>JBAIZL010000003.1:8813128-9368128 GCA_036971475.1 Prosapia bicincta | reverse complement strand
TCAAAGAGTACACTCAAAATCTCACTAAACCGTAGTTAATTAAAACATACTTACTCGTTTCGACGACAATGGCACCTTCATCAATGATTGGCTATTACTATATAATCATCGAAACCCGTCTGTATGTATCAGTAATACTAGTGTGCAGTGAGATTTAGAGTGAACTGTTGTAATATTTAGCATTGTGAATTGTTCTCACTATCTAAGCTCTAATACATCATTATGTACGGTACTTGTTTTAATTCATACGCTATTACCCTGTTACTAGGTGATAAGATCCGGTTGTTACCACGAATCATGCGATAACGGTACGTTAGTGTTAATTTAGTTTGACAGTACGTATTATTGTGGCTAATGGAGACACTGTGCGATATAATGCTATCAACTGGTCCATGTATCACTGCTGACATTTGTGTAATAGTTGGATACGTACACATAAATAATGAGGCCAAGTCGAACGATCTTTCGCCTTTACTGGATACAGAAACCACATTGGTAACAGGTTCTCTCCAAGGAAGGGAACGCGACGAAGTCATCACGAGAGGATCGCCAACTGCTCATCTACCTGAGGAACTTGCAAAATCTCTCTGACACTTTCATACTGCTTCTATAAATATAGCTTCCTTAATTCCAGATTCTAATAAACAAATGTGTGAAGAAATCTATATTAATGTTTCTGTGTATTTTGTCCTGCTAAATCAGACAATAGGTTATGTTTATTATTACTTACGCGTGTTTAGAGTTTCGGACAGGAGGGAATGTGGACAAAAGGAGTGCGAACGGATAAGGTCCCGCTATATATTCCAGTTCGACGCACCCATTGTACTCAATTCCACAACTTATCTTTAGTGGTTTCTCCCGAACGACGTGACAAAGTGAATATATAATAAAAACGCGATCTACCCCAGTTCCAGATGTGATTTTCCACTATAGTGGACGGCTTATAAATCCGCTGTTTATGGCAGACCACTAAAATGCATTGTCCAACAAACAAAGGGACGCAATAATCGCATAATTGTCGATAAAAAGGCGCTTCCTTTCCAACAGGCTGTAAGTTACGCTCTTAAGTAACCATAAATGCATTGGGATCGAACAGGTCTGGTGCGATAACACGCGGCTAGCTCGCGAAAAGGGCGTTTTTTAATCATAAAATTTCTCACAACTAAATTTTATATTCTCTTGCAAATTAATAAGACATTAAATAATCTATAATTATTACTTAGTACTTTTAGAAGTGATAACTTCTTTACGCGAGGAGAACAAAACATGAGGTTAAATAATTGCTCTGGCGTAACGCTATTTCTGAAACGCATACCTCACAACATATGACTTCATGTAACAGCTGATTTTGTGTTATAGGTTATGTTGTAGAACAGCTGTTTACCCGTAAATTATTATTAAATAGTTTTGATCAGTTAATGAATATATTAATTTATTTAATTGATAAATCTCAATACAAATACATAATTTCAATGTAACGATTTCTATTAAGTAATAAGTGATGTATTTTTAATCCAATTACTCAAAGGAAAACATTTTCAGACCCGTCTTATACTTTTTAAAGAGCTGATTTGAATTGATGTTGAAAAACATTATATCAGTAAACATCTAATAAATGATTTTGTTGCATACATTATTTTATTATCAACTACAAAAAATATTAGTTGTTATTAAATACATTTCTCAAATATAAATCTAAAAATTGCATGAAAAATTAATGAATTCATATTTTGCCGATTTTCCTTGAAGCTTTTGTGATTTGTACGTTATTTTATGTAATACTCTGAGGATTTGCAAACGTTAATTTATTTGTAATACTCTGAGGATTTGCAACGTTAATTTATTTGTAATACTCTGAGGATTTGCAACGTTAATTGATTTGTAATTTTCTGAAGATTTGCAACGTTGATTGATTTGTAATACTCTGAGGATTTGCAACTTTAATTGATTTGTAATACTCTGAGGATTTGCAACGTTAATTGATTTGTAATACTCTGAGGATTTGCAACGTTAATTGATTTGTAATTTTCTGAAGATTTGCAACGTTGATTGATTTGTAATACTCTGAGGATTTGCAACTTTAATTGATTTGTAATACTCTGAGGATTTGCAACGTTAATTGATTTGTAATACTCTGAGGATTTGCAACTTTGATTTGTAATACTCTGAGGATTTTCAAACGTTAATTTATTTGTAATAATCTGAGAATTTGCAACGTTAATTGATTTGTAATACTCTGAGGATTTGCAACGTTAATTGATTTGTAATTTTCTGAAGATTTGCAACGTTGATTGATTTGTAATACTCTGAGGATTTGCAACTTTAATTGATTTGTAATACTCTGAGGATTTGCAACGTTAATTGATTTGTAATACTCTGAGGATTTGCGACGTTAATTGATTTGTAATACTCTGAGGATTTGCAACTTTGATTTGTAATACTCTGAGGATTTTCAAACGTTAATTTATTTGTAATAATCTGAGAATTTGCAACGTTAATTGATTTGTAATACTCTGAGGATTTGCAACGTGAATTGATTTGTAATTCTCTAAAGATTTGCAACGTTAATTGATTTGTAATACTCTGAAGATTTGCAACGTTAGTTGATTTGTAATACTCTGAGGATTTGCGACGTTAATTGATTTGTAATACTCTGAGGATTTGCGACGTTAATTGATTTGTAATACTCTGAGGATTTGCAACGGTAATTGATTTGTAATACTCTGAAGATTTGCAACGCTAATTGATTTGTAATACTCTAAGGATTTGCAACGTTAATTTATTTGTAATTTTCTGAAGATTTGGAAAGTTAATTGATTTGTAATTCTTTGAATATTTGCAACGTTAATTGATTTGTAATACTCTAACGTTTGAGGACGTTATAAATCATCAGATTTAGTTGATTGTTTTAAGTTACCAACAACATATTTTTAATTTCTTTTAGGGCAAAAATTCGTTTCTAGCTTTCACTATTTACGGACGTATACAAGAAAACTAACGAGAACCCGAATAATTTTCCTGCTTGATATGCACAAGACTACTAAATGCTATGACTGTTACATTACGTTGGATTGCTTTTGAATCAGAAAGGAAGAATGTGTTTCTTATAGGACACACAGATCCATTAGTCAGTGTGTCAGATGCAGGTCATATGAATGCCATTGTCTGCCGACCCCAGGCTCTTCCATTCTTCCCTTGTTTTGTTTCGGCTCCAACACGTGGAATACATCGCATTGTCTACGCTCTGTTTTTCTACGAGTATTTCTGCATTCCTACTAATATTTATTTACAAAACCTCTTCATATTTGTTTTCTATAACAGCCAATAAGCACCAATTTTCGTTTTATCATTTTATAAATAAAATATTTTATATTTGTAATGCTATCGTTTAATATTGCAGTTGATAAAATAATTAATTATATTATTTTTCATGGTTTTATATCTTTTTATTATTTTTTTAAAGCAATATAGGCCCTATAATTAGCTTTTGTCATTTTATCGGGTTAGTAGTAATATTTAAGGTAAAACCATTTATGTTGCGGTGTTTTTATTACTAAATAAAGCTATTACTTACATTAATTTAAAAACCTTTACACTACCTTAAAACCTCTAATGATTTTAACCGTAAAAATGTTTAAACAGCGGAGAATAATTCCTGACTGTTAACATGCCGAACGAAACGCAATAATCACAACACTCCAATGGTTCCGGTGTCACTTGAAATGATAACAGGCTTTTTATAATACCGACATTGGCGGTTGGTAAAAAACATTAGGAGCAGTGTCATATTCTTTCTGATCAAATATTATAGTATAACATATAATCATGTGTGTGTGTGTGTATATACATATATATATACACACACACAAGTATATTCCGAAAGCTTCCAAAAGTAAGCGAAAAATTATCGAATACTTATAAACAGTGTTTATTTCGTCAAAACATATACTCATTATTTTGAAATAGTTAAAGGATTCACTGTAAATCACGCGAGTACGCACGCACGCGCACAAACACACAAGCGAGAAGTATCAAGAGACTTTCTAAAGCCCTAGCGGAGCTTAGACTACATTTAAAACTTGTAACACAACTTAGATACACAATAGCGGGACGCTCTCAGATTATTGGAAACCGAAACTCTCGGCTTGGGCTTAAACCGATGTTCCAAGACTGAATGAAAACACAAACTTTTCTCCGGGTTTATGACTCAAGCTTTCAATTGCTTCGCCATATTGCTTTTGTTTCTACGTCGTACAAAGTTTCTAATTTATCTGTCGCGAGCGTCACCCCATCGTCGCTTGGGGAACTAATTCTTGTACGAGGCGTATATAAACGCCTACAAGTTTGGTAAAAGTAAAAATCCCAGGGGAAAAGATGACCTGTTAATACGTTTGCACTGCTCTACAAGAAGTGTAAACTCTTAGAATATTAAAGATTAAACGTATAACGGCTATAACTTTATTAAAAATCTGCGTGGTTCTCTCTTTTTCTTCTTTAGTTAAATCATTGCAAGGGTAATTTTTGTTGAACATATGCATAAATAAATAAGAACATTTAAATGAAACATGCAATATACTATGTTTATCATCTGTGCTATTTTATAGTTTAATATTCAATGTACGTTCGTTACCGATTAAATAATCAAGGTAATATGGTTACCACTGAATACACAGTGCGTGTTTTGTGTTTTAGTCTGCAGTGCATTTATACATGTTCATCCATATTTACCATTGTTATATAAATACTGATTTTTTATCTTGAATTACACTAATATAAATATTTCAAAAATATCAGCATGTGTAAATTTATTTTATTGTATTATATATTATGAAATATATTATTAATATAATAATATAAATACTTAATATATTATTAATTATATATATAAATATAATAAGAGGACCGTCACCATTCGCTTACTGGCGTGTAAAGGCGCCACTTGTACGTGCCAGTACGCGCATACATACATTGTGATACCCTAGTCGTGCCACGTGCTACTACGCATCTCCCTTCGCACAGCAATCGTCTTTCCTTTCAGTTCAGTGCTATGAGAGAAAGCACCGCTAAACACGCGTAGACGCATGTGTAACGCCTTTATATATACAGTCATACTGTAATCATCATATCGGTTATCCAATACATTAAAATGACTACAACACACAATTACATTGTCACAGGAAGTATATAACTTCAATATTTACGTTTGTAAATTTGCCAGTGGCGAAATCGGAGATTGCAATAAGCAATAAACAAATCCAAATTGTAATAATAAGGTGCACATTGAAGCAACACGCAAGTTCCAAATTAGCTTCTCCACGACCTAATCTCTGCCTCAGTAGTCTGGCCGATATAGAGCCAATCGACCAAATACTATATCCATTTCGTCTCTTACGAAATGCTTCGGCCCTTTCATCTCTTACACAATGCTTTATCCCTTTCGACTCTTACAAAATGCTTCGGCCCTTTCATCTCTTACAAAATGCTTTATCCCTTTCGTCTCTTAAGAAATGCTTTGGCCCTTTCGTCTCTTACGAAATGCTTCAGCCTTTTCGTGTCTTACGACTCGCTTTAGCCCTTTCGTCTCTTACGAAATGCTTCAGCCCTTTCGTCTCTTACGAAATGCTTCACCCCTTTCATCTCTTACGAAATGCTTCAGCTTTTTCGTCTCTTACGAAATGCTTTAGCGCTTTCGTCTCTTACGAAATGTTTCAGCCTTTTTGTCTCTGACGAAATGCTTTAGCCCTTTCGTCTCTCGCGAAACGCTTTAGCCCTTTCGTCTCTTACGAAACGCTTTAGCCCTTTTGTCTCTTACAAAATGCTTCAGCCTTTTCGTGTCTTACGACTCGCTTTAGCCCTTTCGTCTCTCACGAAACGCTTTAGCCCTTTCGTCTCTTACGAAACGCTTTAGCCCTTTTGTCTCTTACGAAATGCTTCAGCCTTATCGTGTCTTACGACTCGCTTTAGCCCTTTCGTCTCTTACGAAATGCTTCAGCCCTTTCGTCTCTTACGAAATGCTTCACCCCTTTCATCTCTTACGTAATGCTTCAGCTTTTTCGTCTCTTACGAAATGCTTTAGCGCTTTCGTCTCTTACGAAATGTTTCAGCCTTTTTGTCTCTGACGAAATGCTTTAGCCCTTTCGTCTCTTACAAAATGCTTTAGCCCTTTCGTCTCTTACGAAATGTTTCAGCCTTTTCGTCTCTTACGAAATGCTTCAGCCTTTTTGTCTCTTACTAAATGCTTTATCCCTTTCGTCTCTTACGAAATGCTTTAACCCTTTCGTCTCTTACGAAATGTTTCAGCCTTTTTGTCTCTGACGAAATGCTTTAGCCCTTTCGTCTCTTACAAAATGCTTTAGCCCTTTCGTCTCTTACGAAATGTTTCAGCCTTTTCGTCTCTTACGAAATGCTTTAGCCCTTTCGTCTCTTACGAAATGCTTCAGCCTTTTCGTCTCTTACAAAATGCTTTACCCCTTTCGTCTCTTACGAAATGCTTTAACCCTTTCGTCTCTTACGAAATGTTTCAGCCTTTTTGTCTCTGACGAAATGCTTTAGCCCTTTCGTCTCTTACAAAATGCTTTAGCCCTTTCGTCCCTTACGAAATGTTTCAGCCTTTTCGTCTCTTACGAAATGCTTCAGTTCTTTCGTCTCTTACGAAATGTTTCAGCCTTTTTGTCTCTGACGAAATGCTTTATCCCTTTCGTCTCTTACGAAATGCTTTAGCCCTTTCGTCTCTTACGAAGTGTTTTAGCCCTTTCGTCTCTTACAAAATGCTTTACCTCCTTGTTTTCTTGGAAAATGCTTTAACCCGTGGTTCTCTTACGAAATGCTTTAGCTCCTTATTCTCTTAAAAAACTTATAAAATATTACAATAGTTATTCTAATTATAGTCTGACGAATTTAACCATAAATCTTCCTAGCCGATATTTTACCTGCTGGAAAAACTAGTTTACTGTAACCATGCTTTATTGCTTCCCGACATTGTCATTTTTAGATTTAAAAAAAAATGAAGACTCCTATCTTTTTTCAGCGGGATCGCGCCCCTCAGTTCGAGAATCCCTGATCTAGATCAAAGGGAAATCGTGTGCTTCAACTAATCCAACCTCAAACTCTTAACTGACTTGAGTCACTAGGACCCAGGGGCTTCATGCACAAGTATGTAAGAGCTCACTTACTGTAAGGCCTAGACCGGTCACCACCCCCTCCCAATTTTACTAGATGCGTCTCCAACCAGTAACTACTGCAGTAGAACTTCTCCCCTCTGATGTTTTCGCTGCAAGTAATATCAAACTCAATACAGATCACACACACACACACACACACATTGAACAAATGCATTATAAGAGCCCTTCCCTCCTTACCAAACAACGCTTAGTGACTGTCGAAGACGTTTGTCTCAGTAAATTTCCTTCAAATCTCATCAAGTCGTTAATTAGTTTAGTAAAACCTAATCAGAAACCCTCCGATCACTAATTCCTAAAAGTATATAGCAATCAAGTATTGACAGAATAAGTGACTGACGTTTGCAATCTCTCCCGGCCACGTGCCGCCAGTTCCAGCGACTGACAGGAAGCAATATTACGCTTCGTTACGTTTTTAGGGGAATTCTGAACATATTTACGTCACTTTGAAATAATCAGAATTATGATGATGGAACGCCTTGGAGGGGGGTCGTAGTGAATAAAAGCATAAGAAACAGGGTCGGGGGAGGAACCAAAATAACCTGGCAAAGTCAATAGAAGTCCATCTGCGAGACACCATGCTGAGTGCTGCCATTGAGCAATAATAAACAAAGGTGCCTATTTGGGGACACGGTTATGTCGATTTGCGGCAGACTGAACAAGTTTAATTGTGTTCAGAAAATTTACTGCTTTATAAGTGATTGAATTATACAAGTATATATTGCTTTATAAGTGATTGAATTATACAAGTATATACCGCTTTATAAGTGATTGAATTATACAAGTATATATTGCTTTATAAGTGATTGAATTATACAAGTATATACCGCTTTATAAGTGATTGAATTATACAAGTATATATTGCTTTATAAGTGATTGCATTATACAAGTATATATTGCTTTATAGGTGATTGCATTATACAAGTATATATTGCTTTATAGGTGATTGCATTATACAAGTATATATTGCTTTATAGGTGATTGCATTATACAAGTATATTGCTTTATAGGTGATTGAATTATACAACTATGTACTGCTTTAAAAGTGATTGAATTATACAAGTATATACCGCTTTATAAGTGATTTCATTATAAAAGTATATACTGCTTCATAAGTGATTGCATTATACAAGTATATATTGCTTTATAGGTGATTGCATTATACAAGTATATTGCTTTATAGGTGATTGAATTATACAACTATGTACTGCTTTAAAAGTGATTGAATTATACAAGTATATACCGCTTTATAAGTGATTTCATTATAAAAGTATATACTGCTTCATAAGTGATTGCATTATACAAGTATATACTGCTTTATAAGTGATTGCATTATAAAAGTATATACTGCTTCATAAGTGATTGCATTATACAAGTATATACTGCTTTATAAGTGATTGCATTATAAAAGTATATACTGCTTCATAAGTGATTGCATTATAAAAGTATATACTGCTTCATAAGTGATTGCATTATACAAGTATATTGCTTTATAGGTGATTGAATTATACAACTATGTACTGCTTTAAAAGTGATTGAATTATACAAGTATATACCGCTTTATAAGTGATTTCATTATACAAGTATATACTGCTTTATAAGTGATTGCATTATAAAAGTATATACTGCTTCATAAGTGATTGCATTATACAAGTATATACTGCTTTATAGGTGATAGCATTATAAAAGTATATACTGCTTTATAAGTGATTGCATTATACAAGTATATAATGCTCTATAAGTAATTGCATTATACAAGTATATACTTCTTTATAAATGATTGCATTATACAAGTATATAATGCTTTATAAGTGATTGCATTATACAAGTATATAATGCTTTATAAATGATTGCATTATACAAGTATATAATGCTTTATAAGTGATTGCATTATACATGTATATACTGCTTTATAAATGATTGCATTATACAAGTATATACAGCTTTATAGGTGATTGCGTTATACAAGTATCCTAAGTGATTGCATTATACAAGTATATACTGCTTTATAGGTGATAGCATTATAAAAGTATATACTGCTTTATAAGTGATTGAATTATACAAGTATATAATGCTTTATAAGTGATTGTATTATACAAGTATATACTGTTTTATAAATGATTGCATTATACAAGTATATAATGCTTTATAAGTGATTGCATTATACAAGTATATAATGATTTATAAATGATTGCATTATACAAGTATATAATGCTTTATAAGTGAGTGCATTATACAAGTATATACTGCTTTATAAATGATTGCATTATACAAGTATATACAGCTTTATAGGTGATTGCATTATACAAGTATATATTGCTTTATAAGTGATTGCATTACACAAGTAATGACAAATTCAAAAGTGGTTCAAATAGTCTTCACATCTTCTAGTGTTCTATAAACAGGAGTGAGTAGCTTTTACTTTCCCTGTAGCTTTAAGGCCATTGGCTATTATTGTCTAGAAAGGATAGGATAGGGATGGATTGTGGACGTAAATCCCCTTTGCACAGGATATAAGGGAGCATTATTGGGATCACGTGTGCAAGGTCGTTTATCTCAAGTATACTTGGTCCATACACAGTGCCTACCTCTTTATATCCCTTACAATAAAAAATAATAATAAGGAAGAACAGGTGGAATTAGGTAGCCAACATGACATAATTAGGAAATAATGGCATCGCAGCGCCAGTATACCTACTCCTTGTCGGGATCATTAAGGGGTGTAAACAACAGCCCTTGTATTAAGTAACATAAGGGAAGGGACGTTAAATAAAAATATATAAACCTTACTTAAAATATATTTGTATTCCCTTACTTAAATACACAATTTGTATTTTGAAGTCAACCTCAGTTCATAGTTTTGAGTTTTTACACTACACAGCCAGACAATCGTCGTAGCGAAAGTCTTTGTAGGGTTAGAACTGTGACATGAAAAGTAAATGACGTATGAAACGAGAACAGCAAACTTAAAAAAAAACAAATGATCAAAAGATCAGCAAAATTATCATAACATATGTAGCTTGCCCACAAAAAATGATATATTTAAAGAAAACAGCGAACTCAAAAAAACCAAATGATCAAAACAATAACAACCATATAATGTATGTAGTGTGCACACAAAAAAAATGGCATACATACGAAACGAGAACAACGAACTTGATAAAAAGAAATGATCAAAAGATCAACGAAAATATATAACGTATGTAGCGTGCACACAAATGTAAAAGACATACGAAACGAGAACAGCGAATATGAAAAGCCAAATTATCAAAACATAAAAAGTATATAACCTATTAGTTATACTAAGAGTGCTACTTCTTTACAGACCATTAAACGTCTATTTACATCCCAGAAAGCGGTTCCAAACCAGACTGCCCAGACTTCATTGAGATTCAGGGAAAGGGGAGCGCGTATGGTAATGAAAGTATGATAATACCGACAGGACGGACAAGTGACTTACGATGGTGGGTCGGGCGTCGCGACGGAAGCCAGATAATTATAACGACATCCGGGATGCATTGACTCGTCCTGGCAAGTTGCTACTCCAAACTGTTACGCCCAGTCTAATCAAGCAAGTTGGCCGTTAGTAGTGTACGCAGCAACACAGGTCCACATAGTTGTCCAAACAATTAGAGTCTTGAAAAGAGAAATATCGTGGACGTTGAGCATGCGCAGTAGAGGTTTAAGTTCTTTATGGCCTGAAATGAGTTCAAGTCGATAAGAACTCAATATAACATATAAAATGTAGCTATTGGTTAAATTTATCGTAAATATTGACCGTATATTCTACAACCTATAGAAAAACCACTAAACTGATATATATATAATTAAATAATAAAAATATATACAACTCACAAATATACAATTTTTTATTTCAAACGCGTTTCGACGACTACTTTGTCGTCATCTTCAGTGAAAATACACAAATGAAATTTGTGTATTTTCACTGAAGATGACGACAAAGTAGTCGTCGAAACGCGTTTGAAATAAAAAATTGTATATTTGTGAGTTGTATATATTTTTATTATTTAATTATAACTTTCACTCACAAGCCAGCTCGAATATTATTTATGATATATATATATATATATATATATATATATATATATTATTATATCATATTTTATTATATTATATATAACTTTATTGTTAAATCTTTACATAGATTTTACAATTACAAATAGATATTATTACAAATCTTTTAAATTATTCGCTTAAACACGTGGACATATAAATATATGTATTTGATACTTGCCTATAGTAGCACTTACTGCTTTCTTTAGTAAGGCCGGCCGTTTCAGGGAATTTAGATAAATCCCATGGAATTACGAGAATACACAATGGGCTACATCTTCCGAAATAACTGTCCTTTATAGCTTTAATGTCGATTGGAATTAAAGAGATCCTAGATTAAAACAACTGAACATTTTTTTGTGGGTGAGAAATATGTCTTAAACTGTGCTTAAACTCGATCCTCGATGTACGAGCAATGCACAGGTCGTCAGGTTTAGCCCGTCCTGTCACCCTGAAATGCATGGAAACAGTTCAGTTGATGTATGTAGAGGGGACGTCCGCTGAGACAGTGTCTTATTCGTGCAGGGACAAGGTGATATGCAACGCCACTTCCCCTCCCCGACCCCATTCTGCTCCCGTCCTGCGCATTTCATCGGTCAAGCTATACCTGAAGACCTGCTCGCGTTACTTGTAGCGACTACCGCGGAGATCTCTAACACTTAATAGCGGGTAATCAGGAAGGTAATCGTCATTTGGAAGTTTTTGCTTGACAACGATTCTTAGGTGTTGAGTTTGTAGAGAAAACTTTGTTTTGTTATCAGTGTTACAAATTCGTGAAACACACTTGTTTTTTTCAAATACCGTTTGACTGTACAAGATCCACAATGAAAACATTTTAAAAGTGGTAATTTTTTCAAAACTTCAGAAACATCCGATATTTACAATATTTATTAAATATCACACTTGTGTGGTTAGCGATATGCATCACGTCACATGACAAGCCTAAAAAATTATTTTATGGTAAAGACGTGGTTCACCACAGAAGAGGGAATACATACAACACTTGAATCCTTTAAAGCGGCTGCGCCTATATGTAGGCTACTCTACGACTGTGACTGACGCTAGTGACTAGCGATTATCGCTCGAAATAAAAAGAAACAATACAAAACTATATTGAGTATTGGCCCACAATGATTGCAACAGTTGCTCCAAGCACGTCGTACTTCTGAATAATTAGGAGAAGTCGCATTACAATGTCCTCAGAGGATGCGACCAATAAAAAGTGAAGAATAATGAAGGCTGAGGTCGTAATAGCTATAAAAACTATGTCTCGGATATCAGTTATTATTATACAAGGAAAGCTTGAAACAAGACTTGAAACTGGAGTAAACCACACAATGTCCTCAGAGGATGCGACCAATAAAAAGTGAAGAATAATGAAGGCTGAGGTCATAATAGCTATAAAAACTATGTCTCGGATATCAGTTATTATTATACACGGAAAGCTTGAAACAAGACTTGAAACTGGAGTAAACCACACAATGTCCTCAGAGGATGCGACCAATAAAAAGTGAAGAATAATGAAGGCTGAGGTCATAATAGCTATAAAAACTATGTCTCGGATATCAGTTATTATTATACAAGGAAAGCTTGAAACAAGACTTGAAACTGGAGTAAACCACACAATGTCCTCAGAGGATGCGACCAATAAAAAGTGAAGAATAATGAAGGCTGAGGTCATAATAGCTATAAAAACTATGTCTCGGATATCAGTTATTATTATACACGGAAAGCTTGAAACAAGACTTGAAACTGGAGTAAAAATTGTGATCAGCACAAGAAGAAAGAATTATTAAAAGAATATTCTCTAACACACGGATGCTAGTTAAGGTATTAAAGTAAATAAAACCTCTTAAACCACACAAAAAGGTTCTATCTATGTCCTGATGTACTTTCCATTGCAAAGCAATCATCTTCAGCGACAATTACTATAAGCCCATCGTCAGACTACAAGAAGTCGTGAAGTAATTGTCCCTGAAGATGATTGCTTTGCAATCGAAACGTACATCAGGACATAGATAGAAAGGTGTTTGTAAGTTAAAAAGTTGTATTTGTTTCTAATTAAAAATTACACCACAGTTGCTATAGTTATTATAAGAATATTTTTTTATAGTTATACCCTACATAAACAAGCACTTAATATTACATAAAATTGCCTTCTTATATAAAGAGTACTATATTTGTATTTCACTGTGGTAAAATGGTATTTCAAATTTACATGTTGATAATAGTTTACTTTATTACTAACAATGCTCATCCTCACTTCTGTTAGGAATGTTTGTACATGTTTGAGTATAGGTTTTTGCCATTCCTAACATTAAAATATTTTCCTTTGTTGATGCGTTTTCGAATCTCTATTTTCAAACATTATGTACTACTCACTACTTGCTATTCAAGTTTTGAAAATGGAATCGTTCCGAAACGCGCAACAATGTAAAATATCTTACTGTTAGGAAAGGCAGAAAATGCACTCAACTATATAGGCCTACACAATAATGAAGAACAGTTGTGTGATACATTGTGATGAAACAATTGCTTTTGCAGGTGTCCGCAGTACATGCATTGAGTCCACTGACCAGGCCTACCTCCGTCACCCATGCAGCACCCCCGCAGTACTTCTCACAGGTATCTATGGCAACCCATTAAAAATGTACAATTATAAAAGCTTATACTTGTTATTAATTGCTTTCGTGGGCCTGAACAGAGATATTGAGCGAGGGAGAACCTTCGAGCTGACGTCACACTCCAACATATCTATATAGTCGTATATATGTACCATATACAATTATTTTAGCTTAAATTAAGTGATAATATATAATTTCATGCAACACATGATTTAATGTTATTGGATATGCGGTAGAATAAGATGTTTTAAAGCATAGGTTATGTTACTTTATTGTACATTATTAACTGAAAATGTTACATCACATATTGTCCAATTCCTTCTATTAGTTCATACCCCCCCCCTTATAGATATCTTGTTCAAATTTTCAATCTTTAATAAAATAATTTGTATTCTACCACTCAAGTTCAAATACATTTTGTTTAACTTGTAGTAGATGGAATTTGATGTTAATACAGTTTCCAAATATTAATTCATTAATTAAATTTAATACATTCATTTTACCTATATATGGGAAAAAACTTTCCAAGGGGCAAAGTATGCAATATAGTTATTTCGACCCATTTTGCTTATAATGTAAAGTAGGAAATGACTTAAGTTTTTTTGCTTATCCATGATTTTGTCACACAGTAATCTGTGCATTTATTCATGAATGTCAATAATATAACGTTTCAATTATTTTTTACCTGAAAAGTAGCGTTTTTACTCTTATTTATTCAAAACGTCTTCACTATGTTTGTTATCTTGAGTGTCGTTGGAAACATCACAGTCTATAATTTAATACAATAAAAGCGAGTCGCAAATATCGCAACATGGTACTTTGCAGTTATACTTTATATATAGCTATAAAGTAATTTAGTATAGCAAAAGTGCGGTAATTTCTGAAGAATTACTTCATCAAGAAGAATATTTTAAAAGTGAATTTATGTTTCTATATCGAAAAATATTTCAGGTTTTAAACATTGTTAAAGACTTTCGACATATAAAATCACTTTTATCTTATTTAAAGTAAGTATATATATATAAGTAACATAAGCCAACAAGAAAAACCCGAAGCTAAGCATTCTGTCAATTATTGAAGGCCTTGATCATTGTCAAAGTGACCCTTTGTATCTTGTATGTAAATAGCGTAAACAAAACTTTTGTAAAGTCAACTCCTACTCGGGTCAACTTTTTATTAAATAATTAACACTAACATTAATAAAGTAACAATTTATGTGTTAAAACAGCTGTTCTATCACATAACCTATAAGATAAAATAGGTTGTTTTATGAAATCATATGTTATCGCTTATTTTAAGTCAAATGAGACGAAATTACTATATTGCATACTACCTTGCTTCTTTTGAGCAAAGGTTTTCTCCCACACAAATCTCAAATTAATTAATTAAATCTTATTAGTAAACTAATATTTGAATAAAATTGTATTAACATCGAGTGTCATCCCATACAAGTTTACACATTTTTATTTCAACTAGTGAATGAATAAATAGTAGTTTATTAACAACTGAAAATTTGAACGATGTGTGTGTGTGTGTGTCTGTGTATGTGTGTGTGTGTGTGTGTGTGTGTGTGTGTGTGTGTGTGTGTGTGTGTGTTTGTGTGTGTGTGTGTGTGTGTGTGTGTGTGTGTGTGTGTGTGTGTGTGTGTGTGAGCCTTGATATGTACACACTTACCCAGTGACACACATAAGTTTTCTTAGTTACCCTATATATTTCATCCTTCTATCATGTTGAAAAGCACGTGCACTCTCATCTTGCAAATAATCCTGCGTTGCTAGGCGACGCGGATTTACTGACAACGAGAAATTCCTAGAATACATCCTAATTGAAGGCGTATCTGTGACAACTGCGACGCAAAAGCAACTCGCAGCTTTACAAAGAAATCAAACAAGCAACGCTGATTCTTTGGTTTAATAAGCTCTAAGTATGTTTACACGGCACAGCTTTGAGAAGCTTCCGATTGTGGGAAGTTTGGTTGTAAGAGATGATTTGAAATGTGTGTATTTTAGGGAAATAACTTAAATATGTAATATTTAATTATTTAATCAAAACTGTCTGCGCAATTTACTCGTAATGTAGCTGTTTAAACATTCTCTCTCTCTCTCTCTCTCTCTCTCTCTCTGCATATATATATATATATATATATATATATATATATATATATATATATATATATATATATATATATATATATGTTTTCTTAACATTTGTTGATTCCATCTTCGCGTGAGCTACTAGTAATCACTTACAACTTTTTTTTTTTTTTTTTTAAAAAAATGTTTTAACTTGCCTATAGTAGCACTTACTTTTTTGTGTTGAGGACGGCCGTTTCGGGAGATGTGTCCCTTTTTCAACTCAGACCGTAACTATACCCTACACACATACTCAATACACAATTACATTACAACTCACACGCACTTTTTGACATCATAACTCCTAATACACACAAAATACACCCACACCACCAAAATATCCCACCCCCACCCTAACCTACGTAAACCTTGAGATCAGTTACGGTCTGAGTTGAAAAAGGGACACATCTCCCGAAACGGCCGTCCTCAACACAAAAAAGTAAGTGCTACTATAGGCAAGTTAAAACATTTTTTTAAAAAAAAAAAAAAAAAAAAGTTGTAAGTGATATGTTTTCTTGTTTAATAACCTAAAACAACAAAGGTTATTCAAATACGAGAATATTTATTAATTTATATTCAAAGCTTTCCGTTGGCAAACAGTACCAACATCATGAATATAAATTAATAAATATTCTTGTATTTGAATAACCTATGCTGTTATATATATATATATATAGTTCAAACTTTCAATTTTTAATAAAATACTTTTTATTCATCAACTCAAGTTCAAATCACTTTGTTTAAACTTGTGATGGATGACGCTTGATGTTAATACAGTTTTTTTCAAATATAACTCAATAATTAAATTTAATGAATTCATTTTAGTTTTATATGGGAGAAAATCTTTTCACAAAAGAGGCAAAGTATGTAATATAGTTATTTCGTCCCATTTGGCTGAAAATAAGTGGTAACTTATGATTTTATATAAAAGCTGATTTTATGTTGTAGGTGATGTAGTGGAACAGCTGTTCAACGCATAAGTAATAAAACTTTATATTAATTGTAATTATTAAATATTTAAAAGTAACAAAAATAAAAAAAAATTTTCTGCTGGCCTAAGTGGGAATTGGTTTGAATTTTTCCACTATACATTTCTATTGTGATACAGTTATAGAATTATTAAAGTCTGAAGTAAAAGTTAAGGAAGTTAAAGAGTAATAGTTAATAAAATCGAGTTTCTCACAACTTTTTTACTTGGATTCAGTTCCGTTATTGATATCACTTGAGTCGGGTTTGTGTAAATACAAGCGAGGAAGGCCCTTTTAATGAGGCGTTTTAATGGATTTTGTTGGATTAAAAAAAAGCACTATGTTCACCGATCCCAATCCCGATCAGGGTTTCGTTCCGCCACATTTACAACTAACTTTATTAACGACCTCCTTCGCCCTACCTGTTTCCTCTGTTTGTGTCGTCATTAAGGGCGCTTTTGACGAACGCATGGGCAGGCACCGATCAGATAACTTTGTCCCTGGGCATTGTGATCAGTCAAGCACTCTTCTAATGACGATTGCCACAGCTTGGAATAGGGCGGTAGAAACATAGGAAAAATCAACAACAATAATACGAAAAACACCTAATGTCAGTACAATCTCAAAACAAAAAGTTAGCAAAAGTTGGCAAAAGTTCAGCAAAACGAGAAGTAACCCTTTATTAACACAAAGGCCACAAGAGTAAACGTTGTACAAAACCAATGACGTAATACATTCAGTACGCACACGTCACGTCAGTCTAACCGATGCTCACTTCTGGTCGTAGGCAGTTTCACAACCCCTTGTAAACCGTCTACTTCCCCCAGTTTGAGAACCCCTGTTTTAATCGCAGATCTGTATTTCATTGATAATCACTACGAAAACTCCCGCTAACACAAATAGAGCATTAACTTAATGAAGACGTCAGAAAAAGTATGTAGAAAGTTTGCTGGAAACTTGCAAAAGTAGAGAAAAGTTTACAAAATGTCTTAAATTCTTCAGGCAACGGTCTTTAATGTTAATTACCACAGCGCTTATCTTTGAAGATGAAATGATGTCAGTCTCAGTTTTGCATTTGCTCTGTCTCAGTGATAAACATTTACTCAGTTTATTAGTTTGTAAAATACAAATTTGAATCGCAGCATTACTTGTATAGTATGATCCATTATAACAAGTTACAAACAAAAATGTTTAAAGCCAATTCCTACTGAGTTCGAAAAGAAAAAATTTTATTTTAATTACTTCTTATTAAATAGTATCAATTAATGTAAATAAAGTAACATTAACCTAAGTGTTCAAACAGCTGTTCTACCGTTAACATCTAACATAAAAACAGCTGTTTTATGAAATCATATGCTATCACTTATTTTAAGCTAAATGGGACGAAATAACTATATTGCATACCTTGCCCCTTTTGTGAAAACATTTTCTCCAATATAAATAAAAAAATAATTCATTAAATTTAATTAATGAATCTATAATTTTAAAAAACTATTCTTTTAAAGTGTCATCTACTAGAAGTTTTTAAAAATGTATTTGAACTTGAGTGGATGAATAAAAGGTTTTTCATTAACGATTGAAGATTTGAACATGATATATACCATTGAAAAATACGACCGCAACTTCCAATAATTTTTTGATTACAATTTAATATACATCCAGGAACGTAGCCAGGACTGATATTCCAGTGTATCTATCGGCGGTATATCTACGATTCCAAAATAGCCCCCTCCCCAGTAACATAGTAAACCATGACCCCTTCTGCTTTCCTAAGTAAAATTTGATAAATTATACTTTGCCCTTTTAAATAGGAAAAAACTGACACGTTTTCCTTAGATACCATTCTAAGCTAATAATTACCACATTCTAATAATAAATAAGAACAGGATAATAATTTCTTTAGAGCATAGCTAGTAAGGACAATTCCCAACTGTACACACTAGCTTCGGAGATTTGCTAACATGGTGAAGGAGGCCACGTCTCCAAATACGCGTAGAAATAAAGTTATTAAGGGGTGTTCCCTAAGACACGTCTCTGTAGGCCTATACAGTGAGACACAAACTAGGCGGAACAGAATTATATGGCTCAACTTAAACTAATACTATGAGATTTATCACGTAACATATGTATCGAACGCTAGCATACTTAACCCACAATAGAGCCATTACATGGAGACGTAAGGCGGAGGGAGCGAAGCGCATTCCGTCACGCGGAAGGACAACTACTCCAGCAGCAGAATAATTACAGATTGAGGTGCTTGCTATGCGGACAGGTGTTAGGCGCTCTTGATTGCCTATTCAAGGCACGCTTACTGATATCTCTTCTTGATAGAATAGACTGCCTCAAATCCAATATAATTACCTTTTCACGCAAACATAAGTTATTTTAAACGTCATAAATCATGAACAGTAGTTAAAACATGATTTTCGAACATATGATGAACAGTACTTTAAACATGATTTGCGAACATATGATGAACAGTGGTTTAAACATGATTTGCGAACATATGATGAACAGGGGTTTAAACATGATTTGCGAACATATGATGAACAGTAGTTAAAACATGATTTGCGAACATATGATGAACAGTGGTTTAAACATGATTTGCGAACATATGATGAACAGTGGTTTAAACATCATTTGAGAACATATGATGAACAGTGGTTTAAACATATCATTTGCGAACATATGATGAACAGTGGTTTAAACATCATTTGAGAACATATGATGAACAGTGGTTTAAACATATCATTTGCGAACATATGATGAACAGTGGTTTAAACATCATTGCGAACATATGATGAACAGTGATTTAAACGTATCATTTGCGAACATATGATGAACAGTGGTTTAAACATATCATTTGCGAACATATGATGAACAGTGGTTTAAACATCATTGCGAACATATGATGAACAGTGATTTAAACATATCATTTGCGAACATATGATGAACAGGGGTTTAAACACATGACTTGCCAACATATAATGAACAGTGGTTTCAAACACATATGATACGTAGATATATGATGAAAAGTGGTTTAAATATGAACAGTGATTAAAGTTCACTTGACGTCATGTAAACATAACCTCTCTTTGCAAACACACAGAATTATCAAGTAATTCTCTATGACCAACAGTATTATGTTTCACTGCAACAGTATTAGCTACATATAAGTATAGCTACAAAGTATCCAGTTGGAATAAACGTATACAAAATTATATCCCTGCGTAAGCTAACCGATTGCTTAGTTGAACGATTTGCCTCCATTTCCAATGGTTTTACCACATGCGTCTATGAAAATGTACGTTAATACTGTTAGACGTAATTTTGGTTTTTATAACCAAACCTACTCTAACCCGATACTTCCATAATTTAGTAAAAAAGGAGTATTATATTAAGCTCTGTTTTATTAAGATATGATTAGTCTACACAGACCAAAAGATGCAGGTTATGTTTGTATTTCCTTCAAGTTTTAACCCTTATTTAAGTTTTGCAGCATTTAAAATCGTTTTCTTGTTTATAATATATTTTAATGTAACATAGGTTGAAAAACTTGGTTGATAGAGCCTTTATTAAGAGCCAAAGCCAGTTGAATGCGCCTAGGAATGGCCGAGTCAAACGTTTTCCCAATGTATAGGCATATAACCTTCATTGCTTCCCTCTGTTATAAACCCATCGACTTATTTTACCGGCTCTAATTACAACTAAACCCTTTTCTTAACATTTAGTTGACAATTTTAATAAAATATACTAATACAAATTATATTTCACTAAATATATATTTACCTTACAGAATAAATAGTTTTAAACATTATCCTACGAATTTAGTGAAAATATATATTTTGTATTAAAATGTTTAAGACCAATACTATAAACAGTTAAAACTGTGTTTGAAATTATTAAAGTTTAAGAACAATTTCAAATCAATTTTTTAGTTGTCTGCTTTGCAAAGAACTTGACAGCTCACTATTTATTTGGAAACTGTGGTTAAATGTTAATAAGTAACACTCAAATACCTATAACCACAAATACCTTTATTTTAACCTGATGTACATTTCGGGTAGAATGTCACCTAGTAAACATTCTCAGAGGGATAGCAACCAAGACTGACTATTGTTGTCTTGTTTGTTTAACCCCTGAGCATGGTTACTTGGCAACCGAAATGTACATCAGGTTAAAATACGAAATATTAAATTATTTATATCCAACAATTTTGTAGTTATAGGTTGTTGAGCATTATTTATTATTTGATAGTTGCCCGTCCGTAGTGATCCTTACCAAGGTCGATAAATTTATCGGACGTGATGGACTATATAGGCTACCTTGTAGACAGTGCGTGCATACACACACGCACACATTAATAATATATGATTAGGGTTGCATAGAAATATATAAACCAATAGTCGGGCGACGGTTTTTTATAACTTTTAATAAAATGATTGCTGGTTTTCTCTCTTTAATTGTAGCTTGATTATCAATAACATGTACGGGGTCTTCTTCTGACAGGTAATGTGCGCACACGCGCGCGCGTGCAGCAGTGTTACTGGACCGTAACAAATAGCAAGTGCTGGGACAGAGGACATTACGTATGTTTGTAATTGTCATGTCCAAGCGTCACCTGTTCCCTACAGCCATAGCTACACGTCCGACTGCAGCTGGCTTTCATCGCGCCTATTTGCCTTCACATCCGACAACGTGTAACACGCGCCATTCTCCCCTCCACACGAATAATTCAATAAATTATAATGCTTTGGTTAAATCAACAAACATTTCCCAATGTACAAATACATTTACTTACTTTAATACCTCAGAAATCAGTTTTCCTTTTGGTGTATTTATGAAACTAATGGAACCATAACAATTTTATTTTAACGGCAACAATGAGTTTCTTGCGCGTGCGTCTCTGAGGGTGTGTGTGTGTGTGTGTGTTAAAAAATTTACGCCTTCCATTCTCCATTTATCTCTGTTTCTCCAGACTGTTTTCTTTATTCATCTTTATCTAATTTCCTTTATCCAATCCTCTTTCCCTTATTCTTGTGTCTATTCCTTCTCTACAACTTTGCTTGTTTTCCTTTCCCGAAGTGTCAAAATGTTTTACGCTTTCCAATTCCCATTCTCTATTTACCTCTGTTTCTCCAGACGTCTTCTTTCAATCCTCTTTCCCTTATTTTAGTGTCTATCTCTTCTCCCCAACCTTTCCTGACTATTCCCCTCTTTTTCTTCTTCCTTCCTGGTAAAGTCAAAACGTTTTATGCTTTCCAAAATTAATTCTCCAGTTATCTCCGTCCCTTCAGACATCTTCTTTCAATTCCCTTTCCATTATCCCAGTCTCTATCTTTTCTCTCCAAATTTTCCTGCTTCTTTCTCTCATCTTCTTCTTTCTCCTTGTGAAGTCAAAACATTACGCCTTCCAAAATTATTCTTCACTTATCTCTGTTCCTCCAGACATCTTCTTTCAATTCCGTTTCCCTTATTCCAGTGTCTATCTCTTCTCTCCAACTTTCACTTCTTTTTTTCTCTTCTTCTTTCTCCCTGTAAAGGAAAAATGTTTTACGCTTTCCAATTCCCACTCTCCATTTATATCTTTCTCCGGACAGAGATAATCCTCTTTTCCTTATTCGTGTGACAATCTCTCATCATCCTCCATCTCTCTCCCCCCCTTCCCTTCAGTGCCTACTTCAGGACTTGTAGAGGATGTCTATCTTCACTCACGAACCCGTCTTCTTGACCTCCTATATATCTAACTCACTCAGTGTACACGCATCCTGTTTTGGACAGGTTTACTTAGAGTCCCCACTTACTTAAATACATAATGAGAAAGAGAACATGTTATCAGCAGCTACACAAGCACTGGACTAAAGAAAAGAAGAGAGTTATCTATCTAGGCAAAAATAAAATTAAGCCTCCTACGTATAATATCCGATCAACTTAAGTTAAAACCTTCATTTTCCTGAAATAAGTTACTTTTTATAATTCAAGTTAAAATACATTTTTTTAAACTTGTAGTGGATGACATTCGATGTTAATACAGTTTTTTTCAAATATTATTTAATGAATTAAATTTAATTAAATGATTTTAGTTTTATATGGGAGACAAAATTTTCACAAAAGGGGCAAGGTATGAAATATAGTTATTTCGTCCCATTTGGCTTTAAATAAGAGATAACATATGATTTCATAAAACAACTGATTTTATGTTATAGGATATGTGGTAAAACAGCTGTTTTAACGCATAGAATATGTTAACTTTAAATTAATTTAAATTATTTAATAAAAAGTAACTAAAATAAAACTTTTATTTGTAGACCTAGATGGAAATTGGCTTTTAAAATGTTTGTTTATACTTGGTTTTGCTTGTATTCCTGAGGTGATACATGGCAAATTAAATTGCAATTGCAATGTTACTTGCATGTGTCGATTTAACTAGCAATACATTTGTGTCAACAAAACCAAAATAACCTTTAGATCTGTCAAAATGTCTCTGAACTTGCAAACATGTTCACTGAATGCAACCGATGACACGTGGCTGCAAAACTACTGAAGGTCTTAGAAGTGAAAGCGATTTCACTTTGCAGAAAGTAAAAATAAAGTAGAATCGGTCGCCAGGAATGAGTTTAATGACAAACCCGATAGGGCAACACGGTACAGAGGGTTTTGGACGGTTTCCAATGCTATGGGACAGTACGTCACGGGATAAATCCGTTGGCTATTCCTAGCTTGTACGCAGCACTGGTCCGACGGCGCTCGATACACCTCACTATCGATTATTCGTACATCGCATTCAATAAACAGCAACTCACGGACCGATATTCATAAATAATTAAATGATATAAATAGACACCGTTATATAACTCCATTTCTTGCTTTCACTTTTACAGGAGCTCCCACGGAAGGAAATCGTCTACATATTACATACCAAAATTGCTTCTATTAGCTCACACTCTCCTGATATATATCTTGCACAAATTTTCAATCATTAATAAAATACATTTTTATTCACACGATCACGTTCAAATGCATTTTTTTAAACAGTAGTAGATGACGAAGTTGATAAATTTTTTTTTTAATAATTAAATTACAAAAGTTTGGGCGCTTTAGATTACTGTATTGTTTGCCCAAGCTTTGAGCACGTTCTTATAGAATGTTAGCATTCCTCCCTTCATTACACTATTTTGTAAAACACAAAAGAATTATTACTGAATTATTTATTACTCATAATAATTAATTTAAGTAGCTTTCCTTTAAAGTTTTATCATTACATTCTCCGCTCCTACGTCTTTAGATATACTCCTTTTCGCAATATCAATTACGTCTGAAAACTATAAAAACTGTATTTTTTATAGGATTACATGACTCCCATTATAAAATGAACGCCCACAGAGAGAACTGTAGTATAAAGCTGTAAAGGCTGTAGTATATTGCTGTAAAGCAGCAATATAATGCATTTAATACAAGACTCTAATCTGGGATAACTGTATCGGTTCCTGCATAACCTATTTCAGAGCCCTTTGAAACGACGCCACCGAGAAGGGAACAAGAAAAGACACAGGTCTGAAGAATAATCACAAAAATATCACACTTTTTTAAAATACTGGACAATGGGTCACTCAGAATGATTCGTTACTTTACTATAATTTTCAAAGAATATTATTTGAAATGAAAACTGAACTGATTAGTTTTAAAATAATTCATGGGATTACTGATTCAATATGGGCGAACCTTATCAAGTCTAAACCAGGTGACAAATGAAATTATTTTAGTCTTTTCGTGCTAAATGTAACTTTGAATAACCTCGTGATACAGTGGCAAACTAAAGGCTGTACTATTTCTAAGTACTTGCAAAGTTGTATTTAATGTAATGGGATTTATAATCAGTGTTGTGGTAATTCAGTATAACTTGTCAGGGGTGGTAGTATGACACTAAGGGTTGCAAGTTGCCAAGTAACGTAGTTATTTCTTATTAGCAAATACACCATCGTTCCCTGGTAAATTAACTGTATTTATATTGTACATTGAGAATAGGAGGGCTAGCCACGGAGACTTAAGACTTCCCTTTTATACCAGGAGACGTTAGCGCCAAAATTTCTAGTAAACCGAAGCAACAGAAGTTTGCCCCCACTACTGGGCGCTATTAAATCCTTTGTTTTCGTCACGTGAATAACCCTATCTTTAATACATCTGCAAAAACTTACACTATCTGTTTACATGCATGCCTACTGTCAGCGGCGCACGAGAAGAGCCCTGGCCAAAGGCACGTCAAAACGGTAAGGTCATTCCTAAAAACATATCTAACATAAAACGTCAGATTTACAGAAAATTACAATGCAGAAACGGGATCGTATATAATTTATTTTGTCCACTCTTTCTGATTAAAACTAGTACTTTTACATGCCTGTAAATACTTATATTACTTACTACAATATGACTACTAAAAAACTACTGTACGTTTAGGTTATGTTTGTAGGTCAGGAATACATCGACAGCGCATGCGCAGAACTGAGAGTTAGTCATTCCTATGTCAGGGCTGGTGCGGTGGCACATAAACATGGGCAGGGTTAAGGTGGAAACGTCTGGACGATAGTTACAGCTCTCATGGTTAGGACCAAGTCCTGAGTCTGAGGATCCGCAATAAATTTTCCTCTTATCGAAACATTCCGTATAATAGAACCTAACCTATATAGCCTACATACAGTACTTAACGTTATTCTACCTTCCAAGGAAAATTGAATTTGCTGTTGGAATCTTACCTTCCATATTTGATTGTGCCCATTTACAGTATTTCTGTACATGTTAATAAAAGCACACGCTCAAGCGCACAAACATGTTTAAGAAAAAGTTTAAAAAAGAAAACAAATATATCACTAAAAAGCTTTCTCGTTCATACATCGTTAAAATAAAACATGCCCCAGTACACTTGACCATACAAATACCAATGGTATTATAACGTTTTCATGGTTAATGAAATCATCACGGATGTCTGTCCGCTTGATACGCGATGACAGTTTTCCAACCAATTTTGAATGAAGCATATGCAGTTGCAAAAGTTCCTGGGCCGAGCAGCATTTCCCACCTTCAACAGGCGATGTAAAAGCAGCATTACTCCACGAAACGTTTACTTTTTCTTTAACTATTTCTTGGTTAGGTTGGTTAATTGACATCTGTTTTGTACTGTATTTCAAATGAGTCACATCTTGTAACAACAAAAAAAGGTGTTGTACTGATTTGTTTTTTGTTTTAAGATTGTGCCGGTTAAGAGAACATTCCGGATGATAGGATGCTGTGTAAAAGAGCTTTTACTATGTTGGATGGAATAAAAATGTGTCGGTTAATAGAACGTTCCTGAAGATAGAATGCCGTATAAAAGAGGTGTACTGTATTGGACGGAATAAAAATGTGTCGGTTAAGAGAACGTTCCGGATGATAGAATGCCGTATAAAAGAGCTTGCACTGTATTGGACGGAATAAAAATGTGTCGGTTAAGAGAACAATCCGGATGATAGAATGCCGTATAAAAGAGCTTGTACTGTATTGGACGGAATAAAAATGTGTCGGTTAAGAGAACGTTCCGGATGATAGAATGCCGTATAAAAGAGGTTGTACTGTATTGGACGGAATAAAAATGTGTCTGTTAAGAGAACGTTCCGGATGATAGAATGCCGTATAAAAGAGGTTGTACTGTATTGGACGGAATAAAAATGTGTCTGTTAAGAGAACGTTCCGGATGATAGAATGCCGTATAAAAGAGGTTGTACTGTATTGGACGGAATAAAAATGTGTCTGTTAAGAGAACGTTCCGGATGATAGAATGCCGTATAAAAGAGGTTGTACTGTATTGGACGGAATAAAAATGTGTCGGTTAAGAGAACGTTCCGGATGATAGAATGCCGTATAAAAGAGGTTGTACTGTATTGGACGGAATAAAAATGTGTCTGTTAAGAGAACGTTCCGGATGATAGAATGCCGTATAAAAGAGGTTGTACTGTATTGGACGGAATAAAAATGTGTCTGTTAAGAGAACGTTCCGGATGATAGAATGCCGTATAAAAGAGCTTTTACTGTATTGGATGGAATAAAAAATAAACGTATAAAAATGATTTAAAAGAAAATAATTTTTAAAATGTTTGATATATGTTTGGTCACTGAAATGTGTATGGGAAAATAAATTACTAATTTTGAGTTGGTTTTCTGTTATTATTCAACTACATATACACGTGTTGTAAAACAATGTGTGCAAATCATTCAATTGTGATGAGTTACAAATATGCATTTATATGTTTATTCGAGAAAAACTAAATATAGAAACAAATATTTTTACAATCTTGTACAATGATGTTACACAGCAGCAAATAGCAAGACCGATTCACAGTAATCCTCAAATAATATTTCAAATATTGAACAATATTCAATCCAGAAATTTTTGTGTTATAAAAAAGTTAGTTATTTTACAGTTTTGGGCTTTGCCGACTTTTATTTATTTGTTGCACTAAATAACAATAATTAGATATTGACGTTAACTACACAGGGGACAGAAAGAGTGGAGGGGGATGCGCGTGCGTCTGACGGAAGTGGGCTATATGGCCGTGACATAGAAAATCGATTATGTATATATCTCGGCCTCTATGCATATACGATAATTATTTTTTTATATTCCTAATGATTACACGATAACAAACAGCAAGGAAGATTGTATTTATATAAATGCGTGTAAAATTAGTGTTTAACTTGCACGAGCAGTTAAAATCTAGATTCGCGAGAAACGGGTTCGACAAGGCTAACCTTGCACCATGTTCCCGAAATTAGGTTCTCTTATATATTATAGTATTACAAAAATAGTATCACAATAAACTTTGAATTCTTTAATATTTACTCCACCAACCCTTACTCCAAGTCCATTTTTACATGTTACTTAAAGCTAAAATTTAAAAAAGAAAAAATTATTTCAAAAGTCGTAAACATTAAGTAGTAGATAAAACTTAGAAAAATACAAAATAACTCAATTTACCAAAACACACAAAACTGTATAAATGTATATACAGTGCATTCCATTAGCATTGGTTTGGTTATAAGAAATAATGTTTCTTATCGTAAGCAAACCGGTTGACGAGTGAATTGGCATCTTGTCATATACGTCACTGTACCCTACACAAAAATAAAGGCCATATTTCTCTAAGACCTTGTGTTTTAAACTAGCATCCAGGTTTGTGGATGCCTCTCCTGCTTTAGCCCATTCCAAGGCCCTCGGAGGGGGGGGGGGGGGTTTATGTGATACCTTTCATCTTACCAACGTAAGTTTTATTTAATTAATGCAAGTCCAAATTAAACCCTTCCGTATACCGAGTATATTAACAATACAATTAATACTACAATAAAAGATATTCAAATAATAATAGCCCAAAAACAAAGCTAAGTAGATTAAATCCTAAGGTAAATTGCGTAAACAATACAATCGATACTTCAATAATAGATTTTCATTTAATAAAGGTCATAAACAAAAAAAATATATAGATTTAACCCTACGGTATATCTAGTATATCAACAATACAACCAATACTGCAACAAAATATAGTCTTCAATTGTGGGTTTTGTGTGCTTTTATAAGATCAGGTGTTTATAATGTTAGGTGTTTTATAAATAGGTGCACTTTCTAAACCTATTACCAGGGAAATAGTCATTTGGTTAAGGGAACAATGATTACAGGCAGCTAATGGGAGGACGGGGTTCCAGACAATAGATCTATCTGAGGAACTCAAGGGTGTAATATGGGGAGCCCAATACTACGCTTGACTGACCCCCCTCAATTACCCCCTCTCTGCAGCTTGTAGGGTCCCAGAGTGCGTGCAAAAACGTAAAATCGTATCCGGTCGTTCAGTAGCTTGTATGAAGAGATTATATTAAGTTCGGTAAACAATAACACTACACCTCAGAAATCTGTCCACTGTTGTATCTATTTACAAGACACGATCGATAGTGAGTGAACATATCGTACCAAAAAGTGCATACACAAAATGTACATTACTATGAGTAAGTTCAACACTGATGATGGAGACATTGTCAACGAAACTAGTCTAAGGTCCAAACAGTTTTTTATTTAGAATTGAGTTTTGGGATTTCCAAGTATTTTTCTACATTGTCACTATCTAGTTCTACTTTGTAATGTTTAATAAATAATTCTAGGTGTAGGACTAACGATGGCGATATTGTCAACGAAACTAGCATTTAAAGTAGATTGTGCTTCGGTTAGAATTAAGCCGGTTTTTTGGTGTTTTGTCTTTCTACATTAATCTCATTAGCTAATCCCTATTTCTTATCTTATTATAAACGAGTGTCCAGCACTGATGATGGTGATGTCACCGAAACTAATCTGTAGAATAAACCGTTTTTTACTTACATTTGATTCATGCTTTCTTTCCAAGCGTTTTGCCTTTGTATAGTCTATTAACCTCTTTAGTTTGTAACCAGCCGGTATAGACACTTTCATTTTATTATTTTGCCTCAAAAAACTTAATAACTTAGCAGGCTAATTGTTCCCTTTGGACAAGTACTGTCCTTATAAAGTGACAGGCGGTTGCAACAGTCTGTACACTGTAACTCCTTCTGAAAGGGCAGGCAGGGTTACATTTTATAAAAATAGGGCGTGGAACCAAAACTAATAATTTAATGTCTCACTCAAAATATTAGAAAGATCACCCAATAACAGTTTTAAAAGATCCAATACTAACGATCATTAACGTATGTTACACTCAATAAATCATTTAAGATCATTGCAACGTATTTTACACGTAACAATGAATAATTATAGCTAATTTTGATACAACTTAGCTTTCCTTAATTTATTATCACTACACTGCTACAATAGATAAAACGAAGGTAGGCGTCGTTCGACTTGACCCGTACATACGTCTTAACTATCTCTCAAGTTCTATTCTTACATATCGTACATTGAAACAGTTTACTTAAAAGTTCTATATGCCATTAAGTGACATCTTTTTCAAAGCATTCTATTAGTTCACACTGACCTTAAACAAGAATCTTCTTGGTATCTATGCGGAATTAATCACAACAAACCATAAACACACACGACCCCAACGGACATTGGATACGATATGTTGACGATGGATTATACATCTCACAAAATAAAGCAATAAATAATAACATCATTCTAAATGAAATCAATAACTTACACCCTAACATACAATTCACCAGGAGGAAGAAATAAACAATAAAATAAACTATCTAGACCTAACACTGACCAGAAATACAAATAACATTGAATATTCTATTTATAGGAAACCCACACGAACCATTAATACAATACCAAACCACTTCAACCATCCCCCACAACAAAAAATGGCCGCTTACAACTCACTCTTATACAGGATGCTAAAATTGCCTCTAAATAATGAAGAAAAAACCAAAGAAAAACAAATAATATATCAAATAGCCCAAAAAAATGGATACAATAAAAAAAACTATAGATAAATTAGAATTTAAAATATTAAATAAATTAAAACAACCTAAAATCGAACCACAAACAACAAAATGAGCTACATTCACATACACAGGATACAACATAAAAGGAATAACTAAAACACTAAAAAATAATTATATTAACATAGCCTACAAAAACACAGGAAACATAATCAACAAAATAAACTTCCCAGAAATAATATGTCCCACACTTAATAACGGAATATACAGAATCGAATGCCCAGGCTGTAATAGAATATACATAGGCCAAAAAAAAAGAAATTAAAAGACAGATATCAAGAACACCTCAATGCATACATCAAACCTGAAATTTATAACTCAAACTTAGCCACACACGCCATCAAAAACAAACACACATTCCCCACATTAAAAAACGTACATCTAGTAAAAAAAAGTTCAAAAAGGCCTCAAAATGACAATCTGGGAACAACTAGTAATTTATAAAAATAAAAATAATATCATTAACGAACAGATACAAATAAAATCAAAAAACGATAAATTATTCAATCTAATAGACAATATTAACCCCAAAACAAACGTTAAAAACTCGCACAGTGCAGTGAATCTAAAAATAGAACTCAACGGTACACCAAGGTCGACGGCAAATCCACGCAGCTCGCAGTCCACAAAAACCCTGTTCAGTATGCCCGAGGATGGAGACAAACCAGTCTTTGAAAGTACTCGCATAAATAGCAAGTAAGATTCTTGTTTAAGTACATAAGTGAAAGTGATAAGTGTATACAAGAAAACAGTGTTGCATAATCTACAAATAAATATATATATATATATATAATATATAATATATAATATATTATATTAAATATGGTGATATGTTTTCTTGTAATATAGTTAATAATTTAAAATATTTCAAAAACAAGAATACTTTCAATACACACACACACACACACACACACACACACACACACACACACATATATATATATATATATATATATATATATATATATATATATATATATATATATATATCAGTGTGTGTGTGTGTGTGTGTATGACTATATGTGTATGTGTATATGTATATATATATATATATATATATATATATATATATATATACATAAAAATTTTTTCAATCGTTAATAAAATACTTTTTATTCATCCATTTAAGTTCAAATACGGTTTTTTTTTTTTAATTTGAAGTGAATAACTCTAGATATAATAGTTTTTCTAAAATACCAATTCATTAATTAAATTCAATGAATTAATATTAGTTTTATATGGGAGAAAAGCTTTTCGCAGTAGGGGCAAGGTATGCAATATTGTTACTCTACTTGTTTGGCTTAAAATAAGCAATAACATGATGTTTATAAAACCATTGGTTTTACGTTATATGTAATGTTACATTATTTATACTCATTTTAATTATTTACTAAAATTAACTAAATAAACATGTTCTTTGTTAACCTAAGTAGGAGTTAAGTACTACTATTAAAATATGTTATTAGATCGAAACAATACTGTAGGCAAATGTCTAGAGACTCGCATGAGCTAGCACCTCCAGCAGGTGCAGGTGGAGAGTTTAAACGGTTTAATATTGCCGGCACTTGTAGGGTCGCTAGCGGGTCACGTGACAGCTAGTCCCGTCCTTCGAACCATACCGTAGGCAAATGTCTAGAGACTCGCATGAGCTAGCACCTCCAGCAGGTGCAGGTGGAGAGTTTAAACGGTTTAATATTGCCAGCACTTGTAGGGTCGCTAGCGGGTCACGTGACAGCTAGTCCCGTCCTTCGAACCATACCGTAGGCAAATGTCTAGAGACTCGCATGAGCTAGCACCTCCAGCAGGTGCAGGTGGAGAGTTTAAACGGTTTAATATTGCCGGCACTTGTAGGGTCGCTAGCGGGTCACGTGACGGCTAGTCCCGTCCTTCGAACCATACCGTAGGCAAATGTCTAGAGACTCGCATGAGCTGGTACCTCCAGCAGATGCAGGTGGAGAGAGTTTAAACGGTTTAATATTGCCGGCACTTGTAGGGTCGCTAGCGGGTCACGTGACGGCTAGTCCCGTCCTTCGATCCATACCGTAGGCAAATGTCTAGAGACTCGCATGAGCTGGTACCTCCAGCAGATGCAGGTGGAGAGAGTTTAAACGGTTTAATATTGCCGGCACTTGTAGGGTCGCTAGCGGGTCACGTGACGGCTAGTCCCGTCCTTCGAACCATACCGTAGGCAAATGTCTAGAGACTCGCATGAGCTGGCACCTTCAGCAGGTGCAGGTGGAGAGTTTAAACGGTTTAATATTGCCAGCACTTGTAGGGTCGCTAGCGGGTCACGTGACGGCTAGTCCCGTGCTTCGAACCATACCGTAGGCAAATGTCTAGAGACTCGCATGAGCTGGTACCTCCAGCAGGTGCAGGTGGAGAGTTTAAACGGTTTAATATTGCCAGCACTTGTAGGGTCGCTAGCGGGTCACGTGACGGCTAGTCCCGTCCTTCGAACCATACCGTAGGCAAATGTCTAGAGACTCGTATGAGCTGGCACCTCCAGCAGGTGCAGGTGGAGAGTTTAAACGGTTTAATATTGCCAGCACTTGTAGGGTCGCTAGCGGGTCACGTGACGGCTAGTCCCGTCCTTCGAACCATAGCGTAGGCAAATGTCTAGAGAGTCGCATGAGCTGGCACCTCCAGCAGGTGCAGGTGGAGAGTTTAAACGGTTTAATATTGCCGGCACTTGTAGGGTCGCTAGCGGGTCACGTGACAGCTAGTCCCGTCCTTCGAACCATACCGTAGGCAAATGTCTAGAGACTCGCATGAGCTGGTACCTCCAGCAGGTGCAGGTGGAGAGTTTAAACGGTTTAATATTGCCGGCACTTGTAGGGTCGCTAGCGGGTCACGTGACAGCTAGTCCCGTCCTTCGAACCATACCGTAAGCAAATGTCTAGAGACTCGCATGAGCTGGTACCTCCAGCAGGTGCAGGTGGAGAGTTTAAACGGTTTAATATTGCCGGCACTTGTAGGGTCGCTAGCGGGTCACGTGACAGCTAGTCCCGTCCTTCGAACCATACCGTAGGCAAATGTCTAGAGACTCGCATGAGCTGGTACCTCCAGCAGGTGCAGGTGGAGAGTTTAAACGGTTTAATATTGCCAGCACTTGTAGGGTCGCTAGCGGGTCACGTGACAGCTAGTCCCGTCCTTCGAACCATACCGTAGGCAAATGTCTAGAGACTCGCATGAGCTGGTACCTCCAGCAGGTGCAGGTCGAGAGTTTAAACGGTTTAATATTGCCAGCACTTGTAGGGTCGCTAGCGGGTCACGTGACGGCTAGTCCCGTCCTTCGAACCATACCGTAGGCAAATGTCTAGAGACTCGCATGAGCTGGTACCTCCAGCAGGTGCAGGTGGAGAGTTTAAACGGTTTAATATTGCCGGCACTTGTAGGGTCGCTAGCGGGTCACGTGACAGCTAGTCCCGTCCTTCGAACCATACCGTAGGCAAATATCTAGAGACTCGCATGAGCTGGTACCTCCAGCAGGTGCAGGTGGAGAGTTTAAACGGTTTAATATTGCCGGCACTTGTAGGGTCGCTAGCGGGTCACGTGACGGCTAGTCCCGTCCTTCGAACCATACCGTAGGCAAATGTCTAGAGACTCGCATGAGCTGGTACCTCCAGCAGGTGCAGGTGGAGAGTTTAAACGGTTTAATATTGCCGGTACTTGTAGGGTCGCTAGCGGGTCACGTGACAGCTAGTCCCGTCCTTCGAACCATACCGTAGGCAAATGTCTAGAGACTCGCATGAGCTGGTACCTCCAGCAGGTGCAGGTGGAGAGTTTAAACGGTTTAATATTGCCGGCACTTGTAGGGTCGCTAGCGGGTCAAGTGACAGCTAGTCCCGTCCTTCGAACCATACCGTAGGCAAATGTCTAGAGACTCGCATGAGCTGGCACCTCCAGCAGGTGCAGGTGGAGAGTTTAAACGGTTTAGTATTGCCGGCACTTGTAGGGTCGCTAGCGGGTCACGTGACAGCTAGTCCCGTCCTTCGAACCATACCGTAGGCAAATGTCTAGAGACTCGCATGAGCTGGCACCTCCAGCAGGTGCAGGTGGAGAGTTTAAACGGTTTAATATTGCCGGCACTTGTAGGGTCGCTAGCGGGTCACGTGACAGCTAGTCCCGTCCTTCGAACCATACCGTAGGCAAATGTCTAGAGACTCGCATGAGCTGGCACCTCTAGCAGGTGCAGGTGGAGAGTTTAAACGGTTTAATATTGCCGTCACTTGTAGGGTCGCTAGCGGGTCACGTGACAGCTAGTCCCGTCCTTCGAACCATACCGTAGGCAAATGTCTAGAGACTCGCATGAGCTGGTACCTCCAGCAGGTGCAGGTGGAGAGTTTAAACGGTTTAATATTGCCAGCACTTGTAGGGTCGCTAGCGGGTCACGTGACGGCTAGTCCCGTCCTTCGAACCATACCGTAGGCAAATGTCTAGAGACTCGTATGAGCTGGCACCTCCAGCAGGTGCAGGTGGAGAGTTTAAACGGTTTAATATTGCCAGCACTTGTAGGGTCGCTAGCGGGTCACGTGACGGCTAGTCCCGTCCTTCGAACCATACCGTAGGCAAATGTCTAGAGACTCGCATGAGCTGGCACCTCCAGCAGGTGCAGGTGGAGAGTTTAAACGGTTTAATATTGCCGGCACTTGTAGGGTCGCTAGCGGGTCACGTGACAGCTAGTCCCGTCCTTCGAACCATACCGTAGGCAAATGTCTAGAGACTCGCATGAGCTGGTACCTCCAGCAGGTGCAGGTGGAGAGTTTAAACGGTTTAATATTGCCGACACTTGTAGGGTCGCTAGCGGGTCACGTGACAGCTAGTCCCGTCCTTCGAACCATACCGTAGGCAAATGTCTAGAGACTCGCATGAGCTGGTACCTCCAGCAGGTGCAGGTGGAGAGTTTAAACGGTTTAATATTGCCAGCACTTGTAGGGTCGCTAGCGGGTCACGTGACAGCTAGTCCCGTCCTTCGAACCATACCGTTGGCAAATGTCTAGAGACTCACATGAGCTGGTACCTCCAGCAGGTGCAGGTGGAGAGTTTAAACGGTTTAATATTGCCAGCACTTGTAGGGTCGCTAGCGGGTCACGTGACGGCTAGTCCCGTCCTTCGAACCATACCGTAGGCAAATGTCTAGAGACTCGCATGAGCTGGTACCTCCAGCAGGTGCAGGTGGAGAGTTTAAACGGTTTAATATTGCCGGCACTTGTAGGGTCGCTAGCGGGTCACGTGACAGCTAGTCCCGTCCTTCGAACCATACCGTAGGCAAATGTCTAGAGACTCGCATGAGCTGGTACCTCCAGCAGGTGCAGGTGGAGAGTTTAAACGGTTTAATATTGCCGGCACTTGTAGGGTCGCTAGCGGGTCAAGTGACAGCTAGTCCCGTCCTTCGAACCATACCGTAGGCAAATGTCTAGAGACTCGCATGAGCTGGCACCTCCAGCAGGTGCAGGTGGAGATTTTAAACGGTTTAGTATTGCCGGCACTTGTAGGGTCGCTAGCGGGTCACGTGACAGCTAGTCCCGTCCTTCGAACCATACCGTAGGCAAATGTCTAGAGACTCGCATGAGCTGGCACCTCCAGCAGGTGCAGGTGGAGAGTTTAAACGGTTTAATATTGCCGTCACTTGTAGGGTCGCTAGCGGGTCACGTGACAGCTAGTCCCGTCCTTCGAACCATACCGTAGGCAAATGTCTAGAGACTCGCATGAGCTGGTACCTCCAGCAGGTGCAGGTGGAGAGTTTAAACGGTTTAATATTGCCGGCACTTGTAGGGTCGCTAGCGGGTCACGTGACGGCTAGTCCCGTCCTTCGAACCATACCGTAGGCAAATGTCTAGAGACTCGCATGAGCTGGCACCTCCAGCAGGTGCAGGTGGAGAGTTTAAACGGTTTAATATTGCCAGCACTTGTAGGGTCGCTAGCGGGTCACGTGACGGCTAGTCCCGTCCTTCGAACCATACCGTAGGCAAATGTCTAGAGACTCGCATGAGCTGGTACCTCCAGCAGGTGCAGGTGGAGAGATAAACGGTTTAATATTGCCAGCACTTGTAGGGTCGCTAGCGGGTCACGTGACGGCTAGTCCCGTCCTTCGAACCATACCGTAGGCAAATGTCTAGAGACTCGCATGAGCTGGCACCTCCAGCAGGTGCAGGTGGAGAGTTTAAACGGTTTAATATTGCCGGCACTTGTAGGGTCGCTAGCGGGTCACGTGACGGCTAGTCCCGTCCTTCGAACCATACCGTAGGCAAATGTCTAGAGACTCGCATGAGCTGGCACCTCCAGCAGGTGCAGGTGGAGAGTTTAAACGGTTTAATATTGCCGGCACTTGTAGGGTCGCTAGCGGGTCACGTGACGGCTAGTCCCGTCCTTCGAACCATACCGTAGGCAAATGTCTAGAGACTCGCATGAGCTGGCACCTCCAGCAGGTGCAGGTGGAGAGTTTAAACGGTTTAATATTGCCGGCACTTGTAGGGTCGCTAGCGGGTCACGTGACAGCTAGTCCCGTCCTTCGAACCATACCGTAGGCAAATGTCTAGAGACTCGCATGAGCTGGCACCTCCAGCAGGTGCAGGTGGAGAGTTTAAACGGTTTAATATTGCCGGCACTTGTAGGGTCGCTAGCGGGTCACGTGACAGCTAGTCCCGTCCTTCGAACCATACCGTAGGCAAATGTCTAGAGACTCGCATGAGCTGGCACCTCCAGCAGGTGCAGGTGGAGAGTTTAAACGGTTTAATATTGCCGGCACTTGTAGGGTCGCTAGCGGGTCACGTGACAGCTAGTCCCGTCCTTCGAACCATACCGTAGGCAAATGTCTAGAGACTCGCATGAGCTGGCACCTCCAGCAGGTGCAGGTGGAGAGTTTAAACGGTTTAATACTGCCGGCACTTGTAGGGTCGCTAGCGGGTCACGTGACGGCTAGTCCCGTGTATTCCAGTAATGTACATATGTACAAAAACTACAATATTACAATAGTCACAGGATATTTATATTATTTATAAAAAGGCGTGGAATTATAGTAAGCGTTGGTAAATTCACGCGAACACATATACACTCGTAGTTTTCTGTCGCGTTTAGTTTGTTGCTTTTATTAAACTACGAAATATATAGACACAAGAAGAACCATCCACAACACAACCTAAACAACAAAACACACTCACAATCTATACTTGAACACACAATTAACAACCACTCTATGGACAATAACTCACCATAGACTCACAGTAATACTGTCTATTCCTCAGGGACTCTGCTCAATGCCTTCACGCTGAATTTTTAAGTTCAACCAAATACAATCTCTGTGAAACTCTTTAGACTTCCTACACAAAAGTTATAATTTCAAATCGCCATCCAGTTAGCAATGCATCCAAACTATTTTGTCATTTGAATTTATACACAAAAAATCAACTAGAATATTGTTCAAAAAATTTGAATTTTATATATTACTAGATACAAACCGTATTTATCTATGCATTGTGGTTTAAATTAATTAAATTTTAGGATTAATAATCGTAATACAATGTACAGAGTATTATTTAAATGCATTATTATAAATATTTAGAGTTAAATGCTACATAAGGTAGAACTTTCTTTATTCTTCTTAGAAGAATGAATAAGAAAAACTATGCGGAACTAACTAAAATGATAGCCTGCAGTGATATTCTGCGGATAGTACTGCTTATATTGATTTATATTGTATGTTTGTCTGCTTCCTTGTGCAGATAAACATTAGAAGGAAGATTAAACGAGAAACTATTACAAATATAGGAAAGCAATGTTCTAAACTATATTACCCACAATGGTAATAATTATGAATTTTAAGAAATACATGTTTAAAAAAATAATATGTTGGATAAAGAGAGCAATTGTAACAATGTTGTTCCATACTGCACCATCTGTTGGAAAAAGTTTGAACTAGCTGAAACTGTGGGTAACAGAAGAATTTTCTGATGTCATTCCAGGTAGTTCACTATATTAACCTGTCTGAGATTAAAAACAAGTCATATAAAAAATGTTTTTCTAAGTCAATTCCTACTTAAATCAACAAAGAAAAATTTTATTTTAGTTTCTTTTTAAAATATAATAACAGTTAATATAAATATGTATACATGTAAGAATAACAATATTAAGAGGCAAAACCAAAAATTAATTTCCATGTAGTTTTCATTTTCCTTCCTGTGTATGGTGTTGGACTATTATTTTTGTTTGTTACTATTTATAAGCTTTTTTTGTCCCTTGCATTGTGTTGTAGTATCTTTTCACTTTCCTTTCGCATTGTCTGTTTGTGAAGCAAGGTTCGATACTGCTAATCCAGTTTCTTCTTTTCATTCATTTTTAATCCTAGAGCATTATTTATCATATTGTGTGGTAACCACAGCAACAATTATAGGTTGGTCGTGGAATGAAAGTTTCGAAGACAACCAGACGGGAGCAAATGAAATATTCATATATATATATACACATATATATCTTTGAGAAGTACATTTCTAGCTATGGGAAAGTTGGCACAGCAGCAAAGCAAACATGATACTTAGTTCCAATCTGACCAACAGCCCCCAAATTTTTATAGTTTATTTATTGAATAAATAGTTGAAAACAGTATATTAACATCAATTGTCATCCCCTATACATTAAAAGAATTTATTTGTACTGGATTGGATAAATAACAACGTATTTTATTAATGCCTGAAAATTCGGCCAAGATATGTATCAGGAGAGTGTGAGCTAAGAGAAGGAATTTTAAAATGGAAATAATTTATCAATAGTTCTTAAATTATCCTTTCATTTTCTTCATAAATGGATATATTGACATTATTTTAATAGTTTTAAAAAAATATTCAATTTCTTGACTCAGATTCTACCCTTTCCAGATTTTTAGCATAGGCCTACTATCATTTTAATTGTTTACTCAGATTTTGTAAAATTTAACAGACATTTGGTTATTATATTTCTGGGTAGACATTCCCTTACCATGTTGTTTCTCTTCAAACTCTAAAACACCAAGACCGCAAAGGTTACAGCAGTGTATCATAACACTTGTCACCTAAACATCTCGCCTTTCTAATTTAAATACTTGTGACAGCCGTTCTACATACTATAACACAATAAATCATGTCACATCAGTGGCATAACTAGTGATCGGCTTAGAGCGATGGGGGAGTCTTGGAGTCCTGGAAAATTTTTTTAAAAGTATTATGCCTGTAAATATATTTTATATTGTTCTGGCATTTAAAATTTGGTTTTCACTCTAGCAAATTCCACAGAAAATCATCACGACTATGAAAAGATTAGGTTGCGGTTCCACTAAATGCAGAATACTGAACACACTACAGCTTCACACTATACCATTCCCAGTGTAATTTACAAAACATAAAAAGTACATTTTTATATTCAACTGTTTGGAAGCAATTGATTGGAACAATACAAGTTTTTCTACAGAATAAGCCGCATATATCTAACACTTTTTTTTATTTACAACACTAAATTAGGTTTTTGTTATTTCTTAGTCAGTAGTGAAAGTTGGTAGTCAGTGGTTTGGTCTCAGTTCCACTCCAACAAAAGTACTTCTGGCTACGACAACTACTATTATATGGGCCTAAACAATGTTTACTGAATTCGTGCATTATTTAATGTTGCATTTGCATACAAGAACAGCAAACAAGTGGATTTTCAGTAAGAAGAATGCACTTTAAACAGATCCAGTTATTACATATATCTGTTTATACATGCAGATATTAAGAGGTGTGTAAATTAAGTAATGAGACTGATTTTCTAGTGTTCGATCTGGCAACACTGGAGACGCGGCACATGCAGGCTAGGGAATAGAAACATCTGATACACGTCCAGTGCAAGTTTGAAGACACTAGAGTTATTGCACTGTACGTAGTGAATTTTGTTATGAGAAAGGTTTTTTTAGTGCGTTTTAAAAATGAGTGACATCAGTTTCGAACAAGGCATCAGCTTCAGGCTTAGGCATAGTGCAACGGAAACTCTTGCTAAGCTTCAGAAAGCCTATGGAGATACTGTTTTGTTGAGAGCCCAGGTTTTTCGGTGGTTTAATCATTTAAGGAAGGAAGAGAATTGATTGAAGATGAACCATGAAGCGAAAGGCCTTCATCTTCAAGAACCTATGAAAATGTCGACAGAATCTGGGATCTTGTGCGTTCAGATCGTCGGTTGACTGTCAGAATGATCGGGGAAGAGTTAAATTTGACTCACATCACCGTTCATCAGATTTTGATTAATGAATTGGAGATGAGAAAAATCTGCGCAAAAATGATTCCAAAAAACCTTTTGCAAGACCAAAAGGACATCGAATTTTTGGCCAGTAAAAACATTCCTGTGGCTCCTCAGCCTCCATATTCGCCTGACATAAGTCCATGTGATTTTTTCCTCTTTCCGAAGTTGAAATTTCATCTCAAGAGAACTCATTTTGGGACAATCGAAAACTTTCAAATGGCTGTAATCGACCAGCTGAAAGCAGTATCAGAGTTCCAGCACTGCTATGAGGAGTGGAAGAACCGTCTCCAGCGCTGTGTGGCTTCAGAAGGAAGTTATTTTGAGGGTGACAATATAGAATTATAATTTTATTTGAATAAAAACAATTTATATAATCAGTCTCATTACTTAATTTACACACCTCGTATGTATACCAACCCCCCACAGTAATGTTGAATACTATTTTTTTTGTATTCCTCTGGGCATTGGGGGGGGGATCCATCCCCCTCGGTTTCACATGATTCCACAGCTAACAAATACTTTAATTTAAAGGTAGGTTCAGTAAAACTGCTCAAAGGTTATCTATTTTGAGTTTTATGTCCAATTAACACTTTCAATTTCATTTCATCTACCTTCAGGTACTAACATTTACTAACAATCTTCAAGTGTTACTATACGATGGTGGGAAAAGAAATATTTATTCTGCATAGATAAAAATAGACTGTTAGTTTTTAGTTAAAATTTAGTTTTAGGTACAAATTTATTCCTGAGCTAAACTGGCCAATGTGTAGTAATATAACAATATTTGTTAAGCCCTATTATAGACACTAAACTATGTAGAAAATTTAATAAGTAAATAACCATAATACTGAAATATAATATTTGAATTTTGTAGTCCGTTACGTTCGGTGAATTTTAATTAATCATTTTAACATTAGTTTAAGACTATCCGAACTTTAAGTTTTGTAAATTTGTGAGAACTTACTGAGACATGTTATGTTAAAGTGATTAATCAAAACAATTATTGTTATAGTAAAATATTATTGAGTAAAGTAAAATAAAGAGTGAGATACTAATGAAGATTGGTTAGTGCAATAAAAATATTACTTTTCATAAGTTTATCATATACAGAGTTAAAATGTTAATAATTCTTTAAAATTACTAAAACTGATAAAATTGTTTATGTTAATCCTATAAAAATATGTTTATTATACATATTCTTTAAAATAATATCATGGTCGTGATTATGAATTCCTGTAACTGTGTTTTTTTTTTTAATAATTCTGAAACAAATGTTGAAATTGGAAGTAGAAGAAAGAATTTGTAAAACCTTATATTTTTTCTAAGATGAAATAAGGATGGAAATTGTTTTAATTTTAAAAGCTCATGTCTTTCAGAAAGAAAAAAAACATACGATTAAAAAACTGTAATTTTTACTCAATTAGGTTATAATACTTTGGCATTGTACAACGAAAAAATATTTAACAGATACATCACTTAAGTTATAGGTAATGTGTCTTTGAAAAATAAATATATACTCTTGAATTTTGTAGTCCATTATGTTCAATGAAACTTAATCACTTTTACATTAGTTTATGACTATCCGAACTTTAAATATATAAATGAAAATTATTTAATAAACTTGTTAAAATAACTTAGATGTATTTTTCTTTTAACAGATCTTAGCTGCACTAGCAGTGTCACTAGGCCCATTCGCTGCTGGTCTCGGTAAAGGGTACAGTTCACCAGCGATCGCTTCAATACAAGAAAAGCAACAATATGCACTACACACAGGCAACTACAGCGGAGCTTTTATAGTAACATCACAGCAAGCATCATGGGTAGCAAGTCTTTCATTGTTAGGGGCTCTATTTGGAGCTATTTTTGGAGGTTTAGCCATGAAGTTTGGAAGGAAGAAAGTGCTGGTTATAACTTCAATACCATTCTCAGCTTCATGGCTAGTTACAGTGTTTGCAAACAGTGTCGAACTCATGTTCCTCACTGGATTCGTTGGAGGCTTCTGTTGTGCAATTGTGCTCCTTGTGTCACAAGTAAGTAATAGTACAATCAAACGGCTTTATGCATCGTTAGACAATACGGCATTTTTTTTAAATGCTCTGGTGGCCCAATCTGGTGGAGAACATTAAAACTATAGTACAAAAATTCCTCACACTATTCTAGCATCAGGTAGTTATAAAAATATATACTGATTTTAACCAGTATATGAATTTAGAAGGGCAATGTCTTGAAAATGATGTTTGTGATGCAAAACACCGTCCATTTGATAGTCACAAACATTCTAAAGATCATCCATCTTAAAGTTGGACAAATTTTTTCTCTACATACATTTTTACAAATGTATCTACCGCTTGGTTTGAGGATGTGGAGTTTGTATGCAAAATTGTTCACAATTAAAATAGGTAGGAGGGGATTACTGGGGAAGCCTGTTCAGAATTTTGAAAAAATTTAGGATTGCTCAAAAGGTCCTGCAGCTCCTTTATTGGAAACATGGCCAAAACCGCTGTGGAGGGTTCCTTCTATCTGGCCGAGTAGAGGAAGCCAATGGGAAAGTTGCAGGAGAGCACCAAGGCCTCACCAAAGCCTACTTAACCCTCCAAGCCTGAGTTGCATTCCTTGTCCTAATTATATATTTAAAACAACCATAACTGCCTCTTATTTAGTCATGATGGGACCATTAGATGAAGATACCATTATTTAAATCAATTTTAACTCAGCTATGATCAAATTCAAAATTGGTTTTAAAGTAACAAAAAATTAAAATCCACAAAATTATTCATTGATTAAAATTCCATTCAAATTCAGATACTCTTAACTGCTCTAAGAAAAACATTAGTTTTGCCGTGTAATTCTAATTACTTCTGACAATTTACAATAAAAGAGAGTGACTAAGCTAAAATGAGATTTGTATTTATTGTGTAAATTTGTGTTGCTTCACTTAAGATTTTTAAAAATTAATTTTATTACTTTAAAAAGTAATTTTTACATTACAAGTTGTATTTCTTTACATTACAAAAATATATACCAATTTGTAATTAATATCTTTTCAAAACATAGGACCATTTTTGTACTAACTGTATTATTTATTTCATTATTGTTTTGTTAGAGAACCTTAAATTGAGAGTAAAATTGAGTTTGTATTACTAATCGGCAAACAACATAATTATATAAATAAATGATAAACTGGTTGAACATTGAGTCAAAGATTATTTATTACGTTTTGGCAACTAATTTGTTGCCCTTATCAAGCCTGTTGTGCTATAAAAGCAAAGTCCTTACATTTAAGGTACAAGTGAGTCGTGAGGAGGAAAAGCATCACCCCCCCCCTTCACCAAAAACTTCCTTTCAGCTATACCTCTATTACTGGTTCCGCTCTGGTCTGGCCGCTACTAGCCCGTCTGCGTACTAAGACTCTCGCACTCCTCACTCCACGTCTTCAGACTGTGCTGTCTGAATTTTACGCTCAACGCTAGCAAAATCTGTACATCTGTATGTTTTGAAATTTCGCTTCTTAAGCGTCACTCTGTATGTATGTTATTTCTACACACAATGAATAACTCCTATTAACCTCCTACACACTTACCTTACAATTTTCTACAAAACCGGAAAAATGCATGGTTTTTCTCACGTGCTATTTGACAAAAATCGATGGTCTTAAAAAGTTTTAAACATTTTTTAAAATTCAGTAGATACCTTATATATATATATATATATATATATATATATATATATATATATATATATATATATATATATATATTTTAAAAACAACACAGGTTATTCAAATACAAGAATATTTATTATTTTATATCCAAAGCTTTTCGTTGGCAAACAGTACCAACATCATCAGGAATGAAAATTACAATCTGTAATTCAGATGATTGTAATTTTCATTCCTGATGATGTTGGTACTGTTTGCCAACGAAAAGCTTTGGATATAAAATAATAAATATTCTTGTATTTGAATAACCTGTGTTGTTTTTAAATTATTAAACAAGAAAACGTATTTTATATTTATATATATATATATATCACAATATGTATTCTTGTGTATTAATAAAGAACATAAGTCAAAATACAAATACAAGAATTATAATTGAATTTACAATTCAAAGCTTTTCGTTGGCTAACAGTACCAACATCATCATGGTGTTGGTACTGTTAGCCAACGAAAAGCTTTGAATTGTAAATTCAATTATATTTCTTGTATTTGTATTTTGACTTATGTTCTTAATATATATATATATATATATATATATATATATATATATATATATATATATATATATATATATATATATATATATGCTAATACGTATTCCTTCACGGATGGAAAAATATGATGAATAGTTACTATCTGGAGTACATCCGTTCATTCTGCAGTCCATAAATTCGCAGTTCCGACGTTTCGCTAGAATCTCATCCAGCATTGACGAGTTGAACCCAACAACAGTAGAAGAGCGAGTGAAGAGCGCAGATAACTCGGCTCCTATACTCCTATATAAGGCTATATAGCTCCTATAGGCTTTATATAGGAGCCAAGTTATCTGTGCTCTTCACTCGCTATTCTACTGTTGTTGGGTTCACCTCGTCAATGCTGGATGAGATTCTAGTGAAACGCGGAACTGCGAATTTATGGACTACAGAATGAACGGATGTACTCCAGATAGTAACTATTCATCATATATATATATATATATATATATATATATATATATATATATATATTTAACAACAGTAGCTACATAATGAACTTGACAATTTACTGTGAGCGACTAAATAGAATAGCCTAGCCAAAGGACAAGTGCCATTAGAACAGATAGAATTACAAGAAAACTAATTTTTGCAGGAAAGCATTGATTCTTCCCTTGCCCCCCCCCCCCCCCCGTGTGCCTTCACTCCCTGCTCGAAGGTCAGAGTAGAACTTATATTGCCAAAGTAATACTAACTTTTCTTTCTGCATTAACATAATTATATGAAATTTTTTTCCAAAACTTAATTTTTCAATTTGGGGTTTTATTGAAACTAATGTCCTCCTTAGTAAAAATCCTGCAGACTAATAAAGTATGTATTTAAAAAAATAATCATTCCAAAATACTTCCCCAATTGAGTGAGACAACAATAAAATGATCCGTTATATTTTTCGAGTTTATTCGTTTGAAATTTCATTCATTTTATAGGTAGTCTAAAAATTTTCTTTTCAGAAATGTACCATCAGTATACTTTAGAATTATTGTAAAAATGGGTTTTTTTTAAACATATGAAATAATTTTGAGTAATCCTACAAAAAAGTTTTAATTTAAACTTTTAAATTTCCCTGTCAGTAGTTAATTGCAATTTATTGTATAAAATATTACAATTGAAATTTATCTCAAACACTTGCAAAAGCAATTCTCTGTAACAAAGTATACCAAGTAATTGTGTTTACAGGTTTATATTAGTGAGATAGCAGTTCCAGATATCAGAGGATGCCTGAGCGCAGTGATTAAAATATTTGGCCATGTTGGGGTACTGATAAGTTTTGCTGTTGGTGCTTATTTGGACTGGCGACAGCTGGCACTTGTTGTTGCTGGTGCCCCTATAATGCTGTTGGTTAGTATATCAACTTTTTATTTAGTAATTAATAAATGCATTTTTTTTCAAATCTGATAGTATAACAATTTATTCTGACTACCTAGAATTTGTTTTACTTTGTGCCCCGGTCTATTTTACATCCTTGGAAATAAATACAAATTTTGAACAACACTCAGCTCTTTTCTGAATATTTGAAACAAACTAATAAAATTTACTTAATTAGATAACATTTTATGTTATAAATATAACTTTATATTTGTTTCTTCGGAGTAAAAAAGTAATACACATGCACACAACAGTCATGCGAGATGATTTTTTGTTTAAAGTGGGTGATTGAGTGAGAGAACACTAATTCCTATATTAGTGAGTTAGAGAGAGAGAGAGAGAGAGTGTGTGTGTGTGTGTGTGTGGCAGAATAAATTTTATATTTAAAATTCTAAACTATTTAAAGATTAGATATTTAATACGCTTCCAGAAAACTGGTCTTCATTTCTAATTGAAAGTAACAGCAATAAATTTACCATTAAAAAAATTGTTTTGGTTTTTTATGAAAACCAGTTGATTAGCACATAAAAAAATGTTTCATGTGTATTTTTAAAAATAACACATTCAGTTATAACAGTTCATAAACTTCACAAACAGTCCAATAGTAACTGTTCAGTAGTTAATGAGGAAATGTGAGCAGTATCAGGTTCACACAAGGGAATATTGGATCTATAGGAGTGGCATTACTGATAAATGTAAATAATTACCAACAAGTAATATAAAAAAAAAATTATTAAAGTAAATTCCTACTGAGGTCAAGAAAGAAGAATTTTTATCTTTGTTTGCCTATTTCCAGTTTGTTTGTTTATTTTATTCGTTTAATTATTTTTTAACTGTACTCCACGATTTATGATATGTTGTGATAACCATGGCAACAGTTTAAGGTTGTACAATGCAGGTTTAGACGACAACCAGATGTAGGGGGGGGGGAATGTATATACGTCTTTGAGAAATTAATTTCTTGGTATTGGAAAGTTGGCACAGTGCCAAAGCATACTAGGCTATGAACATGAGGATTCACAGTTCGAATCCGGATAGACTCCCAAATTTTTATATCTTAATAAATATTTGAAAAACTTTTTAACGTCAATTATCATCCACTATTGGTTAAAAAAATGTACTTGTATTTGAATTTGATTGGATGAATAAAAACGTATTTTATTAACGTTTACAAATTTATACAAGATATATATCAGGAGAGTGTGAGCTAATAGAAGGAATTTAATAATCACATAACAGAACACATTACATAACAAATGGACAGCATATACATATAGTGATCACAATATAAAAATCATCAAAATATTCAAAAAGTAAAACTTTAACATATTTTACAAAAGCAAAGAAATAATTATAATCAACAAAACCATGAAGAGAAAATAAACCACAAACCAAATTAAAAAGGTATCTATAAAATCAAATTTATACACTGCATTGTATATAATATTATCAAACAAACAAAAACTACGTAAATGATATAAAGAATATCTCATATCCCAAGACTAATGTATATACACCTAATAACACACCATAATAAATAAAAATCCCCAATACAAGGTGGCCACATTAATAAAAAACACTTAATGGTATACATATGAATACATTGGAAAACTTGAGTACAAATACTAGTCAGTAAATAATAACTTGTTCACAATGGTAAACAGCAAAATAGTTACTACTGAAAAGGAACAGTAGTAGCCAAGCACTGATGAAGGCGACATCGTTGCCAAAACCAGTCTGTTATGAACTAATGTGTTTGTTTATTAAAAACTAATTTTTGGTGAGATTTTGAGTAAACTATTTTGTTGTTTACCGTTGGGAATAGTTCTCACTATCTAAGCTCTAAGTAACTGAAAATCATTTGTTGCGTCCAGCTAACCGTGCACTTGCCCACTCAGTTTTCTTGAGTATTGCCACTTCTGCAAACATGTTACATTTCCAGAAAGTTCTCTATATCAACAGCTTTTGAAGGCTGTGATCAGAATGACAGGCAACACATTTATGATCAGCAACTCATTTAAACGGTAACTGAGGAGACTGTAGTACTGTATAATTACTATCCATGAGCGTTTTGACAGTCACTGTCATATTCGTAGGAAAGTATTTATACTGATCCTCTACCTCCTGTCTTGCCTATAGCGATCTCTCAAGGGCAAATGCACGGTTAAATGGCCCCGACTATAGATAATAACCTATTACTAAATTGATTAATATTTTATTTGTTGATTTAAAATAATCTATTTGTATTTAACTAATGATATTGCTTAGCAAAAAACCACTACTTACTGATATTTTTAAGCAGGGGCGTTTCACACTAGATAAGTGCATTATTCAATTGTGAATACTATCAATAAATAGTGATTTTTTGCCAAGTAATATCGATAAGTATATATTAAAAGAGACTCAAGTTGTACAACACAAAAACTGTTATTTATATTTGTTCTATTTACAGATTAGCATCATGTATGTACCAGAGACTCCAAGTTATCTGGTATTAGCTGGGAGAGAACAAGAAGCAGCAAAATCCTTAAGGTGGTTACGCGGACCAATGGCAGACGTTCACCAAGAATTAGCTACAATACGTGATAATGTGTTAGCAAGTAGGGCTTACAGACCGACTGCACGCCATGGTCTCTCAGTTATATTACACCCAATACTAATAACGTGCGGCCTCATGTTTTTTCAGAGGTACGTACATATATGCATATCTCAATTCTCAAAAACAGATTTTACCAAAGATAAACTAAAGAAGGTTATTGAATAATCTTGTGAGGGTTTATTCTGTTACATAACTTTAACGAGGTTATTATCACCAACATATATCTAAAACCAATTCTATAACAAAAATTGTTCACACACTCATCAAGGTTCTAAGCAATTAACCGACTACAAAGACAACCTCTATAAAAAGATCTACTGGAATTAACTTCAGCAACTAAGAAGGTAGTTTGCAATTATATCTAGATGTGTTGGAATATTAAAGTCAGATAAAGAGTTTAAACTTTTTAATTGATGAAGGCATTATTATTATTACTGGAACTGATAATATTCAATAAATGTTAGGCAGGAAAACAATTTACCTAATTTTAAACATAGGTGTGTGTGTGTGTGTGTGTGTGTGTGTGTGTGTGTATGCTTCCGTGTGTGTGTGTGATTTTGATAATTCTTGCAGCATCCAAAAGTTTTCTTTGCCCTTATTCTTGTCAATCTTGACGGTAGTCATAAGTCCATCTTTTTACCTTTGTTTTATTTTCTACCATTTTATGAATTGTAAATTAATATTTGCTCTACCTTTTACAACTTTTGGTTTTGTATGCGTGTTTTAATTTAAATAATACTATTAACAAGATAGATGTTTTGTAATGGATTAAGAAAATACACATCTCTGAAATATATTAATAATATGCAAATTATATTTATGTACAAGAACAAATTTGTTTGTAACAAAATGAAATTTAAAATACAAATATAATTAAATTATATATTTATGTTTGTATTGGAATCTTTAATGAAGATTGTGTTATTAAATGGAATGATTTGATTTGTTACAGGTTTTCTGGTGCAAATGCCTTTAACTTCTACGCTGTATCCATATTCAGGCAAACATTTGGAGGGATGGATCCTCACGGAGGAGCACTAGCTGTTGCATTTGTCCAACTACTAGCATCGCTGTTATCTGGCTTACTCATTGATACTATCGGTCGTCTGCCATTGCTTATCGCCAGTAGTGTATTTATGTCCATGGCACTAGCTGCATTTGGATCGTTTGCTTATTACGAACACGTACATCGTGATCGTGTAGCTCCACAATACGACTGGATACCGCTTCTGTGTGTCCTTGTTTTCACAATAGCATTTTCAATGGGAATTAGCCCTATCTCGTGGCTATTAATAGCTGAACTCTTTCCATTAGAATACAGAGGTCTTGGAAGTGCGTTAGCCACGTCTTTCAGTTATGCTTGTGCTTTCATTGGAGTCAAAACCTTTGTAGATTTTCAAGAACTGCTAGGCTTACATGGTGCTTTTTGGCTTTATGCTGCTATATCAGTGGCTGGTCTTTGGTTTGTCGTTTGTTTTGTTCCAGAAACCAAAGGCCGAGATCTTGATGAGATGGATCAGAAGTATGTGCGGGCTTAGATCAGTGTTTTCTTGGTATGTTGCGCACAATTGTTTGTACCATACACAATCCTGTGCCTTTAGCTTTTACTAGCCTAACATTTAGGCCACTTCCAATGTACTTCCTTAGATGTTAAGTGTATAATTAAAAACAAAAGAGCATTTTAAGTAATAAAATTTCAAGAATTACAACAAAAGATAGAAGTAAATATCTCAGAAATAACCAACTTAAAGTGTGTTCCATGTGGATTTGTTTATCTAGTATTATATGAAGCATGTGTTCAAAGTTCTGTTTTCCTTGGAAATAATTTTTAATTAAACGGCAATTTTGTATTGCGACCCTAACTTTAATATGAAGTTCTTATATAAATTCTTTAATATATAACTATGTATAAGTTTTGAAATAGTCATATTTTAAAATGCTAAATAAACCATAAATTAATACAATCATTGATACCTTTAAAGAGAATTATGTAACAAAAAATCACTAAATTTTCCTCAGTTTTTAAAAATTCGTTACAGTTAGGTTATATTTACATTTCCCTTTATAAAACTATGTAATTCATAATGCATCAGAATATTATACACATCTTGAATTTTGTAGTTCATTACTTTCGGTGAAACTTAATTATCACTTTTATATTAGTTTAAGATTATCCGAACTATAAATTTTGTAAAATTTAAAAACTTACTGAGACAGAACGTTTTCGATCGCTCGATGGCGATCTTTATCCACGGAGGGATCAAAACGTTCTGTCTCAGTAAAATTTTTACAAATTTACAAAATTTAAAGTCATAAGCTAATGTAAAAGTGATAATTATACAAGAGTTTTGAAAAAATTTCAAGAACATTTTTGTGTAATTTGGTGCATTATTGAAATAACTGAATAACAGTAACTTGTTTTACTGAATGAAATTCTAAAATTGTGCCAAATAATATACTACGAGGAGAAAAAAAACAATGTAATTAATTACATGAACTACATCTGAAGCTCATCACATTTATATTGACGAGGATAGATGTAAGAAAATATTTAAATTAAAATACATCAGAATAATTAGTTTACAATGGAAAACTAAACTAAGAGTTAAAACAAAACTGTTTCCGTGATGCAGGTAACATAAATTCGCATTTGTTAAATAATTTTTAATTAAGATTTACTAACATTGACATTTAGTTAGAACTATTGTTAAGGCAATAGATATATCTAAGCAGGTTCAATATTAAAGAAGACATTCTAGAGAAAATCATAAAACTGACTTTTATTTAGCAAAATAATTTCCTACTTTGTTAGGTAATCCTTTACTTGTTAGAAAAAAATGGCATGAAAAATATTGTTCAGTTACACACATTAAGCCATACAGGTTTAACATTAAACTGTTAAGTTTGAAACTAAAAAACTAGTGTAACATGTTATCCTAAATTCAAATGTGTAGAACAATTTTAGATTATGTTTGTGTGAAAGTGTTTGTTTATATCACTTTGCTCTTAGAATTAACGAAAGTTTATACCTTGCTATTGCTCATTTTATACAGATAAACTACATTTTCAGTATTACTTCTTATGTATATTAATAGGCTTGAAATTAGTTGTAAGACACAAAACCAGTTTTCAATAATATTTACAAGTTATTAACAGCATAAAAAATTTAATATTTGTTAACTCCATATTCAAGGCAGTGGTATAGAAATACAAACAGTTACATAGCCATTTTAGCAGCTTCTTTAGTATCTAATAGCTGTTTTAGTTTAAAATTCCCAAAACAACTTTTATTTTTTTAACTATAAAAATTGAAGTAACTTATATCTAAGTTAGGAGACAATAAAATATTTTTATGAAAACAATAAATAGTTTGACAATAATATATATTATAGAAAGTTTACAGTTCAGTATTATACTGTGAATAATATTTTATAAAAATATTAAAGTTCTGAAAAATATTTTTTAGTTAACACAAATCTATTAAGAAATAAACTATTATAGACTTTAAATATAAGATAGATTTAGTTTTCTTATATGTTTAATATTTGTATACATTACTACGTAAGCCTTCTCAGATAAACAATTTAATTTTTACAAGACCGCTGAAATTCTATTGGAAACACTAGAAAGTATATTTGTATATAAATAATATTCGAGCTGGCTTGTGAGTGAAAGTTATAATTAAAGAATAAAAATATTGTACAACTCACAAATATACAATTTTTTATTTCATACGCGTTTCAACGACTAATTTGTCGTCATCCTCAGTGAAGATACACAAATGAAATTAACTAAAAAAATATATATATATTAAACATAACCTATAAAGTTTTACTTTTGTTAAAACTTTATAGGTTATGTTTAATATATATATTTTTTTTAGTTAATTTCATTTGTGTATCTTCACTGAGGATGACGACAAATTAGTCGTTGAAACGCGTATGAAATACAAAATTGTATATTTGTAAGTTGTACCATATTTTTATTCTTTAATTATATATTTGTATATGTTTACTACTTTAGTTTTCTCAGATAAACAATTTAATTTTTCAAGGCCACTGAAATTCTATGTGAAACAGTATAAAGTATATTAGGTTCTACAGTATATAATTAGGTTCTACAGCCAATTATGTAGAAATTCAATACTTAATTCTGGTTGCATTTTTAATGATTTAATAAATCTTGACATGATTATTAATAACAAACATTATTTATGACAGTCAAAGCAATTTTTTAAAAAATTCACCTTGAGTATTTGCCACTGACTCTATTCTACGCATAGTAGGACAATATTCTTGCAGCCATAAGGTAACATTATACATGTGAATTGAAGAAAATATTTATACTTTAACAACATTTTACTTTCATACAATTTTTAAATAAACAAAAATATTGCTGTCTTTTTATAAAAAATTGTTTGAACAAATCCTACCATATGGAATAAATACACCCCAGATCTATACAGCGGCCTTGTTGATTTAATCTATGTACTTAAAATATATATGTTTATACTATACACAAGTTTTTGTATTAATGTATTAGAAGTTTTATATAATATCAATGGCATTGTTTTAATACAACAAAACAAATGTTAAACTTTAAACCAAAGTAATATTATTTAGCAATTAACGTTTGGAAATCATAAGGACAAATTCTGTATTGTAAGTTATATAGTTAATTTTAGTCTTCATTCTAGTTATACTACTTATCTTTCGAAGTATACGTTTCTGTACATTTTAGGCTGAAGAAAGTAGTAATTAATCATTCTTGAAAACGGAGTACATTTATTACACAAAACTGTTAACAAAATGATACAAAACATATTTTGTTAACACTAGTTCACGTTATTTTAAAGTTTAGGTAGCTTGATATAGGTAAGATTGGAAAATATAGTATAGGCCTAATTGTTAACAACGACAATAAATACGATGTTTAGATAGGTTACTTAATTTATAAAGTAGTGTTACAAAACCGCAACTGTTTTTAGTAGGTTTTTTTAATACGAGTACTAAATATAGCTAATATTTAGTTAAAATGTTAAGGCTTTCTGATTATTATAAACATATTATATTCTAAATAGGGGAAATATGAAACTTATTTAGCTTTTATTAAGTTGATTAGGGTACTGACAATCAAAACCAATACACCCCTAATCAGTTCTATGGCAAAAAAACATTTGCTTTAGGAATAAAAATATTTGATTTACATATAAATTTAGTGTATACGTTAACACTTCCTTAGAAATATTTTTCAAAACTAGCAATTCTTGGGTTGCAAATCTTGAGGTGTTTTTAAAATAAACACTTATTCATCAATTTAATTTGGCAGAATACCTCTATTACAGATATCTCTCAGTAGATGTGTTTCGCACTTCGTCAGTACATTGTTCAATGTGGTAAGTACAAGGTCTTGAAGAATGTACTGTCCAACTGTAAAACATGCTTGATAAAAAATATTAGTAAGTGGTTTCTGCCAAGTTAAAATATAAATAATTTTGTTTACCTATTTATATATGAATGCTATTTGCATTTAAAATATTTTCATTCCTTTTTACCTAAAAATGCCTATCTCCCCATAGTTAACAATTAAGTACATAACTCTATTTTCCATATCTAATTATTTTTCCTGATTCCTAGGTAAGTCCTAACTAAATCTTCCAAGTATTGAAGCCTTAGACCCATTTTATAGGGTTATAGTATTAGACTCTCTTACCTCAACCTCTTACCATAGGACCAATATACCCACCGTAGAGTTATATTATCTGTAGAAAGTTTACCTTGCTATAACAAAACCTTGCATTTATTGTAGTACTTTATCTTGAAAGAATAAGGAATATTTTTTTAAATTATATTGTGTATTACACTTACCAAACAGTTTTAGATTTATCAATAATAAAATTTGATAACACCCATTGCATTAGGCTGATAATGTTTACTAATTCTGTTACACAAATACATTTTTAAAACTGTGTACAACTTTGGTCATTTTTGCCTCATATTTTCTCTCCTTCCAGCTTCATTTTCAGAGTACAGTTCCAAGAAAAGGCACAATATATTTTTCAGTTTGATTGTGAAAAGTCTTTACAAAAACTGAGAATTTTGTAATGAACTTTTTACTACACGCCAACTTTTGAGCAACACTGGCCATAATATTGCCAAGAATTGCAACATGAATATATGTTTTTTAATTAGGTTTTAATCATTTAACTGTTTAAAACAGCTCAACTTCTGGTTATATTTCAATGTCATCAGATAAGCAGAAATGGAAAACCGCTAAAAAATTAGTATGACTTGTAATTGCTTTCGATCCAGAACGTGAATCCAATCAATATTTAATTTAGGAATTTCTTTAATTATGAAATCAATTATTTGTTAGCACAAGAACTAAAAAATAAACTTTATATTATTTCTCTCAATAAGCAGATATAAGGAGTTCTAAGTAGTATACAGTAGAACATTGCTATTTGGACTAACTGGGACTGTGGCCCATCTGGGTTATTGAAAATCCAGGTTAGCCAGAGATTAAGAAAAATTAAAAGAAGACATTATACTTACAGAAAAAATCTTTTATGTTTATCAAACAAATGTACAGTATATGAATTTACATATTGTATAAACAGATAAACCCAATTGCAATTCTTGGCAAACAAATTTGTAAATTTTGGTTGTTTTAATTTTGTCAACCACTTATAAGCTGTACAATTTTTTCAGCATAAGAAGCACAAAACATTATTTTGTTTATTTGTAGGTCTTAGACGATTTTATTATTTCTTTAGACTTCTTATGAATGCACCGTACTTATTTGGTTTTTGTTATTTTTTATTTATTGTTTTTTTTTTTTATTGTACTTTAAAATTATTCTGGGTTATCTGAAGATTCAAGTTAACAAGATTCTACTTATTGAGGATCTATTATAGTCATAAAAAATAAAACAAATATTTGGAAAGTGTAATAAATCCAATTTGTAGAATATTAATAAAGTACTGCATTCGCCCTAACCTTTCATAAAAACAGAACTTTTCTTTAAACAAAATTACTGTAAATATATAAAATAATTCAATTTTCTATTCAATTTTTGAAAAAAACTATCTAAGTGACAATAACAAAGAATAATTATTTACAGTTAAGAATAATTAAGATTACAGTTAAACACCAATTTTTAACATTATTTCAAATCTACATTTTAAAAATACTCTAATGTACTAACAAAAGCTTTGTAATTTAGGAAAAAAATTACTAATTTATATACAATACTATTTATACAAAAACAATAGAAACATAAATAACTACGTTAAGTTATTTGTAGATCTCATTAGCTCAGCATACTAAATAATTCTGAGCATACATAAGTATAACTTGCAGTCTAACGCCAAACATCATACTTACAAATACTGATTTCTTTAAAATATGAATGAATTAGTAATTTAGTGAATTTCTATTTTTAAATGATCAGTCAATTAATGAAATACGGATCCCAAATTAAATTTCATACGCTTATGTATTTATTACCATATAAAAAGTTGTTGATCATTATGTAAGACTACATTAGTATTAATATATTATTAATTATTTGAAATTTATATGGTTTTTAGGCATTATTATTCCATCGATTTCTAACATTAAAAGTTAACTTTACAAAGTATTCAAAGTTCTTTAAAGATAATGATATTATTTTAGTTATAAATATATAGGAAGTAGTATATTTTTTTACTGTAAGCACAATACGAAGTACTACCTGCAATTTGGACTAGAAGAATGGAGATAGCCATTAGTGCTTTTTATTCATAGATTTTTATTTTGTATGACAATAAATATTCTAAGTGGGTTAACGATACGTTGACAATAAATACTTTAGATTTCTGTGCCCTAAAGCTTAAAACATTGTGACAATGTCAAATTCATTTATATATGTATATAAGTTTTCTGCTTTGTAATAAACCATTTTCTTGGCCAGAAACTCTAGCTTGAAAGTTATCTTCTGTTGTTTCATTTTCCTTATAAACTAACTTATCCTTTCTCCATATGTGCATCCAGATATACCAAATACTAGGTGTGATCAAAAAATACGATGAATTAATTCTTATAGCAGCAACTGCTGACGCTACATCTATATAACGTATATTTGCCTATTAGCATGACCTGTTGAGCCAGGCAACGACAAGTTTCGTCGACTGTCATAGCCGCTATAGTGAGGTCGTGTTTATCGTTCTTGCAGTGTTTTGACGAGGAGTGTTTGTGACGTCCATTAATCTCAAAAACAGACGACAATGTGCCAAAAGTAGAAACAATGGTTCGTACAAACAGCAGAATGACTATTCAAGAGCTATTGGAAGAACTTAACATTTCGTACAATTCAGAAAAATGGGCAAATTACTTTCTTCTTCTTCACGGCAATGTGCCGGGTCACACCTCGCTTCTCATTCGTGAGGTTTTGGCTGAAAAGAGTATTCCTGTCTGTCTGCATTCGCCATACTCACCCGATTTATCAGCATGCGACTTCTAATTCATCCCAAAAACTTAAAACTGTACTTACAGGAAATCGCTTTGACACCATTCCTGATACTGAGAGGGCCACGACCGAACAGCTAATCGCACTTCCGAAAGAAGCATTCCAGAAAGGTTTCCCGTGATGGATTTAATGTTGGGATAAGTGCATTGCCAGTCAAGGACAGTACTTTATAGGAGATTAAATCATATTCGATGAAGTTTATTACTTTATGAATAAAAAAAATATTCACTGTATTTTTTAATTACACTTCGTATACTGAAAATATACTACGTACTGTAATAGGAATCATGTAATATCCTGAATAGAAAACCATCCAACATTAACATTTTAAACATAGACCAACTTCTTCCACATTATATGGTGGACGATCAGTCAGCTGTCATAACCAGATTTTAATCAGAGCAAAATGAAATATGTAAGTTTAGAACCATCTTCTAATAAATAGAAATATTTCCAAAAGAGCCCATTATTTCACTTATGCACATAAGTACTATTCTGGACAAAAGTTGTTTATTTTAAATGTTTGAATTTTAGTAACAAGATCAAAATGAAAAATATTAATTATACAAATATTTGGGGGAGCTTCCTGAATATAAATTTCAGTTTATTGGTCAAATTATTTCAAATATTAATGTTATATAAATTATATTCTATAGATAAACTATCATTAAACACAGAGCACAGTGGTGCAATATAATAAAAAATATAGCCAAATGCCCCATTACTACAAAATAACTAATATTACAAATTACCTAAGATTAAACCATTATGTACATTTTGATGACCATGATATCGTCATCAGAGAGTCCTATTACAATAATTTACAAACTATACTGATAACAACAGTTCTCTAGGGTCGCTATATATAATACCAGGTACAGTGATGATTAAATGATTAAACTTGTTCATTGAAGAACAATTATCTGAGCTGTAGTATCCTGGATTGTTCATGGTTTAAATACAAGTTCATTAATAGAAATGTATCAGCTAAACTTTCTTGCACATTATTGTTAATGAAGTTATCTGCTACTACAGTAGATTTCAGCTTTATAAAGACCTATTTAATTCCATTTTCTTGTTGTAATCATCTTGAATTCACTGATTAAACTATAATTAAATAATACATAACTAAGTGAATACCTAAGAACTTTCTTGCTGACGCATTTTGAAACAATCATCGTTTTACGAAGCAAAGCCTATATTCTATGAGTATTACATATTCACTTAGTTAAGTATTATCTAATTATTATTTAATTGAATGAATGTAATGCTTTTACTTTGAAATTTAAAGAATAATGCAATTAATTGAATATGAACAAGGTGCTGATTACACAGGACATTAGGTTAAAGACTTAGAAGAAAACTTTACACCTTAAAAGCAAACTTAAATTGTCATTTTCAAAAACAAAAAATTCTACAACAAAAATTAACCTACAAGGTTTCTTTGAAAGTTCAAAACTTCATTCTCCATCCCACCAATTTCTCATGGATATAAGCCACAGCTACTTCATTTAAATGCTCTTTAAATATGAAGCAATCCAACACCAATCAAAGTCAAGTACATTGAAGTCTTCTACAATATATCATATACTTTGTTTACACTCATCAAATAACATTTCTAACGTTACTGTCAACTTTTTTTATGTGAAACAAATCTTAAAGTTATAACATTTAAATTTCTTTATGAGATTTGAAATTATTATAAAATTTCTAACAAAACTGTAGAATTTAAAATAATTTTTTTGGTCAATAAAAGTATAAAAAGAAATTTGATAAGCCACTCTTTGCTTTGGCATTTGTAGATTTATCATAATTGAGTATGTAAATTATTTCTATCATGAGTGCAGTCCAAAAATCATGAATTAAGGGTAACCATCAACAAAAAGGTGGTGTGTAAAAAAATTGAATTATTGGTAAGCTTTTCTTGGAATAAACTGCTAATCCTGCTTTCTTCTTTAAAACTTTATAATAATTGGCCTACTCATTGCTATTTTCTGAAAAGGGAAAGACTGTTTCATAAGATCATTTCTAGTATTCTACAAACAATCAACAGGAATAATGAAATCTAAAAGAAACCTCTAATGCATCACTTAACAGGGATTTTAACATGTTTACCTTGGAACATTTAAAAAAATCAGAAATTAAGAGCTCCTCTGGGTAAGTTGGCAGACACCTTCCTTCATCCAAAAAGGAAACATCTCGGAGCTACTTCAAGTAAGTGACCCTGCCTATGAGGTGTCATAGTTTTCCGCTATGTGCTCTGATGATATCTGTGCTTTAATTCTACCTGCAAAAGTTAAAAGCCAAATCCAGTGATGGATCAGGGTGTTCTGGAATGTATGAAAAAAATAGATGTTACCTTGTACAAGCTCCCTTGGAAGACACTGAAAACGGAAAAAAGCATTGCAGGCTTTCTAAAAAAAAATAATGTGAGGAAGTTGTGCACTGTATAGCCGAATCATGGAACAAAATAAATGGAGAAATATTAAGTAAGTCATGGAATAAAGTTTCGAGTCATAATAAAACTACTAAATGTGTCATTGCTATACAATAAGAACATAAGAAACAGATTTGGGATTTCTCATCAAGAAATTTCCAGGTTGTGAAAATGTCGACAATATGGACATATGTCAATGAATGAGTAAAGACGAACTATGTAAGTAACAATAACATATGTTACGACTATTGAAATGGTACAGGTAACTACTGAAAGCAGTGATGATGAGAACAACGATGAAGGTTCCACCGAGATAGTACCTTGGAAACTATACTGCGCTAGTCAACAAACGCCAAAAGATGTGCTTCTGCTAAGACATCTACGCAATACCTCAGCTCGAAAAATATAGCAACCGTGATGAACAATGTATTCCAAAGCAACATTAATTTATGTAAATACTGTAATCAATGAAGTTCTATAAACGTATTTTGTGCATTCTTAATTAAGGTATTAGGATTCATTAGAACTCCTCTTTTTTCCAATCTACAGGAACGTATTTCCGTGTAATCCAAGAGGTCTTGGTCCCATCCACCTCGAATTATCGAGACTCTACTGTACTACCTAATTCCATGAGAGTAGCTCTACTTCAGGTATATGGCCATGCCCTACCAGGAGATATGTCCCCACCGTAATTATATCTACTTTTAGACTCCTTTCCTAGCCTTTATAGGGGATTTAATATCCCACCGCCTAATTTCCTTCCAACTGAAAACAACAATGATTTTACAACTCCTTTTTTATTTTAATTCCTTCATATTTTAGCAAGAATATAGAACAGACTTTACATAGAACAACTTTAATCTTAACAACGGATGTTTAAGATAATTATCAACATCTAGAATTGGTACGGAAGGCATTTTTTTCCTATTGTAAATGCTTAATTATAAGTAATATTCTATTCATTACAATTCACATAGTTACCAAATAATAATAAAGAAAGTAACACGACCAATATCACTGACAAAAATGTTTGACATTCATATAACATGTTATTTAAAAAAAAAAAAAAAAACTTGACTGTATATAAGTTAATTTTATAACTTTTATGAAAATAATTAATTTTGTGAGATGAGTTTATATAATTTTAAGCTCTATAAAACTAAACTAACAAGAATTAAAATTTTGCCAGAGACGAAGATATGTTTAATAAATAATACAAAAAACCTCGTCATAAATATTTTTGTTAGGTTAGAATAAAATTATTTGTGGTTAAAAGTTTTTGTGTATTACTTATTATTAAACCACAGTAAATTATTCCAAAAAATTAGTAAAAAGGATTTTCTTGGAAAAATTATCTTATGAAAATGTGTAAAGTTTGTTCACTAATAAATTTGTCCATAATGTTATAATCTTGTGGTAGAGTTTTCAAAAAAATTTTAAGTTTTGAATCACTTTTGTGAAGAGTCTTAAATTTGTTTGTGGGTTTGTATCTTTACTTTGTGAAGTAGTAAGTCCAAGAAGTGACTAATCTAGTAACAAGAGCAAAAACGAAAAATATGTTATCTCGATTTCATAGGTTTGAGTTCCTTTATACAGAATTAGTTACAAAGTTAACAATGGAATATATTGACCAAAATGGCCGTCCTATGGTTACCAAAAACGTAAGTGCTCATACAGGCCAGTATTTTTTTCATATTTTTCATTTTTGATCTTGTTCCTAAATTAGTCACTTCTTGGACTTAATAATTCACAAAGTAAAGATACAAACCCACAACAAAATTTAAGACTCTTCACAAAAGTGACTAAAAATTTTAAAATTTTGTTGAAAACGTACCACAAGATTATAACATTATAGACTAAATTTATTAGTGAACAAACTTTACACATTTTCATAAAATAATTTTTTCCACGAACGTGTTAATTATACATCCAATACGAAAATACGAACAGTTTAAATCCGTGACCCACAGCGACCATATTAGGTGCAATGAGACCTTGGTTTTAAAAGACTTTACTATAAAAATGTAACATAATGTTTAAATTTTAGCATGATGAAAAATCTTTACTTGACAAATAACTCTGAACAAAAACCTTCAACTGGAATCAAAACTGTATCAAAAACAGATTGTGCCTCCTGTTAATGTACACACACACACACACATGCATGCACGCACACAAACACACACACACACACACATATATATATATATATATATATATATATATATATATATATATATATATATATATATATATATATATAGTGCTTTATTACTTGTTTCTTTGCAAAATGTATTTACTTAGATACAAATTGATATTGATAATGGCCTCGAATTATGTAGGGAGGAAATATATTAGCAACGTAAATTTACATTTACATTAATGTCATATTCTTAACAACACGCTGCATTAAACTTTAAATATAGACTTTGTAAAACTGTCATGTTACTAAAAGTTACTTATTAACAAAAAATCAATGACTTACCAAGAGCTGGAACCGACATGTACGTTTCACAATCTACTAGGAATTGCCCACTTTGAACTGCACCCAGGGCTAAAACTCTTTTATTTAGAAAATCAATAGTCTGAGGTCCTGTCCGATTTTCCATCATTGGGAACTGCTGCAGCCTAAACATAAGACATCAAACTTCATTACAAATACAAACCTCAAAATAAAGTTGGGCGTTCTTTCAAGCACAAGTCTAACATATTTTAGTATTCTATTTTAGTAGTCTAACAAGAAAACTAGTAGCTCACGTGAATATGGAATCAACAAATATATATACATACTAACATATTTATAATATTAATCACTTAAACAATAGTTTATGACTATCCGAACTTTACATTTTGTGAATTTGTTAAAACTTACTGAGACAGAACGTTTTTGATCGCTATGTGCTGATCTTCATCAGTGTCTTCTGCTTGGAGATGTCGGGTCAAGCGGTGATGGTTTTAAAGGTAGGTTTTTGATAGTATCAAAGAGTATATGTGATTTGCATTGTGTTTGTTTTTTTAATATGTTTGTACTTTGTGTTTTTGTGTGCCGGTAAATTTCATATTATAGTGTATTGAGATGTGGTCCTTTTTTGATGTGTAGGATTTCTAGATTATGGTAAATGTCTGTATTTGTGTCCTGTTTCTTTTATGTGATTGTAAAATGTTGAGTTGGTGTTTTGTTTGTGTTCCTCGACTCTTTGTTTAAAGCTGCAACCTGTTTATCCAATGTAGAATTTGTTACATTCGTCACAGTTCAATTTGTATACGCCTGGTGCTTGTAGTTTATCTTTGTTGTTGGTGTCGTGTTGTAACTTATTTATAATATTTCTACTAACCCCTCTTAAATATCCCATTAACAATACTGAATTGTAACAAACTTTGTATATTACGATACAAATATTGGTAAAAACCCCAATACCACAAAAATAATAAAAAATAACTAATGTTACAAGTTACCTACGATTAAACCCTTATGTATATTTTAATGACCATGTCATCATCATCAGAGGATCTTATTACAACCTAAAATACAATCACTTTCAAAGTAGACTGACCTTCAGTCATCTTGTTATACTAAATGACAATATAGCAACAAAGTATCTGGTTAAGATAGATTTTATCTTTAGAAAAAAGTTTGATTTCCTAATATGCCGTAGTTTTGTAACCACTTCTTCCTGATTCTTCCTTGGGCCAATGCAATCAACACACCTAAAATTCATTCACCAGTAAAAAAATTAACTTTTGTTAGCCAACTTTATTTTTTTCTCATAAACAAATATCCTACCAGGATAACGTATTCTTATATTTTGATAATACATAGCAGTGGTTACACTTTTGGTATTAACTAGGCAAAAAAACTACACTTACTGATATTTTTCAGCAGATACGTTTCCCACTGGGATAGTGCTGTGAATCGCGGACAAGACTGTTGCTCTAGTGTATTATGTTGGTGTGAATCTGTGGTGTACAATTGTTCATAGAGAAGTTGTTAATTATGTGTTCAAATATAGTATTTGATTGAGTGTTTTGTGGTTTAGAATGTGTTGAGAATAGTATTTATGGGTTATGGTGTTTATATATCTCGTAGTTCTCTGTTGTGTCAAGTTTGTTGCTTTTTATATTATATTTATATTCTATTAAATGTTACAACATGATTAGGAGAAGTCTTTTACATCGTCTTAAAATTATGATATTAAATAAACTCAATTTTTATTCATGTAATTCAATCCAGGATTATATCTCTTGTTTCACTTTAGTATAGGTAAAGTTTTACATTCACGTTTTAATTTTTTTAAATCAATTCTAATCAGATACTTTGTATGTATAATTTAATACAGGTAAATAGTAGTATAACCTTCCAGGGTAATAAATGAAAAATGCTTTATTGAAAAATTATGTTTGTAAAGTGTGATCATGTGACATTTAGGGAGGCATTATTCTTTCAAAATTCTTTAAATTGCCCATTTATTGTTTAGAAAATATCACTGAGAAAAGGAAAAAATTAAATATTATTTCGTCTAGTATTACTATTTGATTATAATCAAACCTATCCTAACTATTCACAGTGTTGGTATCTTGTAAAATAGGTCTATTTTATTATAACGTAAAATAAGGTTCTGTCGATATTAAAAATACATTTCTTTTATACATTTTTGGGAGAATTAGTATACAGTAGTTTGGTTACAGTTAAATTTGTTCTAGCTCTAATCAATACTGATGTCTTGCAACACTTAAAGCACTTGATTCTTCTTTAACATTTTTTTTTATTAGTATTTGAAAATGAAATTGTAGTAGGGTCACACATTGTTAAGCTTTTACCCAATAAATTTTTATTAGTAAAATTTAATTTTTTAACTTTGGTTTAGTTGTTGTTTAAGCATATAAATATTCAGATTTTTAAAATAAATACAATATTGTGAAGAAAATGTATTTTCTGGTTGTAATATATATATATATATATATATATATATATATATATATATATATATTAACAAATAGTCTTGAGAGCTCTAAATGCTCTTCTTGCATTATGTATACTTACCTTTTTTGTTTTATTAATATCCTCTACACTAATTATTCTTGGATTTTTACTATAAAATGTAGTAAATAGTTACATCTACATACGATTGAGCTGAATGAATAATTTTAAAATGTTTATAACAATTTTAAACAATTGAGTATTTTATTACTTTTTTCGAAATGTAGACATAACTAGGATTTGTATGTTAATTTACATATGCCGTATTTATTATAAGTAATCCAATATAAATACTTTTATGTTCTAAATAATGACCCAAATATTTCATACAAGCAAATGCCAGAATTTTGTTTTTTTAGCTGTAACGGGCAGATTAAATTTGTTCCTAAAGAAATTGTTTCCAAAAGTCTGTTGTTCTTCATCCAAAATTTGGCGGATAGAATATGACAACATAACCTAGAACTTCATAGTTTTTTGCCTAAGAAGTAAATAATGAACGTTCGGTAAAAATATATTTATTAAAAGTCTAAACATACTTACATAGTTACACCCATCACAAGTCCTGGTTTTTATTAACACTATTAATATCTAATCACTTATCACTTTATTACCACTATGAACCAGTTAAACATTTCAACTAAAGTAACCGATACGCAGCTACAAAAATCCAATGCCTTCTTAATTCATATAAAATGACTTTTCATTGCTTTCTATTGAAATATATGTAAAATCACAGATTAAAACATCTCAATATATATTCTTGAACATGCACTTTAAATTATGAATGTATTATGTCTGAAAGCGACCCTATGTATGTTTGTATATACTGTATTTGTGTATGTGTAGGTGTTTTATATTACAAGCAGTAGTTTTGAGTATGCATTTTTTTAAATATACACCTTGCTCTGGTACGTAACACTATTAAATAACGCTTTGGTCCAGCAATTGCTGAAAAATAACAACAATTAGTGTATTTTTGCCAAATAATATCAAAAGAGCAATTTAAAAAGTTTCAAAGTGTACAGCACAATATCTGTATGATTTAAATAATTACTCTTAAATTTTGTAGTCAATCACTTTTGGAGAAACATAAATCATTTTTACATTAGTGTATGACTATCTAAACTTTATTTTGTAAATGTGGAAGTTTTTACAAATTTACAAAACTAAAGTTCGGATTGTCATAAACTCATTTAAAAGTGATTATTTAAATAATTAGTAACTACTGGAGCAGATAGATAGTTGCGCATCTCATTATCCTGCGGAGAGAGTATCTTCACTACTGTTTCTGATGCATAGTATTAAAATAATTAATTTTTTTAAACTTAAGACTGGAGCACAAAAATAGCTACTAGACGCTTCAAAGATTTTAGAAAACTGACTCAATGTTAAATATGGTATTTATGAGTATCTGTGACTTGTGTTATCTTTGTTGCAACTGTCAATGTTCGTGTTGTATGAGCATGACCAACCAATGTTTTAAGTTTTCAAAAATGTGAATGTAATGTTATTTGCAAACTGTTTACTCTTCTCAATAGATAAAATAAAATAAAACTTCAAATGGTCCATTCATTTAGGTTTTAAAAAAACATACATTTAAATGTTTCAGACTTGTTTTTTTTATTGCTTTTAGAAATATATACAATGTTGTTAATGATATTTGGGTTTTTTATTCATTTAATATTTTTACTCTCTATATTTGATATTTATTTTAAATCCCCCATTATTCATGGAATTTCACTACTTTCAAATGATGTTCAACCACCATGTAAAAGATTGGTCTTGATTTTAGCAGATGGATTGAGGGCAGATTCATTTTACTCATCCAATTTGCAAGATTACAATCCTTCTTATACAAGGTAAAAATTAAAATATATATTTTTACAATAGCTATGTAAAAAAATTTGAGTTTTGTTCCTTTTAGATGTATTTGATGTGTAAATTAATTTCAAAAAAGATCATTCAATTAAACAATTTTCAAATTTTAAAAACAGGCTGACTTATCTGTTCAAATAACATGATAATTGTGAGTTTTAGCGGCCACCTGATATATATATATATATATATATATATATATATATATATATATATATATATATATATATATATATATATATATATATATATTGAAAATTGTTCAAAACCACAAAATAGGATGATATGCAAAGAATTTTTTTTATTTTATTCGAAAAGTTATTTTTTATCAATTTAAAGTTGGGTAAAAAATTCAGTGTAAATCATTAAGTTGTGCATCGGCCACGGAGTGGTACAGGACATCACAGCTATAGTTGGTGTTTTAGCAATCTAAAATGTATGATTCAAAAACATGTTCTGAAGCTATATTGATAACTATTATTGGTAATTATTTACTGTGCCCATGTGTATGATTTCAGCGAAAAGAATTATACCACCCGACACAGAAAGTCATCAGGGATACGAAAAAGATTATTACAACTCTCGCTCATGCGCCAAAAATTAATAATTTTGGAAAATTTTAACTCCCCATATGTGGTGCTAATAGTGCTGGTAAAAATGCACATTGCCCACCCTCATTACAATAGTTATATAACAAATCAAAAACATGTTCTGAAGCTATATTGGTAAGTATTGTTTGTTATTGCCACGGAAGGTTAATTTTATATACCTATGAAGTATCCAGTCAGGATAGATTTGGTTATAATTTTATACGTTTATCCAAATATGCACTTGTAAGGCTAGAATAGAGATCCACCTGGCAAAAAGTATTACTCCGCGGAAGTAGACATCCTACTGGGTAATGTAATGTTGTATAAAATGACAACCAAATCTATCCTGACTGGACACTACAAATATATTTTAATATAGGTATATTTACTTACTTACTAAAACTCGGAGGGACCTTATCGTTGTAGAGCACTTAAGTATATAGTAATTTATAAAATTACAACCAAATCTATTTTAACTGGAGACTTTATAGCTATATATAAATATACGTTTACGTAATACGGTGTTGATACGCAAACATAGTACTTCTGACTTCTCCGCATTGAATTTTATACGATACTTGAATGTGATAAAATAGTATTTATTTCCCTGAGCAAGAGTTTTCGTTATTTTTTTTGTATCCCTGATGCCTTTCTGTATCGGCCGGTATAATTTTTTCTGCTAAAATCGTACACGTGGGCACGGTAAATAAATATTTTTTTGTTATTGCCAGGAAAGGTGGAATTTTTTATATCTCTTTTATTGACTTATTACACTTTTGCCATTACTTGCGACCAGACTTTTTCTTAACTAAAGTTGTTAAATTGTTAACTTACACTTGGAGGAAACGTTTTCATCCTACGACTTTTTCAGCCTCGTAACTTTGCTGCTAAGAAGAAGTCATAAGACGAAAAAGTTTCCTCCAAGTAAGTTAACAATTTAACAACTTTAGTTAACAAAAAGTCTGGTCCCAAGTAATAGCAAAAGTGTAATGAGTAATTTACAACCAGATCGTCATGAATAGAAACAAGATTTCGATATCTATATTGAAATATACCTATGAAGTACCACATACATTTAGTTAATGTATAACCCATATATAACCATTTAGGTAATGTATAAAATTACAACCAAATATAACCTGACTGGACACATTTTAGGTATATTTAATATAGGTATAGGTAATTGTGAGAATTAGCGTAAAAAAAGTAACTTTCCTAGGTCAATAAAAAAAAATTCTTGTGGATATCGTCCTTTTGAAACAAGTAATTTAACTCCATGATAGGAACTACCATTCTAAGAAGAAGGCCTTAAACAGCTACTGTGGATGTAAGTTTCATGTATGTAGATAATTAGATAATAGGCTTTCTTTTTTCAAATACTATTTAATTTTTGATAATAAATTTAATTCTTTTTATTAGTATGTTGCGTGAATAAATTATAATTTTTCTGCAAAACCTCAGTACTTTAATAAAAAAAACTAACTGTTTTACAACACTGCCTAATGAAGCCATGCTTCCTTCAAAATGGATATCGTTTATCAACATTCTAAATGGCATGAATTTGTCCAAACAGCTGTATAAACTCTATTTTCCTGCTATGGAACTTTATACAAGATGTGCTCAGTGTTTTGACCTACTGTCCAGAAATAGAGAAGATTTTAACATGTAATGAAGTAGGCTTCAGTTTATTGAGTGCTGATTTGTCCAATCTTAGCAAATTCCAAATTTTGCTATGTACTATCAATTGTATATATGCATGGTAAAAAAATTAGCGCTGATTCAGTGATTTTGGTAAAGGAAATGGCTGTTTGTTAGTAGGCCATTTTAGGATCACTTCTATACGGCATTATGTAGACGCTTTCTTGTCTTTTATTTTGTCTTTAACAAAATAACACTGTTACTATCTTCTTAAAGGCTATTTTCACTTTCCTAATCTTTTGTTATAAAAAATGTTGGGTTTTTGATGTAAATAATAATATAAAAAAGTATATATTTTCTTTGTATAATATTAAAGATATAAATTGTTACTAAACATTAATATGTTTTTTAAATAATAATTTTTAGGTTTAAATTTAATACATATTTATTATAATTAGAAAAAAATGTTATAAAGGTCTATAATAGAAGAGAGAGGCATTTGGGGTGTGTCTCACACAAGAGTACCCACTGAATCCAGGCCTGGTCATGTTGCCTTGATTGCAGGAATATATGAAGATCCTTCAGCAGTTTTTAAAGTAAGTTTTAAAAATATTTTAAATTTTATGATTCTGCTCTCATTTGCAAAAATATACGGGGCAATCTTGCCAATCCGAACTTCAATATTCCGATCACTCCACTAATCCAAAAAGGCAAAAAAAGCTGTTATGTATAAGCGCCTTAGTGCCTGATGTTTATGGAAAGAGAAAGAGGATGGAGTTCTATGAAAAACATCCAGCTGTAAATTAAATATCCTGGAGTTGTTTTCTGTTGTTCTTTTTCGTAGTATTCAGATGAATCCCTCGCCATTCAAAACATCCAGCTGCGCAATTAAATATCCTGGAGTTGTTTTCTGTTGTTCTTTTTCGTAGTATTCAGATGAATCCCCCGCCATTTAATAAGTAGGTTGGGATATCTAACAGTGAGTTTAGTTAGTCTTATTTTTGCTTTCCAAGTGTTTAGTGTGATGTTAAAATGAGTGAAAAATGAAAACATAAAACACTGTCTTTGATTGACAATTGCACCATCTTATAATGTCTCGACAAGGAAGAAACTTCTAATCCGGCCCGTTAGTTTAATGTTGGTAAGTCAACAATCACTCAGCATCAGCTTCAGAGGAAGGTACAGATAAGAGACAGCCAATGCACACAAGTAGTTATACACTCCTTGATGACAATGTTTATGGGCGGTTTTTACAGGAATGTTTCCGTCACACTCTTTTTTTCAGGCCCGACTTTAAAGGAAAAAAGCCAAATTTTTCCAAACAAAAATCTATCCTAATGTACATAACTGATTTCAAAGCGAGTGATGGCTAGCTTGACAAATTAAAAAAAAGACACAGTATTCATTATCTTACCATAACTGAAGGGAAATTATTATGTGACACAAAGCTCATGCTCCTGGTGGAAAAATATCTAAAGAGTGAATTTAACTTTCATGCCTTGTGCCAATGCATCTAGAAGTCATAAGCTTCCGATGCTTGTGATTGGAAAATCAAAAAAGGCTTTGTACTTTCAAAAATTCTGTAAAGGTCAGGTTGGATAAACACTTTACTTTTAAAGGAATGGTTTTGTTATGAATTTGTATCAACAGTGTAGAAGCATTTGGAATTCAAGAGTCTGGAGTAAAATGCCATTCTCTTTTTTGATAACTGTTCTGACCATCTAGATGAATGTGATTTTGTGACCGATGACAATAAAATAACTAATTATTTTTTTCCACCTAACTGTAAACCTCTCCTACAACCAATGGACAAAAATTGTGATAAAAAAAAATGAAGCTCCATTATCGTTCACCTCTACTCTCGCAAGTGGTTAATCAACAACAACAAAAAGTTACAACATTAAAAAAATTTTAATCTGAAAGATGTGTTTGACCTTGGGAGGCTGTTCAGTTAAAGAACTTGCACGAATTGCGAATCCGTTGTTTAGAAAAGAGAACAAACATGGAGTACTATCAACAGTGATGACATCAGTCAATAGATGATTTCGACCTTGATTAAAAGTATAAATTCTGGTGCTTAATTGAATGATGCAGATGTAGATAAATGGGTTTGAGGTCATAAGGAAAATGAATTCACATTTAAAACTGATGAGGAAATCATACAGAGCGTTACAGAAGTCTCTACCAATGAGAAGGGAAGGAAACACAAGTTGAGGAACTAATGAACCATGAAACAGCAGTCGCATTTCAATTACTGTTTGAAGTGGGCAACAGAAAACGATATACTGTGACATCAAGTCCTCTTACAACGCCGGACAGATGAAGCAGTAAAAATGTTTCTGCAGAAGTTTCAGAAAATAAAATAATTAATAATATTTTTAAACAAATATTTGTTTTAAACTGTCAATCAAATTTTGAATAAAATAAATTGTTATATAATTAAAAATAACAAAACTATATAAACAAACTAAATAAAAATAGTTATGCATATTCAAATTTTTGAATAATTTTTTCAGCATTTTTTCCTAATATATACGTAGGTACATTCTGTAATCTGAACAGCCCGGTGTAGCAATTAGCTTGGATTGGGAGATTGATCTTGTAATAAGATCTCTAGACTGTCTTTCTGCATTTCCACATTATTGTTATTATTTGATTGGATTTGGATTGTGTCTCTCAAACATAAATAATTTTGTACTTAAAATAATAATAAGTATTTAATTTTATTATATGTAATTGCATCGCCTCAGGGAACAAGAAGTAGTGCTTCACTTAATGCATGAATCGTTTAAAAAGAAAAAAAATCTATCTTACCTAGATACTTTCTAGCTGTATCGTAATTTAGATATGTCGTAATATAGCATTTAAGTACCCTGCCATAAAAAACTTTATACCTCTCCATAAAAAACCTAACACAGTTTTGTGAGTGTTGAAAGTGTGATTAAATATTTCTTTTTTTTAAATTTTTGGGCCATCAGAACAAATTTTTATTTTTTCTATGTTTTTGATGCCATTTTCCGATGTTAACAGTTTTTTTTTTTCAAAATTGATGGTGTTTAGTTTGCGAAGAATTGCTATTTGTCAGTAGAAATGAATTTATAAATAGCGTCGATACTTGGAAAGTTTCACAGCTGTTAAGAAGATAATCATAAACCAAATAAAAGTCTTATAGAGCTAGCTTGAATACTTACTTACTTCAAAGTATTAAAAGTAAATTAACCCTTTCAGGAATAATGGCAAACCGGTATGCCATCGGCGACAGTACTAACATGAGATAGATAATATGTATTAAAATTACGTTCAGGAGAAAAATAAAATCTCAAATTTTCATAGAAACCTATATAGGCCTATTTAGTTATAAAATGAATTCGTTAACATATAGTAAGTTATTTCTGGTTTAAAATTGTAGAAAAATTAAAAAATTATGTCACTACTCTTCTCCCAATAACACTCATACTCCTTGAAGCAGGGGTCGGCAACCTTCTTGCACTTTAGGACCTTCATACCAGTATATTGTTACTCCTTTGGAGCAAATGATGTACTGGTATGTCACTACTCTTCTCCCAGTAACACTCATACTCCTTGAAGCAGGGGTCGGCAACCTTCTTGTACTTTAGGACCTTCATACCAGTATGTTGTTACTCCTTTGGAGCAAATGATGTACTGGTATGTCACTACTCTTCTCCCAGTAACACTCATACTCCTTGAAGCAGGGGTCGGCAACCTTCTTGTACTTTAGGACCTTCATACCAGTATGTTGTTACTCCTTTGGAGCAAATGATGTACTGGTATGTCACTACTCTTCTCCCAGTAATACTCATACTTCTTGAAGCAGGGACCAGCAACCTTCTTGTACTTTATAACCATCATACCAGTATGTTGTTACTCCTTTGGAGCAAATGATGTACGGGTATGTCACTACTCTTCTCCCAATAACACTCATACTCCTTGAAGCAGGGGTCGGCAACCTTCTTGTACTTTAGGATCTTCATACCAGCATGTTGTTACTCCTTAGGAGCAAATGATATACGGGTATGTCACTACTCTTCTCCCAGTAACACTCATACTCCTTGAAGCAGGGGTCGGCAACCTTCTTGTACTTTAGGATCTTCATACCAGTATGTTGTTACTCCTTTGGAGCAAATGATGTACTGGTATGTCACTACTCTTCTCCCAGTAACACTCATACTCCTTGAAGCAGGGGTCGGCAACCTTCTTGTACTTTAGGACCTTCATACCAGTATGTTGTTACTCCTTTGGAGCAAATGATGTACTGGTATGTCACTACTCTTCTCCCAGTAATACTCATACTTCTTGAAGCAGGGACCAGCAACCTTCTTGTACTTTATAACCATCATACCATTATGTTGTTACTCCTTTGGAGCAAATGATGTACCGGTATGTCACTACTCTTCTCCCAGTAGCACTCATACTCAGGCCTTATGTTCAATCTACCAGGACTGTAAGGGCTACAAGTATAAAGGCACCATAGCTCTTGATTTCTTTTTAAAAATATTCTGTTGTGAGACTAAATTTTTCTTTAGTAAAAGAACTTTTGCCTCATTTGCATCACCCATAAGTAAGGAGTATTTTTCCATATGTTGATACTCATAATGGTTTTTTTAAGTTGTATTCTTTCCCTACAAATCAAACCCAATGCTCTCCCCTTATTTTCAATTAAAACATATTTTTATGTCATTCTTTATTGAATATTCTTGACTACAGTAGAAATAAAAATGAATAACTACACAGCATAAAACACTCGGGGTGAAAACAACATCGCGGCAGGTCAAAAAAATCTTGCCTGCTAGGATATCACAGCCATTACTTTCCATTTATTATGCCGGTAATTTATTATTATGCGTTTATTGTTGTGGCTAGGGTAATAGTTATAGCTATTGAGCAACCTATTTGTATTCTAAGTCGTAAGTGTAAGCTATCCTGAAGAACCACAGGTGGAGAGGGCTGAAAAATCATTTCCCAAGCCGTGGGTTGCCGACCCCTGCTTGGATACTGACCTGGATTTTATGATCAACACTGTGCGATAAATTACATATTTAAAGCATCTAATACATGACAAGTTAAGTCTGGTGTCAAAATTAAATTCTGTCAACTGTCATGTAAATCTCCAAGTAAAAACTGACTAGAAATGTTCAAAGACCATTTAACAGAAAATAAATTAGTAAAAGTATAGTACCTTGTGTTGATGTTTTTGTTGGTTGAAATAAAAGAACTGGATGCACACAACAATATTCGAATGTTTTGGAAACAAAAATGTTTGTAGGTTGAACGAAAAAAAATGGAATGTTGTAGTGTGAATTTACACATCAATATATAAAATACACGATTTTCAAGTATTCAGAAATTTAGTTTTGGAATTGATTTTAGAAATAGTGATAAATTAATATTTTCAGAAAGATTTATTAATGTTATATGTGTTATGGTATAAAGCCTACACACCATTGGCATTTATAAACAAATTATTCTTTTGTTCTATTTGAGAAAACCAGTTATTAAATGTTTTTAGATACATTATAAATGTTTCTGTGCAGGCAGAAGAAACAATTTTCAAATGCTTGTTAATATTAAAAGTAAATGTATGAGTTTTAATGAATGTTAGTTTAGAAATGTAATTTTTATATTTAGTTTTAATTTTGTGATGATAATTATAATGATTTGTTTTTCGACTTATTGATTTACTATTTTGCGAACAACTACCTTTGAAAAGTATTAACAGTTTTTTTGTTTTGTAGTTGAGTTTACCTTACTTCTCAATCACAGCCATCCTTAGAAAAAGCTAGGTTTGGAGCAAAAAGGTTTTGAGGTCTTTTATAAAATATGTGGTTCCCCCAAAAAATTGTTAAAATTCTCACACAAAAAAATGTGTTTAGATCAATTTTAATGAACTCATTTCGTCTTAAAACATACCAATCATTTGGCAATTATTTACATGAGTTTGGTTCATTTCCCAGGGTCGAAACCCCATCGCTAACAAACGATGTTTTGCATTCTTTTGGTCGCGATGCTGATATCTCGTTCGTAGGTTTTGTGATTAATCAATAATATAACATATTGTGTGGGTAATCAGTCAAATATTTTAGGCACATCTACAATAGAACCCCTCAAATCCGAACCCCCGCAAAATCTGAACATGATTTGATGAAAACAAAATTTTAAAAAGGTCCACTCTTCAAGGCAACTTTCTTCAGGATCTTCACATCCTGGTACTCTTTCAATGAGAGCTGAAAGAGCTGAGTTTCATCATCTCGTGTTTTAAGCGGTGTTTCCACAAATTCGAGGCTAGGTCAGAGCTTCTTCCAAAATTTCTGCAGTAAAGTGTTCCTGATATTCCAGGATTCAGCTACCTAGTAAATAACATCATTTATTGTAATCGTCTCAAGTTTTTCTGGAATAGAAAGAGAACAATCTTCTTCAATTAATGTTTGGAGAAGCTTTTTTCTGTAGCTCAGTTTTATGTTCTGCAGCACACCTTGATCCATAGACTGAAGCAACGATGTCACGTTAGGTGGGAGAAAAATTGCTTTTACGTCTTTACATACTAACTGCATGTCTGAAGGATATGAAGGAGCATTGTCTATCAAAAGTAGAGCTTTTGGTGGCAGTCTATTTTTTTCATTAAATTTTGCTACTGAAGGAACAAATTTTGAACCATTCCTTGAGAATATTACACTGATTTCTGTAATGAACAGGGAGAGCATTTAAGTTCATATTTTTAAGTTCTTGTGGCTTGGCATATTTTCCAATCACCATTAATGGTAGCTTATTTGATCCCGCAGTGTTACGGTAAGTTAAAACTGTGAGACGCTGTTTGCTCGTTTTAAAGCCTGGTGTAGAAGATTCCTCTTTAGAAGCAAGGCTTTTAGTGGGAAGGACTTTAAAATTCAATCCCGTCTCATCCGCATTATACACTTGCTGGGATGAGTAATTTTCAGTCGAAATCAAATCTGTTAATTCGTCTAAACATTCTTTTACAGCAAGATTATCAGCTGATAACTTCTCCTCACTTACCGTTAGTTGTCTAATTCCGTGTTTTCTCTTCCATCTATCTAACCATCTATTGCTAGCAGTAAATTCCAAATCATCGTTCATTAATTTGTTAAACTGTAATGCCTTTTCTTGTATTAACAGGCCACTAATAGGAACTCGTTTCTGTCTCTCTTGTGTAAACCATAAAAATATAGCATTGTCAATTTTTTCATTCACAGAAACTTTCGAGTGTTGGCATTGTTCCAAAGACTTTTCACTTGTAGCACTAAAAAACTTTAATTTTTGAGACATAAATATGTAATAAATGCTCTAATATTGTTTGTTAATAAAAAAACGTAATTCTGTCAAATGCAAAATACACAGCAAATCAGAAATCCGAACATTTTCGGCAAATCCAAACAATATCTTTATTTAACAAAACCTTTTTACTTATTTAGCATGTGTAAAGCCTTACGGCGCAAACCCTAGAGCATTCACTCCACCCTAAGGATGCATCAATTAATTCATTAGCAACACTAGTGTTAAAAAATGATTTCACAGTGTATGCTGACTATATGATTTGTATTTCACCTCTTACGTGTAATAATAATTTAGAAAACTGTATTTTAATTAAATTGTGTTTGTATTTCTGTTTTTAGGGATGGAAGGAAAACCCAGTAGAATTTGATTCCATCTTTAACCAGAGTTTTGTAACTTATTCATGGGGGAGTCCTGACATTCTTCCAATATTTAGTAAAGGTATATATTTACATGTTTAATTTAGAAAGAAATATTTCTCACACTGCATATTAGAAAGAAGAAAACATGAAATAGTATTTATTAAATATTTGTATAGACTTTTTTTTATTCCTATGCAGTCATTTCTCAATAACATAGTTCGTAAACATCTTTTCTATGATGATTTTGATCAATTCAATTTTTTTCATTTCTTTCTATTATTTCTTATATATGCAGTAGAATACTGCTATTCCGAACAAAAGGCGTATGGAAAAGAGGAGTACGATGGGTCTATTTTTAACCGCTTGCCGTTGAGTTGCGCTTTGTGTCATCGAAGGTTACTTCTCTTTCGTTTTTTACTGCAACTCAATCTGTCCAAAAATCTATCAATACTGTATTAAAACGACACTAGCAACCACTTCCTCTTTTAATTTATACCTTGATATCTCAGTTGTTCAATAATTATTGAAATCCCCCCCCCCCTATTTCGCTAATCTGAATTAGATTTAGCTAAATTAGTTCAAAATAGCAAGGTGTGTGTGTGTGTGTGTGCGCGCGTGTGTGCGTGTGTACGTTGCATATATACCAAGTAAAATTCTTATTTAGGTACAATATAATGTAAGTGATATATATATTATTTTCATTCCTATATATATATATATATATATATATATATATATGAAGTTTTTTTTTTAACTTCATAAAGTCAGTGCAACGGAAAAACAATGGATAATATTAAATATATATATATATATATATATATATATATATATATATATATATATATATCATTCATTTCATATATATAAAATTATTTTCATTCCGGATGATGTTGGTACTGTTTACCAACGAAAAGCTTTAGATATAAATTAATAAATATTTTTGTATTTGAATAACCTATGTTGTTTTAATATATATATATATATATATATATATATATATATATATATATATATTTTTTTTTTTTTTTTTTTTTTTCTCAAGACTACAGAGTGGACTCTTACCAAGGTAAGTCTGTCAGTCTCCTAGTCCAAAAAATCTATATATATATATATATATATATATATATATATATATATATATATATACATATATACATATATACATACAGTGAAACCTGTGTTAGGCGGAATCTCGTCTATCGCGGAAAACTTTAAAAGTCCCGACTGTCGCCTATTTAATTTACCTGGTCAATAACCTTCATAAGCCGGAAACTGTCTAACGCGGAAGCAGAATAAGCAAAAGGATGAGTGATACGTATTTACTACGTCTTAGTTCTGCATAAGCCGGAAAATCTGATCATATACATGCTGTAAAATATAAAGTTACAATGACTTCTGTTTAGATAAAATACAGTTTATAATATATTTTTTTACCATAACAAAATTCACAGATAGGTCTGCTTAGTTGTAACGGATTGTATTTATTTCTGAGAACTCTGTAACAACGTTAAGGATTGCTGATATGCACAAGATAACGCAATGAATGGCTTACATCCACGGCCCGACATATTGATTGACATATTGAAAGGCGAGAGACCGCTTCATTCTAAAAGGCAAAAAACATATGCAAATAGAAGAAAAAGAAGACATTGAAGACGGACCCGTCGTAGAAAACAAAATAAAAACATTTGGCGAGGCTTTAATGAAAATTAGTTGAGTTAGAAGATTTCACGCTACGTTTTAACAGCAAGGAAATGCGTCACCATTTGTTACAACTAAAAACAATAACTGAAACACAATCAAGTAAAACTAACCTTTTAAAACAAAAGTCAATGCTAGATTTTTTCAAGCCTAATTGATTTTCAATTCGTTTTACGTAAGCCTACTATGTACAGTATTTAGCCTAAATACAGTAAGAGGAAAAATATAGTTTTTAATAAAGTGCATCATTAATTCATAAATTTTGTTGACAAGTGTATAAGTGTTTTAGTTTTATAGTTTTCTATTAAAAATGTTTTGTGGAAAAGGATAAAAGGATGCTGCATTAAAAGGTAAGATTTTTATTATGTAATGTAGATTTTAACATTTTCTGTATTGTGCATAGCCAAGCTTTCTATAAAGAAGCATTGCATCACCATAACTAAAAAAATCGCATTCTCTTATGTATAGCATATCTGTAAAAAAACACAAGGGCAAAATGAATTAACACCACCTAGAAAACAAGGTTTGGTCTTGTGACGTCACAGGGCACAGGCTACGGGCTGTCATTAGGCAATCAAGATAACCAATATTACTGTTGAATGACGTTTATTTAGACGTTAAAATGTGATAGTTTTCTTGTGATTTAAATATACTTGCTTTATATATTGAAGTGTTATTTCTGTAGGAAATAAACAGTCAGTACTTAATCGGAAATAAATAATTTAATTAAATACTGTATTAGAACAAATGTAGACACGATGACAATTGTCCGTTATCTATGTGGTGTTGGTACAGCGCCAAACAGCGGATCAGTAGAAATAATAGTCTTATAGCTAAGAATCCCCACGGCCTACCCTCACCCCAACGCTAAAAATAGACTCGGCAAACGTTTCGTGATGTTACCACCATACAGTACACTACTACTGTATAAGCCGGAAACCTGTCTTAGACGGAAAAAAAATGCCGGTCCCAATGGATTCCGGCTTAAACAGGTTTTACTATATATATATATATATATATATATATATATATAGGAATTTTTTTGGACTTGATAGGAGACTGACAGACTTACCTAAAGGCAATAGTCCAAAACTGCAATCTCTTGGAAATAAGCACATATAAAACACTTAATACACTTTTATTTGAAATATTTCGATCAACATGATCTTCTTCAGTCAAGAAAGAGAAAACAAAAGAGGTTTTGTTTTCTCTTTCTTGACTGAAGAAGATCATGTTGATCGAAATATTTCAAATAAAAGTGTATTAAGTGTTTTATATGTGCTTATTTCCAAGAGATTGCAGTTTTGGACTATTGCCTTTAGGTAAGTCTGTCAGTCTCCTATCAAGTCCAAAAAAAATTCCTAAATAAGCTTTAAGCTCTACTAGTCAAGCAATCAGGGGTAAGAGAATCTGTTCGAATGATAGGGAACTGGAAGATTTTAATAGAAAGATATCAACAGCCTTCCAGAGAAGAGGATACCCAAAAAAACTTTGAAAACCAAATTCATTCAGCACAATCCTCGGTTCACCATAAACCACAAACAGAACAAAATAAACTGTCTTTAATAACAGACTACCATCCTGGTCTACATAAACTCAACAAGATATTGAGAGATGGCTTCAAAATTCTTCAAGCTTCCGTCCACACCAAAAATATTTTCACCGATCCACCACAAATTTGGTACAAGCAACCTCCCAACTTGAAAAACATCCTAGTACATCCTAAACTACCAGACCCTGATGCAGAGAAACCACACAAACTTCCTCATGGCTCCTTCCCATGTAATAGACCTAGATGCAAGACGTGTCCAATACACCCCTCAGCAAATAGTTTCAACAGCCAAACAACAAAAATGGTCTTCAAAATACAGGGTCATCATAATTGTACATCGAAAAATGTCATATACCAGCTACAATGTAAACTTTGCTCAGCACAGTACATAGGCCTGACCACGGATGGTCTGAATATCAGAATGAATGGCCACAGACATGATGTTAAAATTATGAATATGGATAGACCAACAGCTCAACATGCTGCGAGTCACAACATCACAACTTTTGATGACTGCTATACCACAAAAATAATTAAATCACTCCCCCCTGATTGCAATCCCTCAGAACTGAGAAGGTGGGAACTATCATACCAGTGGTATACCAAGTCCAGAGAATCCCCTAACCTCAACATCAGATAAATCCATTCACTTTTATTTATTTATTTTTTTTTTTATTTATTTATTTTATTTTTTTCCAACTAGCCTTATCTCTTTTCCCCTGACAGACTTATATAAACTATAATCACTCATATGTTCATGGAAACAATATATATATCTTTAATCTGTGCATCTGTGACATCTGATTTCTACTCTACACAATCTGTGATTACAATTATTTTATTTCATTCTCTCATATTTCTTTTTTTGTGTTTTCTCTTCGATTGATAAAGACCACTGTGTTGTCGAAATATATCATTGTTTAAGTGCCTTTATGTGTTACTATTTCAAGACTACAGAGTGGACTCTTACCAAGGTAGGTCTGTCAGTCTCCTAGTCCAAAAAATCTATATATATATATATATATATATATATATATATAGTTTTGGTTGGTCAAGATTATTAATTACATTTTTTGGACTAGGAGACTGACAGACTTACCTTGGTAAGAGTCCACTCTGTAGTCTTGAAATAGAAACACATAAAAGCACTTAACCAATGAAATATTTCAACCACACAGTGGTCTTTGTCAATCTTTGGGATTGTTTTAATGCATAGTTTATGTTATTTTATGTGTTTTAATTGTAATTAACTAAAAAGTAACTAAAATAAAAATTGCCTTGAATGTAGCGATTGACTTTTAAAATTTGTGTTTATTACTTGTTTAACACTCAATGTTAATAGTTCTGACAAGAAATACAGTGTGAGTGCTTATTTTTAATTGAATGCAGAATCTTGTGCAGAAATGAATATTTGCTTATTGAATCACAGATTGTATTTCCCCCTAAAGAATCCTATTGTTTTAATTATTGTGAATAGTCTACCCTCAGCTGAAGTAGTTCAAAACTGACATTAAAATAGTGAATTTGTTTCTCCTTAGTTTTGAAATATAAAAATACAGGGAACCTATTTTATTTCTTATTGGAAGAGAGACCACAACCATACTTGTCATCTTCTATGAATTTGAGTTAAATTTACATGTATACATTTTTGCAGACGCTAAACATGGTCTAATGCTAAAAGCCATACCTGACTGAACGAAGCCACCAGTTATAAAAGGCAATATGAATCTGGTTTTGACTTATACATCACAACCAATGCCAGATAGTGTGAATTTAGGGTAATATTTTGGCCCTAGATTAACTGAATGAAACAATCAGTAATACTTTTGATCAACAGAAACTCAAAAGCATTTGCTAAGAATAATAGCTATAACAAATTTGTTGGTATAATGTATTGTTCATAAATAATTTATGTAAAGATAAAGAAAAGATCAATCGCTGATGTCTTTATCAGATACTAGTTATCTCTACATAGTTGAATATAAGTATTGAGACAGAGCATCTAGAAAAAACTCACTTTGTGTAACCTTTGTAAGAGAGTTTTTCTATACCAAGGAATCAACCTCTGCCACAAGCCATGATTTCTCTGGCCTCTAGAATTAGTGAAAATTTTCTTTTTTTTTAGTTCTTTTAAAACTTATAAACATATTCAACATTTTGTAATTTGATATTTTTCAGGGGCTCCAGATGGAAAAGTGTACACTTTTATGTATAGTAGTGATGTCGAAGACTTTTCTGGTCGTAATGCTAGTGCTTCGTCTGTAAGTACTTGGGTCTTCAACAAGGTTGAAGAATTTTTAAAGCAAGCAGCACATGATTTACCATTAAAGGAGAAACTAAATAATCAAGGAGTTGTCTTTTTCTTACATCTCTTAGGCCCAGATTTAGCTGGTCACGCAAATAAGCCCTATTCCAAGTAAGTGGGTGCTGGGCTATAGTGTCTAAAGAAAATGTTTTTGTTTAGTTTTTTGTGTTTTTTACAACAATCAGTTTATTTATCTAATTCATCTCTAAAAGCATTTAACTGCTATAGTTTAAGTACAGTGGATTTGTTCAAGTATATACAATTACAACTTATATATTTTAAATATATATATATATAGATTTTTTGGACCAAAACTAACCTAAAAAAAAAATATATATATATATATATATATATATATATATATATATGATGAGTAGTTATTATCTGGAGTACATCCGTTCATTCTGCAGTGCATAAAATAGCAGTTCCGACGTTTTGCTAGAATCTCATCTAGCATTGATGAGGTGGACCCAACCACCTAATTATGGTAATTACGTAATTATGGGTGTGGCTTCATTTCTCTATATATAGGAGCAGAGTTATCTGTGCTTTTCACTCGCTCTTCAACTGTTGTTGGGTTCACCTTGTCAATGCTAGATGAGATTCTAGCAAAACGTCGGAACTGTGATTTTATGCACTGCAGTATGAACGGATGTAATCCAGATAATAACTGTTCATCATATTTTTCCATCCATGAAGGAATATGTATCAGCATATATATATATATAAATATATATATATATATATATATATATATATATATATATATATTTTTTTTTTTTTTTTTTTAGGTTAGTTTTGGTTGGTAAAGATTATTTGGATTTTTTTTGACTAGGAGACTGACAAACTTACCTTGGTAAGAGTCCACACTGTAGTCTTGAAATAGAAACACATAAAAGCACTTAAACAATGATATATTTCAACCACACAGTGGTCTTTGTCAATCGAAGAGAAAACACAAAAAGAAATATGAGAGAATGAAATAAAATAAATATAAGTTGTAATCACAGATTGTGTGGAGTAGAAATCAGATGTTACAGATGCACAGATTAAAGATATATATATATATATATATATATATATATATATATTTTTTTTTTTTTTTTTTTTTTTTTTTTTTTTTTTTTTTTTCTATGAGCATATGACTGATTATAGTTTATATAAGTCTGTCAGGGGAAAAGAGATAAGGCTATTAAAAAAAAAAAAAAAAAAAAAAAAGAATGAATTTATCTGATGTTGAGGTTAGGGGATTCTCTGGACTTGGTATACCACTGGTATGATAGTTCCCATCTTCTCAGTTCTGAGGGATTCCAATCAGGGGGTAGTGATTTAATTATTTTTGTGGTATAGCAGTCATCAAAAGTTGTGATGTTGTGACTCGCAGCATGTTGAGCTGTTGGCCTATCCATATTAATAATTTTAACATCATGTCTGTGGCCATTCATTCTGATATTCAGACCATCCGTGGTCAGGCCTATGTACTGTGCTGAGCAAAGTTTACATTGTAGCTGGTATATGACATTTTTCGATGTACAATTATGATGACCCTGTATTTTGAAGACCATTTTTGTTGTTTGGCTGTTGAAACTATTTGCTGAGGGGTGTATTGGACATGTCTTAAGTCTATTGCATGGGAAGGAGCCATGAGGAAGTTTGTGTGGTTTCTCTGCATCAGGGTCTGGTAGTTTAGGATGTTTTTCAAGTTGTGAGGTTGTTTGTACCAAATTTGCGGTGGATCGGTGAAAAGATTTTTGGTGTGGACGGAAGCTTGAAGAATTTTGAAGCCATCTCTCAATATCTTGTTGAGTTTATGCAGACCAGGATGGTAGTCTGTTATTAAAGACAGTTTATTTTGTTCTGTTTGTGGTTTATGGTGGACCGAGGATTGTGCTGAATGAATTTGGTTTTCAATAAGTCTTTTTGGGTATCCTCTTCTCTGGAAGGCTGTTGATATCTTTCTATTAAAATCTTCCAATTCCCTATCATTCGAACAGATTCTCTTACCCCTGATTGCTTGACTGTATGGAATGGATCGTTTTATGTTTATTGGGTGGTTACTGTCGAAATGGAGATACTGTAAGTGGTTTGTCGGTTTGATGTGAATTCCTGTGTTGATATTTCCATTCTGGAGTGTTACCTCTACATTCAAAAAGGTGATGGCTGATGTAGATTTCTTCCAGGTAAATTGAAGTGTGGAGAATTGTGTCAGGCTGTCTAAAAATGTCTCAAGTGTTGAAGCACCCTGTGTCCAAATTAGGAAGATGTCATCTATATATCTATACCAACATAATGGCTGGTGTGTTTGTGTTGTCCACAATATTAATAGTCTGTCAGAAGGAAGGTGAATGGAGTTGTTAAAAATGGTAGAAGTTTTTATCTGAGGTTAGGAGGTTCTCTAGATTTGGCGTACCACTGGTATGACAACTCCCATCTTCTTAATTCTGAAGGGTTGCAGTCAAGGGGGAGGGCCTTCATTATTTTGGTGGTATAACAATCATTGAAAGATATGATGTTGTGACTAGCAGCGTGTTGAGCAGTTGGCCTGTCTATGTTCATGGTTCCAAGGTCATGCCTGTGGCCATTCATTCTGATGCTCGGACTATCCGAGAAAATATAAAATAAATTATTTTTAGCTTGTGAAATTAATACTTAGCTCTAATAGTTGTTGAAATTTTTATTGAACTCAATTAATTTTGTATTAAATTTAGGGAATATAAAGAGAATATTCTGGTTGTTGACAAAGGAGCGAAAAGAATTGAAGAATTGATTTCTGAATTTTATGATCATGATAATAAAACTACTTTCATTCTGACATCTGATCATGGAATGACAGATTGGGGTAAGTTTGATTTCACTAATTACTTGGAATAATTTAATGGGGTTTATTATTAATAAATAAAGCAAACAAAAAACCTCTGACCACATATATTTTTATCCTAATCTTATTTTATAATAAACAGTACTGGAAGCAAGCAATATACAGTACAATCTAAATTAAGTAATGTCAGGAGGTTTGGCATTAAAAGCAATGAAGGCATAAACATTAGAGACAGTAAGCAATATAATAAATAGTACTGGAAGCAAGCAATATACAGTACAATGTAAATTAAGTAATGTCAGAAGATTTGGCGTAAAAAACAATGAAGGCATAAACAATAGAGACAGTAAGCAATATAATATACCGTACTGGAAGCAAGCAATATACAGTACAATCTAAATTAAGCAATGTCAGGAGATTTGGCGTAAAAAACAATGAAGGCATAAACATTAGAGACAGTAAGCAATATAATAAATAGTACTGGAAGCAAGCAATATACAGTACAATCTAAATTAAGTAATGTCAGGAGATTTGGCATAAAAAGCAATGAAGGCATAAACATTAGAGATAGTAAGCAATATAATAAATAGTACTGGAAGCAAGCAATATACAGTACAATCTAAATTAAGTAATGTCAGGAGATTTGGCGTAAAAAGCAATGAAGGCATAAACATTAGAGACAGTAAGCAATATAATAAATAGTACTGGAAGCAAGCAATATACAGTACAATCTAAATTAAGTAATGTCAGGAGATTTGGCGTAAAAAGCAATGAAGGCATAAACATTAGAGACAGTAAGCAATATAATAAATAGTACTGGAAGCAAGCAATATACAGTACAATCTAAATTAAGTAATGTCAGGAGATTTGGCGTAAAAAACAATAAAGGCATAAACAATAGAGACAGTAAGCAATATAATAAACAGTACTGGAAGCAAGCAATATACAGTACAATCTAAATTAAGTAATGTCAGGAGATTTGGCGTAAAAAGCAATGAAGGCATAAACATTAGAGACAGTAAGCAATATAATAAATAGTACTGGAAGCAAGCAATATACAGTACAATCTAAATTAAGTAATGTCAGGAGATTTGGCGTAAAAAGCAATGAAGGCATAAACATTAGAGACAGTAAGCAATATAATAAATAGTACTGGAAGCGAGCAATATACAGTACAATCTAAATTAAGTAATGTCAGGAGATTTGGCGTAAAAGGCAATGAAGGCATAAACATTAGAGACAGTAAGCAATATAATAAATAGTACTGGAAGCAAGCAATATACAGTACAATCTAAATTAAGTAATGTCAGGAGATTTGGCGTAAAAAACAATAAAGGCATAAACAATAGAGACAGTAAGCAATATAATAAATAGTACTGGAAGCAAGCAATATACAATCTAAATTAACACTTTCAACACGATGGCGATATTGGTGATCTCATCAAACTACTGTCTGTTTTTCATTAACTTCCAGCTCTGACGGCAGTGGAACGCCATGCGGGTTGCATAGCTTGTCGTAGCATTTAATTATCGAGCCCGTTGTTTTCATCTCAATAATTTTATTTCTAACATATAGATTTTTTTTGGTGACATCAGAACAGTGTATTAAACTCTAAAATAGGCCTATTGTTTTATTTATCGGGTCACAATTTAAAAAAAGAAATACAAATGATAAATTACTGTATGACAAATAAGAAAACACAATAAAAAAGAAAGAGAAAAAAAGAAAATTTATGTATAAAACTAAAGACCCTACTACTAAAATATATTACATAAAAAAATAAGCCTTCAACGTTCAACTCGGAATGTTTATTTCTGTTTGTGCCAAGTGTTTCGGAGATCGTAATGTAAATGGAGACATAGATAATACATTTGTCACGTCCAAGACTATTTATAGCCAAGATAAGCTGACATTTGTTTACTACAATCTTATGTTGACACATTAGGTTTTCGGGCGTATGTTCCCATCTCAAGTTGGTTCATTCGCTCTAATAGGACAGTTATCATTTATTCTTGCTTTAGCTCAGAAAGCTTAGTTAATTTTTACGATCGTTGTTTTACCGGATATTTTGCCGCGTTAAATGGTTCAAACTAAAAAAAAACATTATAAACATATAAAAGTTAAAAAAATTAAATCTGTTCATAAAACTCCCTGAAACATTATTACAGTTGAAGCATCAAAAGGTAAATTGGGATGGTCGGATTTAAAAACGACTCAGGCACAATATTCTCCAAACTCTTCTGAAGCATTGACGTAAAAATCAAACCTTTATACAAACGCGTATCGACAGTATAGAAGTTTCAATTAGCCTGGGAGTGAGCGTGGCGGTGAGCTCGCCGTATCTAAGAATATAGGCTAGGAGCGCATCGGCACGCTCTCTGTACCTCGTAACAAAACCCAGATCGTGTCGAAACACTAGCCGTGCTGAAAGTGTTAAGTAATGTTAGGAAATGTAGAAATGATGAAATAGAGGGCATTAATTTTTCTGCATTATACCTTTTTGGCTTGCCAATACAGTAGAACTTCTCTTATTCGTCAGGTTTGGGACTGAGGAGTGATGAATTCAAGAAAAAAACGAATTGCAGAAGTTGTTAAACTAACATATAATAGTGGGTAAACATAGCACATAAATACAAATTAGGTATGTAATGTAATTAATGTTGTACTTATATGATTTATGTTGGGCGAAAAACTCAACAACACTATTACACAACACTATAAGAACAATAGTAGCCTGCTGGATAATTATTAAAACATTATTAATTAATTACAAATACAGAACGCTACTCTATTTTTATTAAAAACATATTACAGTATCTTGTAAGAACATTATCACAAAAGAAAATATACAGTATATTAAATATATTAACGTTTTAGTTTTTTAAAAAAATCTCCTTTTTGTTTTGTATTCCAAGCTGCCAAATTTGTCTTAATACTGTACTATCAATTTTGTCAACTATGTTTCTTTTTGTCTCTCATACCACAGTGCATTTCGCTCAGTAACCGTATGTCTTGTATTGTTCTTATCTGATGCCGTCTATACTACGTGACAGTGCAGACAAAGTGTATTATTACTTTGACAAATTAGATAATTTCCACTGTAACTCTGCCAGTTTGGTGTTCTTATAAGAGTAAAACAAGCTTTAGGTGGAAAAGGTTTTTGAATATTTTAACTGAATAATATATTATTATAATATTTATATATCTTTTTAATAGTAAATATGGTGTGTTTCTTAGGTTCCCATGGAGCTGGAACAGCACACGAGACAGAAACTCCTTTGGTAATGTGGGGAGCAGGAATAGCTTCCCCACAAAAAGCAACTGCACAGATATTTAGAAACCCTACTCATTGGAATTTAGACCATTTAGTTCGACGAGATATCAATCAGGCAGACATGGTGCCGTTAATTGCAACACTGCTGGGGATATCTATTCCTGTAAATTCAGTGGTAAGCTATATTTATTCACTGCTTTACTATTAGAATTTTATATAATTTGACATTCTTAACTTTGTATCAATTTACTTGTAATTTTTTCTCAAGTTGTAAAAAAATGTCTAGTAAACATTCAAATGTTTTAAAAATAAGCCACATTATATATTTGAGTACATTTTTCTCCCTTTCATAACATTATAATATTTTCCTTTGTTGACGCTTGTCAGAATGACTTTATTTTTAAAACTAAAATAGTATTTCCTAATATTAAACTCCAATCTTTGAACTATTATCATCCAGCTGACATGATAATAGTTGACATAATCCAGCTGAGATGGGTAAAGTCTTGTGGCACCAATATTAACAGGCATACCTAAAATCCACAAACCCGACACACCATTTAGACCACTAATAAATTTCAAAACAGCACCATCTTACATAATCGCAAAAATACTAGACAAAATATTAAGATCTAAAATACATATCAACAACACATACAATATAAAAAATGGATACAAATTAATTAATAAAATAAAAAACATAGAAACAAACAGCAACACAAAAATAATAAGTTATGACATAACCAACATGTACCCTAGCATCCCAATAGAAGAAACCATATGAATAATAAAAAATAAACTAATACACAATAACAAAAAAGAAAACACAATAAATAGTATCATTACGTAAATAGTAATAAATAAAAACATCTACCTAAAATATAAATACATCAATAACAAAATAGAAAAATTAACAAATATATACAATAAAGAATACTACACTCCAACATACAAACCAAACAACAAAATAATAAAATATCTTAATTACACAAACCACAAAACAAATACAGAAAAACATAACCTATCAGGAATTTACAAAATTGTAACGACTGCAACGCATTTTACATAGGGAAAACAACCAAATCATTTAAAATAAGATTTGAAGAACATTACAGAGCATTCAAAAATAAAAATACAAAAGCATCAAATGCTGCAGCACACCTAATATCACATAAACATGAAATAACAAATTACGAAAATAACCTAATAATACTTGAAATAAATAATAACCCAAAAAATTAAACTTACTAGAAAAATACCACATTTATAAAAACAAACAACAATTTAATGAACCTACAGACAACATATGCAGACGACGTACTATTCAAAAATATTATACACACGGCTCAAGAAGAAATATGTATGACGTCAACAAATCACGGATATTCGACAATGGTCAAATGCTTGAAAGGTGCCTTGTCACATAAGGTAAAATTATTGCACTTAGTGGTGGAAAAAATTATTTACAAGTAATAATAATAACTTCATATATATATATATATATATAAAGACTTATATATACTATAATATATGCTCATATATATATATATTTATTTTTTTTTTTTTTTAATAGCCTTATCTCTTTTCCCCTGACAGACTTATATAAACTATAATCACTCATATGCTCATAGAAAAAAAAAAAAAAAAAAAAAAAAAAAAAAAAAAAAAAAAATATATATATATATATATATATATATATATATATATATATATATATATATCTTTAATCTGTGCATCTGTGACATCTGATTTCTACTCTACACAATCTGTGATTACAATTTATAGTTATTTTATTTCATTCTCTCATATTTCTTTTTGTGTTTTCTCTTTGATTGACAAAGACCACTGTGTGGTTGAAATATATCATTGTTTAAGTGCTTTTATGTGTTTCTATTTCAAGACTACAGTGTGGACTCTTACCAAGGTAAGTCTGTCAGTCTCCTAGTCCAAAAAATCTATATATATATATATATATATATATATATATAAACTCTCATAGCATATAATTTAAATAAAATAAAATCTCACTAATTTCGATATTTAGTTTGGTGTAGAAGATATTGTAATTATTGAATGGTTAAAAATTAAATATCCTACTTAATGTTCAAAACCTTTTGGTTGTTGAGAAATTGGATATATAATCTATCTATAATTAATCACTTTTACTCTATCTATAATATTATATAAAATTCTAATGGTGTCTGTGTGTGTGTGTGTTACTCAATCACATAAAACCTGGACTCATTGAGCTGAAATTTTACACGGACATTCTTATGGTCCCTGGTTAACACATAGGCCTATTTTTATTTAGAAATTCCACCAGCGCACTGCCCAACTAGGCTTGAAAACTCCCTCAACACTTAGTTTTCTATACTTCATTATATACTTGATTTAATCAGCTGATAGTAAATGTGTTTGTAATCACCTTAAAAGCCACTTATAAACACTCTTAAACAGCTGTTAGTAATTGCTTAAAGTTGCTTCATGTAATCATCTTGAATTAACTGATTAAACTATAACTAAAAATACTTAACTAAGTGAATACATAGCTCCTACTTGCTGACACGTTTTGAAACAATCGTTTCTTTTACGAAGCAAAGCCTCTACATAAAGTAGAGGCTTTTCTTCATAAAAGGAACAATTGTTTCGAAATGTGTCAGCAAGTAAGCCCTATGTATTCACTTAGTTAGGTATTTTTTAATTATAGAGTAATTGTTTGTTGTTATTCAACTTTCAAGGCTAGTTACACTTTACAAATGTCATGTTACATGCAGAAGCTTTTCCTTTTCTTGGTTTTTCAAGACAATAATCGGTAAGTTTATAAACTATAGTTTGATATATTTATTGGGATGTAATTTCAGTAAATTAAATTCACCCCAAACACAAATACAAATATTACATCAACCCCGTACAAAGGACAGGTACTCTGCTAGCTTATTACTGTCTACCTGTGTACAAATCTGTACCTATCATATTGCAAGTTGTAACCATTACAAAAATCTTGGCTCAGTGTACAAAGTTTTATGTTTAGGAGTACAAAATAAAACAGACAGTATTGCAAGACACAACCATTGTAAGACACAACCATTGTAAGACACAACCACTGTAAGACACAACCACTGTAAGACACAACCATTGCAAGACACAACCATTGTGAGACACAACCATTGTAAGACACAACCACTGTAAGACACAACCATTGTAAGACACAACCACTGTAAGACACAACCACTGTAAGACACAACCACTGTAAGACACAACCCCTGTAAGACACAACCACTGTAAGACACAACCATTGTAAGACACAACCATTGTAAGACACAACCACTGTAAGACACAACCACTGTAAGACACAACCATTGTAAGACACATACATTGAATTGTGGTAGTTACCTGTAAAATGTTAAGTACAGGTACAGAGGACACTAACAGATCTGTTGCAATTTGCTAAACAGTGCTTCTTTTTCAGTGAATCTTTTAATGAAATTATATAATATCACAAAATTTTGTGTATTTACAAATTCATGAGGACAGGTTTAACTGTATGTTTTTAGTGTACTGCAATTTTATGTATATTATTTATAAAATTGGTATTTCAATTTGTTTAAACTAGAATTTTAATATTGTATTACAAGTCTCTTATCCAACAGGGTGTATTACCAACAAATCTCCTAAATCTGTCAGAACACGATTCTGCATTGGCCCTCGCTCAGAATGCATTCCAGTTGGCAGCACAATATGGACGGAAAAGAGATTTAGTACAAGCGGGAACTTTACCTTGGCTTTATAGACCTTTCTCACAGATGAACACCAGTGAAGAAAATCAAATTCATACTGCTATCAAGGAGACTCTGCGCAACAAACAGTACAACTTAACAGTAAGCATTACATGTTAACAGTGTTATTTCACTTAGGGGAAATAATAACACCTTCCTTTTGCACTAGTAAAATAATTCTAGTTTTTCTAAAATTAATTTCCGAAATATACAGAAATCTAGTGTAGATTTGTATAATTAAACACATTGATTAAATACAGTTGAATGAAAATAGTATTGTTACTACAAGAGCAGCTAAAATTATTGTTCTGCAAGATTACTTAATTATAACTACTTGAAACGTAATTATAACAATTGCTTGAAAGTTAACATGTGATAAATCTGTCATTATAGATTTGTATTATAGTTTATTCATTGTTATTCTACAGTATAAAGTAGGGGAGATAAGGAGAGTGAAAGATAGTTATAGTGTAAAAATCAAATTATTTGAATCAATTGGGAGCAGACACCATTTGGATACTTGAATATTTTTCAAAAAAAGGCCAGAATAGTTAACTACTAATATGTATGTTGCAAATGGGAGAAAAAAAACTATATTTCTTTAGTGTTTTAATCTTTTTTCTGAGCTAAGATCTCAGCTTCACAAAGAATCGGACTCAAAATCCAGTTTCTCATAGAATGTTGTTGGAAAAACCATTTGAAAACGAGATGTTACAACATTTGTTTTTTTTTTGCTTTCTACATTGAGTTTCTTAAAGAAATTTCATTTTCAAGCTGTCATGAAGTTTTAAAGTGTAGGTTTGTTCCTTTTACTCCCTGATATTGTTGACTGTCCAACAAGTATATCTCAGCTAACTGTTTACCCATAACTTTTTTATCTCATTGATCTATAATTAGTCTACGCGCTAGCGATAAGACAACTCGTTTTACCACAGACAAAACAACAGACTGATATGAAAGTGTACCAGGGGCGGCAAACTGATGACAGATGATGGCGTCTAAATAATGTTTGCATTGTGCCTACACTAGCTTCACAGAGAAATGACCAACAGCATATGTAGACAGAATCATTATTTTGGAAATCACAGAAAGTTTTTGTCTTAAGTGTTTTCCATGAAAATCTGAAAGTGATTCGGATAGTCGGAGTTCGGATAATTTGAGTTCTACTGTACATGTTTGAGAATCAACATTTTTCAAACAATATGCTGTTCACACGGTTAACTCAATTTATTGAACCATACCATATAATTTCCATTGAGTTAAATGGAAACAGAAACCAGATATGTTGCATTTGACCTTAAAAATAAAATAATTTACCTACATTATTTGTCTAATGTACACAATGTGTTTGCTCATTAGCCACAAAAAAAATAATAAAATGAATTTATAAAGTTATAATAATTATATTATAAATAAATATCGAAATCTTGTTGCTGTTCATGACGAGCTGGTTGTTTATTACTTATTACACTTTTGCTATTACTTTCGACCAGACTTTTTGTTAACTAATGAAGGCTGAAGAAGTCGTAAGACAAAAACGTTTCCTCCAAGTGTAAGTTAGCAATTAAACAACCTTTAATTAACAAAAGGTCTGGTCGCAAGTAATAGCAAAAGTGTAATAAATAAACAGTAAAAATTTGTCACTTACCTATAATTTTATTTAAATGTTTATCTTACTTGATGAAAATTCAAAATGTTATTTTTACAGAACCTTGAAAGTGAAAAACTAATTAAGTTAAGTTTATCAGGGTTGGATTATTACCACAATTACTATCAGGGATTGCTGCTGGGTTGTACAACTCTATCATTTCTTGGTTGGATTCTTTGGTTGTGCTGTATGATATTGCCTACAAAACAGCCTAATTCAAGTAAGTAATCTCCTAATGTAAATGCATAAATAATACCAAATGAGTCTTGTACATATTAATTCACAGATTAAAACATAATTGCACACTTAGTGAAAATATTTTACAAACTTTTGTTTCTAACAAACAAATTTAAAATAAATGCCTCAAATTATTTTATTCAAATATAAAATAAATACTTAACTAATGTCATTCTTGTTTGACATAACCTTGAAGTTGGTTGAAATATGAATCAGCCAGTTGTAACTTCTGTTGTTGCGGCAAATGGACTGTGGTTACAAAGTATCAGGGAATGAATATGTGATTCATAGTAACACGGCCAGTGGAACACTGAGTTTAAAGTTGTAGTTTGTAGTTTATAGGAAAACTGTTTAGTCCTCTTTAGAAAAGGGCGACTTTTGATTGTTCTAATTTTTTGCTTAAACTATTTAAAAACATAGTTTTCTGCATCTGGCTTTTGCTGCTTTTATTCTTGAATGATCTTTAAGAGTTTCGCTATTATTATTATTTTCAATGCCTTCTATTAGTTCAGAAACTCTATAGATTGTTCAAATTTTCAATTGCTAATAAAATAGTTTTTATTCATCCACTTAAGTTCTGTAATTTTCGGTTTTTTTAATAAAATTCTCCAAAATGTATTATTTCAGAAATTTGCATAATTTTTTGTTGGAAAAAACCACTCATAATTGTTCATTTTCAAGCTCACTAGTCACCACTAGTGTAGCATCAATATGGCCTACTCTCATGAGAATTATGTTTCTTCTTGCTGCCCTCCATTGCCTTACTGGTTCAGTATACTTCAGCATTTTTAGGGTTTTACTAAAAAATGTTTTTTACCCATAGTCAAACTGCACTGTAATCCCTTCCTGCTGGATTTTTAGCAGAAATCTATTTTCTCTATAATGTCAAAATTGACAGATTTTTAACAAATTGGCCACTTTCAGATTCACCTATTATGTCTTCATTTGTTTCATAAGACTAGTTTTCATAGGAATTATCTAAAAATTGACTAAAAAAATTTCTGGTAGGCCATATTTCTTGAATTTTTTCTTTTTCAACACTACCCAGCATTTTATGAATTCTCTCCTCTTCAAATGGAACAACAGTAAAATGTAAAACTTAGATACTAATAAGACATACAACACTAAAATAATAATAACAACAAAACAAGTAATGGTTTAACTCCAAAAAGTCTTGACAATCGCTTAGCCGTAATTGACAAAGATTTAATTCACACTAACGCTACTTGGAAAAAATTAACAAAAATAGGTTGGGTTGTTTCCTAGAATGCAGGTTGTGGAGTAACGAGCTGGAAATAAACATCTAACAACTGGAAAGATGTTTTCTTAACAAATAATGATATGTGCGGAGAAAAGTTCTGCATGCCTCCCTCTCAAGAGTTAATAGCAGGTGAATGGATGTATCAGTGACATAAGCACCATCAAACACTATCCATGTATGTTTGGATACTTTGTGTCATTACAAAATATGAATGCAATGTGTTGCTTTACTGATATTCTCGAGATTATACAGAAAGTTTGAATTAACAGTGATTTCAAATTACAAAAGTTTTCACGAATTAAGTTCTACTATATTTTCTACATCAACGGTTTTATTCCTTTTTAAAAATATTTTTATATGTGATTGTTTTTGTTTAAATCTAGACATTGTCTAAGGACAGAAATCGCTCGACTTTGTCTAATAGTGCGGACAAGCTTGTAGCAAACTATTCCAGATGAAAATTCAATTCCAGGAAAAACTCCAAAAATTGTTGTCAAGTTTATTGTTCTTTAAAATTTTTAAAAACACAATAGTTTAAATATTATTATGTTACAGATAACCCTGAAATAAACTCAAAGCAAATTTTAGAAGGAAGATGGTTCAAACCCATCCCTGACATATTATTTTTTATTCTACATGTGACAGCAGTTATTCTTATTTACGGTGAGTAAAATTGAGTTTTTAATATCTAATTCTCGGGTAACACTTTCTGAAATTCTGATTATTAAAGTAACCAAATAATTTAAACCAATGAAATGTGTTTTTTCAGTCCAGTCTTTGCCTCTTCAGTATTATATTTATTGCTGCCTTCCTCTTTGGTTGTGGTGGATTGTTGGACGTAAGATCAACTTAATTGTTACTTCAGTACGGAGAATGAAAGTACATCCTCTCCATTTTGCTGCCATTTGTGTTATCTACCTTATAGGAATCGAACTGCTGGTATTAAAAATTAAAAAAACCTTTATTTTTAATTCCTAAATATAATACTTATTTTAAAAAATTAAATAGATTAACAGCTAAAAAAAAATAGTTTGACGCCCAGCTAAAAGTGATTTGATAATTTCATTTAATGACAACTATTTACTTGGTAGTAGAAACAAAGGACGGCTGTTTTGCGAGTCAACTGTAATATTTTACTCTGCTATAGGTGACATTTCGATAACTAGATTATTATCATCATCAGGCCTATAACACATAATGGACGTTTATATTTATTATAATACATACGGAGTTCCTAATGATAATAAATACTTTTGGTAAATATGTTATTACTTTCTACAAATACTGTTTGTTACAGTTTTTGAATTTTGTCTAGCTTGGTTTCTGTCAAACTACTGCACATAACTTATTGTGCGCAATCTATGGTTTATGCTCTACTGTTCAATACTCTTACCAATTTCTGGCTGTGTTTGCATCCATTCAGATAAGGCAGTCGTGTCTCTCTTCTCTTCATGTTCTTCCTTCACCATTTTGGCTCATTCTTACAGTTTTTTTTCATCCGTTTGGATCTTACAAATCCTGAAATAAGTGTTGAGGTTAATCTCAAATCAGAGTGGCATATTTTATCAAATTTAACTAATTAATAACTTCCCTTGTCTCATTAAAACTTTTCAAACACAAGAGTGTTAGCCCGTGGTAAAGTAGTTAGTGAAAACATTTATATAACTTATTCTTTTACTTAACATTTAAACTAACTTAGTTAAAAATTTTAGTTGATAGGCTTTGTGGAAAAGGGGTATGCACACCTGTGACGAACATTTTGTTAAACATAAATGTTTTAGAAATTTTATTCAAATTTTTTTCATAACCTCTTTCTTAAAGCATAAACTCAAAGATATCTCACAGATTTGCTTTTAACTTAATCTGTGTGGTCCTCTGGAACTATTATTACTTATTTCTAGGAATACTAAAATACAATAAAAAAATTGTTCATGAAGACAAATAATTTGATTGTAGTATTTAAACATAAATAAACTAATGTGTTACATTACTGTACAATATGAAATAAGATAAAGTTACAAAGCACAGAAAGATTATAATAAACCAGAGTTATACAATTAAGAGTTAATTACGAATCTCAGTATTTTGGATTTAAAATTAAAAACCTAATTTGCAAAGGCATTAAACACTACAAAATAATTACTCAACTCGCAAAACAGCCATCCAAATCTGTGTGAATGTAGCATGCATTATAACTACTTATTTGAATAAATAATTTTTTTGGCCAGGTCTGTTATCATGGGAGATTTTGAAATCTATGTTAGATTCACATATTTATCTGTAATAGGTTAATATTTCTTGTATAATATATTTAAACAGCTGTTTTTATGAGTTGATCATATTGATTGACTGGGTCTAATTTCTTGATTTGAATACAAATGATTATTTATTTACACATTTTTATAAAACTAATGATTATAATCTTATATTATATTAGGTGTTAGTACTGGTACAAAATTATACTTTACACTTTTATTGATTAACAGGTATTTACGTTCTTCTACCGCTGGGTTTTATCAGTAATTATATGTGTGATGGTTTTGTGGCCACTTAGAAAACAAGGTGTACCTAAAATTCTCTTGTTTTGTTGGGTGGTTTCAACTAGTACATTAGCCATTTTCCCTGCTCTCCCAGTTGTTGGGTCAGAGTTGCGAATATATATGGTGTAAGTGTATTTAATATTTCTTATTTTTATTAATATTTTAATATTATTTTGATGTTAACTTAAAGTTTAAATAATTTTGTATGATTTAAGTAGTAATGGGTTGATTTTCGATTCCAAAAGTTGATTCCACCGATTCTGGACACTAGAACAAGAATCGGGAATCAATAGCAAAAGTCGATTCCAAATACCTAGATTGCAGCGCTGCCGGAGTTTATACATTGAGCGGTAAAATATTCGTTGCCGCTTTAACATAATGTCGCCTTTACACATCGGGCGGTAAAATAGATATTTTACAGATGTCACCGCTGTAACATATCACGTTTGTACATTAAGCCATAAATATCCATCACCCCTCTAACATAATGTCGCGTTTATACATTGACAGTAAAATATCTGCGACCACTAAATATCACAGTAAATATTGCTTTTACACATTGGGCAATAAAATATCCATCGCTGCTCTAAGATAATGTCGCGTTTACACTGTAAAATATTCCTCGCCGCTCTAATATAACGACATCGCATCTATACATTGGGTAGTAAAATATCTGTTGCTGGTCAAATAATTTTGCGTTACTGTGTAATTGCGTTTGTAATGCCAGTACTATAACAACTTTATATGAACGTTATCTCTTAAAATATCACAAAAAAATAGCATTTGTTTATTGGGTTGGTAATTGTGATATTTAGAATCGAGAATCGATTTCATGGCATCAGTATCGGAATCCGTAAAATTTTGGAATCAACCTATCACTATATTCAAGTTATATAATTATTCACGGTTTGGAACAAAATTTGAAGAATTATAATAAATTTATTTGTCAATAAAAAAATGTTCTGTTCGAAATGAATAGAGGCAGTTGTAATGCTGATGGTACATTTGATATATGCCCACACAGTGTAGCATCTTACAGAAGAGTTTATTGCTTGGCCATGTCTTGGATCATTTTGAAATTTTTCTTATGCAGGGCCTAGAAACTTATTTTTTCCGTATGATGTAACCTATGTCTTGTATCTGTCACAAATTATTTATGTATGATCCATAAACTAGTGCTGTAATCAACAGTGTATACAATATATCGAAACCACAATAACAGTATATTGGGAAGGGATGTGTACTGTAACAGATACGCCTATTTGCTCTATGAATATTGTTATATAAAGTAAATAAAAGGGCAAGCTGAACACTTGTGATATTTATACACAACAGAAAACAAGTAGTATTAACAAACAATTTTAAAGTAAATAAAAGGGCAAGCTGAACACTTAAGTGTTTATGTTGTGATATTTATACACAACAGAAAACAAGTAGAAATTAATAAACAATTTTAAAGTAAATAAAAGGGCAAGCTGAACACTTAAGTGTTTATGTTGTGATATTTATACACAACAGAAAACAAGTAGTTTTAACAAACAATTTTAAAGTAGGGCAACAAAGGGAATTTTATTTTAGTTATTTTTGTTAAATAATTACAAGTAATATGAATACGTTAATATAGCCTATGCATTAAAACAGTTGTTCTACCATATAACCTATAACATAAAATTAGCTGTTTTATGAAATCATATGTTGTCATTTATTTTAAGTCAAATGGAACAAAATAATTACACTGCATACTTTGCCGCAAAGTATTTGTGCAAAGTTTTTCTCCCGCATAAAAATAAAATTAATTCACTAAATTTAATTATTGAATTAATATTTTTTTAAAACTCTACAAGTGCCATCCACTACAAGTTTAAATGAATTTATTTGAACTTGAGTGTACGAATAACAAGTATTTCATTTTTCAGGTGTATTTGTGGAGGATTTTGGTTTATAGCGGGAATGTGTGGTGTATATATCTCAAAGTATTTTACCAAAGATGACATGAAGTTTTCTCTGTTTAAATTCATCCTGCTGCTGGCTACAATTTGGATAATAAAGACAACTTCTGACAGTTTTAACGACAAGCAAGGGCTGCCTTTCTTTAATCAGATACTTTCTTGGATAATTTTGAGTAGGTTTGCATTTTGAGTTTACTCAAGCATTTTATATTTTAGCATAGGCTTTGTGAGATTTTTGTATTCACTGCTTAAGATTTCTTTTATACTAATTTTCAAATAACATTTTGATAAATAAACATTGTAATGAATTTAATGATAAATTTGGTAAACTTTTTTAATCACAATAGTTTGAATTACTGTAAACTATAACACTATACTACAACATCATGTTGATTTCAATTATCATAAAAAAACTTGCTGATGTAGTTCAAAACTCCCTTTTTTTAACTGGTTTATTCTAGTCATAAGAAACTGTATCTCTGTCTAGTAATTACCTGGAGAGAGCAGAAACTTAGTGGCACTTGACAGAAACATATAAACTATTTAATAGAAACCACTATGAATCAATAAAATGCAATTGTCATACAATTTAAATACGTTTAACAGTAATTTAAATGTTAAGTTAATGAAAACAACAAAACCAAAATTAAGATAATTATTTAAATACAGTAGAACCTCTCTAATTCGTCACGTTCGGTACTGAGGGAGGGACGAATTACAAAAAAGGCAAATTACAGAAGTCATGAAATTAACATGTAATTGTGGGTAACATAGTACATAAATATCTAAATAAGTATGTACTGTAATTAATATTGTACTTACATGATTTATGTACATTGAAAAACTCTACAACACTATAAAAACAATAGTAGCCTGCAGTATAGTTTGTAATTACAAAAACAGTACATTACTCAAAGCTTTCTGAATTAAAATTAAGCCGCCTAATAGGATAGATTGACTTTGTGTTGTGAGAATCAGGTAAACATCGCTTTTGTAAATGGATGTTGTCATTCCTTTTTGGTAACATCTATATCGGAAACTTCCATTTTTGCCATGATCTCTTATATTTTACTGCCATTTTTCTTGATGTCATATATGGTCGCTCTAGGAATTTCAAATTCTAATGAAAGCCTAACCGCACTTTTGGCTTTTTGTAACCGTTGTAGAATATCATACTTATCAACCAACGTTGAAGATTTATAATTACCATGTTTAGATATTTGTCCTTTATATAACCACTGTGAATTGTATAAACTACAGCGTAACTATTAATGCAACACAACGCTGTCCACTATGCTGCGGTCAGTCGATTTCTGAAGACTTCTAATACATATTGGGGGAATGAGATGTGTGAGAACAGAGAATGTGTTGAGAGATTTTTCTCAGTAATCGTAAGGCTCGTGCCTGGTATCGGCCAAATCGGATGGCGAGTATACTACGTACCAAGGCAGCTGATGTTTGTTATTACTATGGTTAATGACGAATTACAGAAGGTGATGAATTTGATAGGTTCTACTGTACTTGTTAAACTTAAATACAATGTTAAAGACTATTCTTAATGTTACATTAAAACCGACAAAACGAAAATCAAGATAATTTTTTAATTATGTCAAATTTTAAAGTAGAATATTGTGAAAAGATAAAAGTGTGTAAAAAATAAAGTGGAAAATTTGGGGAAGTGATTTAATATCACTTCTATAATATTGAGAAAATCTAAAAGTGTGATCAATATAAATATCTTTCACTGGAATTGAATAATAAGTGTAAAGATTTATTAGAAATGAAAGAACATGTAAGACAGAATACAAGCTGTAAAAAGACTAAATGAAACCTGGTGTCGGAGTGAGACATCAAGGGGAACATAAATAAATATCAATAGTACAATTCTAAAGAACAGAGTACTGTATTGGCTAGAAATGTGGGCGCTTACAGAAGCCAATAAAAACAAGGTTGGTCAAAAGGATGTCCTTTAAATATCATCTTGGATATAAAAACAGCAATGAATTACAAAGCAAATAGTTTTAGAAAAAACAATGAGCGAGAGAACCAAATTATGGATAGATTCTATACATTGTAAAAGTGTGTTAGAGCTTTGATGCAAAACTTCTGTATAAATGTATGAGGTTGAATTAATGCTATATATAAACAAATCTTTATATATAAAATTGTTAAATTTATATATCCTTCAACAACTCAAAACGTTCTGCAGTGATTGAACTCAAATTTCAACACAACATACAACCCGCTTCAAAGATGGTTCTTATCTGTTTATTTTGCGTCAGTAACATGCTTTTACCATGAGAAAACAGCTTTTTTAATGATCAGCTATGTCCTACCGACTCACTTTTTATAACCTTTGCCGTTGTTTTTTTCTCTTCCTCAATCGCTAAGTCAGTAAGAAAGTAATGGTTTATCCATTGACTACGAACCTAATTTCATAGACCTGTGCCTCAAGGAATAAACCTCTCAGAGGAACCAACCCCTGAATTTTTGATAAAACCAATTAGCCTCCGATAAGCCCTGTTCAAGCTCCTTTTCGGGTAGTGGAATCTTTGAGAGACACTTGTGATTTAAAGACTATACCTGGATACCTAGTGAACTTATCTTATCTAGAATGAAAACACAGCTAATTGGAAAATATACATTTTTATTTATTTGTTCCAAGGTTCAAATTAATTATTATTGTTTTTATTTAATTTCACAGGATTTTCTTGACTAATTATTTTTTCAAAATTTCATACAACTTGCCATTTAACTAAACATTATTATCTCCTTCTGTTTTTAAATTTTCTTATTATCATTAATTTTACATATAATTTAAATTATCAAAGTTACCATGATTAATTTTGTATATAATTTTGATTAGTAGAGTTAAATTTAACATATTTTAAAATCTGATTCTTTTTCAAACACTTAACATTACTATGTAATGCCTTTAGGCTAGGCCTTGAACAATTAACTTCTTTGGAAGTTATTCATTAGAAATTCACTTAGAAAAAGCCATATAAGATATACATCTTTATACTTAATCCATACATTCCCACAGCGATGGGAATGGAAAGTCAATTTTGAATCTTTATTACTTAAATTTGGGTAACCTAAGAGAGTTGACTAATCAGTCCCTTAGGTTATTCCCATCTTATTTAATTTTGAAATTAAGTTAATATAATTTGAAGTAAAATGTTATTTAAAAAAGAATAATTAAATTGATTATATAACCTTGTACTGTAGAAATCTTTTTATCTTCATTAATGTTGTCATCTGTCGGTCCTGTTACAGCTTCAAGGGTCTTGGTAGGTAGGCGTCTCTCCATAATTTCGGTCAATCTTCTTATTTTCTTTAATTTTGCATTTTGGTGGTCGAAATTTTGTTCTGGGTATATATGAGCCCTTGCTCATATATATCTTCCTTCCCCTGATCACATCGTAGCACTTTTTACTCTGTTTTTAGCACATTTTTTCTTGTCCTGATCGCATGGTACAAAAACACGTCTGCTCGCTTTGAGAGCCTAATGCATTCTGATCTTGGATAGCGTTCTTTTGTGAGGCCCACTTCTCCAATTTCAAACTTCCCACGTCCCAGTATCCATTTTTCAACTTTTGACCAATCAGAAAGCCGTTGCCATGGCAATTGACTTTGTTTGTTCGGAAATTCTGAACTAAGATTAGTTTCCCTTTTTATAAAAGGCGTTTCTGTATTCTGATGTGTCCTTTGCATTTTTACCTTTTATTTAATAACATATTTGACTTTATTTCTTCTCATTTAATTTAATTAACTTTTTAACATTCTTAATCCAAAGTTCGACTGTAGCGCTTTCGTTTCGTAGTGACAAGATTTATAATCAATGCCCTAAGCGGATTTTTCCGAAATCAAATATGACTTCTTCTATTATAACCTAATTTCTTAGGCTATTACACTTTAACATTTAATCTTTACTTTTACATAAATACTATTTTCCCTAGCTAGGCCTAATTTACTTTCCTCACATCTTAATTTACATTCTTTATTCCTGATTATTTTTAAGTACAATTATTTTAATAGCCGGCATCTAGGCCTAGTTTGTTATACTACACAATTACCGTCTTTTTTTGTTTACATAATTTAGGCTATCCACTTTGAAGTGATAATTTTTCTTATTGCTTATAATTTATGTTTTTTAAGTCTAAAGTTATTTCTAATTTCTTCATTTTACTATTATTTACCCTAGTTTTAATATTATTGTTATTATAATGTTTTAAAATTTTTATATATAAATTTAGTCAATTATTTAACCCGGTTAGGTTTGATTCTGGTATTCTGTACAATTACCCAGATTCTTTGCATCGGACATTCTGGCCGCTGCATATGTATACATAATGTTATAGCATCTGCTACAAACGAAGGGATCATTCGCCATACTGGCTAACAATCACAGTCTCATTAGAAACATTACCTGTTCCCAATTACAGTGTTTATTAACAAGAACAAACGTATCCCAGTCAGATTAATATAGAATCTGAATTAAGGTATTGTTGTCTGTTCATGTCCTGGTTGAGCTGCGATGTTTGCCAAATCTTATTTGGGAATGCCGGCACCAATCCGAGCTGCGACTGCTCTATTTGATACGATTTGCACCATGAACACTGGCGATCTCCAGTCACACGTCCAATCAAGCATTCCCAAATTAACACATGGTTCTAAGGCATTTATGATCGCATAATGCAAATCATAAATGATGGAGTTATTAGGAACTTCTTCTTGAATGCGACAGGAGGAACTGAGAAAACATCTGAACAGATTGATTCTGTCAACGGTTTGATCAAAAAATGACAGCTTTGGCTCTGTATAGCCTCAGCCTTTGAATTATTGCAAAATTAAACTTCTATGAAATGTATGCTTTGATTTGTTTCATATTTCTAATCTATGCAACCAAAATGTGCTATAGCATGAGTACAGCTTGTTATATACAATTATAAATTATATGTATAATTATAAAACTGCAATAAACTGTAGTACTACAAAATATAAACGGAGAGTTTATTGAATGAATTATTTTGTACTAATAAATTATAATATACTATAGTTTTCATTATAGTATTAGTATGTTAGTCATTATGATTTTTTGTTACTAAGTTTTACAATTAAGATAAACATTTTAGATATATTAGGTAAGCACAATTAGAATGTAAGCTGAACAAACAACAGCTAAAGGAAATATCTCTATTTAGTCCCTTGTTTATGTATGCTAATCTGTAAACCACCATTTGAGAAGAAGGGTGGGTGACATGTGAATCAGAAATGATGGCCACATCTGTGACCTTGTGCCAAGTGTAATACAATCCTTGATCTCATTTTGATATATTCTTGTTCATCAACGTCACCCCTATTATTTAGTAAAAAAAATGCAGTAGTTGCATGAGTGAATGTAGTACATCAGTAATTAATGGCAATTAGTTTTAGTTGTAGTTTTTTGTGTGCTAATATTCATTGTAATGTATATATAAAAGGATTTACTCCATTATTACAAAATATTCTTTTTATTTTATATTATCTGTAATTAATCCGTCAACATTAATATTTCAGTTATCAGCTTGATCTTGCCATTCACGTCCAGCACATTGTTGATGCCACGCCTCTTCAGTATAGGGGTTACATTTTCTGTACCTTATCTCTTGTTGTGTACTGGCCATGAATCTTATTTTCTTCTAGTATTATTTTTTAATCTTTTAGTGTGGCTGTCAGTAGAAGTTTATTCAGAAAATCATCAGTCTAAGGTAAAATAATGTTCACTTGTGGAAGTTAATTTTAGAACTTGCAGTTTTTTGTATTGTACATCTCGAGGTTTTTCTATAATCATACTTTTGGTATTAACTTGGCAAAAAAAACCACACTTACTGATATTTTTCAGCAGACTCATTTTGCATTATGTCAGCGCATTGTTCAATGCTGTGAGTCACGGACAAGAGTGTTGTATACTGGTGGTCTGTGGTGTGTTATTATTCATAGAGTAGTTGTTAATTATGTGTTCAAATATAGATTGAGAGTGTATTTTGTCGCTTAGAATGTGTTGTGGATAGCTTTTATGGTGTTTATATATCTTGTAGTTTTCTGTTGTGTTACATTTACATTTAAAAAAAAACAAAAATTAAACACTACAGAAAATAACAAAATATACAAACTCCACAAATACTATCCACAACACATTCTAAACGACAAAACACACTCACAATCAAATGCTATATTTGAACACATAATAAACATCTATTCTATGAACAATAACACACCACAGAACACCAATACACAACAGACTCAAACCAACACAACACACCTGAGCAACAGTCTTGTCCATGACTCAGAGCATTGAATAATGCGCTTACCTAGTGCGAAACACATCTGCTGTAAATTATCAGTAAGTGTGGTTTTTTGCCAAGTTAATACCAAAAGTGTAGTTAAATTTAGTTTTGTGTTGATTTAACTACATATTTTGTTAATAAATTTGTTGGGCACTGTGGACTAATTTTTGTAACTAAATAAATAAAACCCACTAACCACAATACAAAAATCTTTATTACAATTACTTTATGTACATTTCGATTACTTAGTAATCATCTTCAGAAGTACTCTGAAGATATGATTTCCATGTAATCGAAATGTACATGAAGTAATTGTATTAAAGATTTTTGTATTGTGGTTAGTGGATTTTATTTATTTAGTTACATATTTTGTAATAATACATTTCTTACTATGAAGTTAGAGATATAGTAAATATAAATATGCATATTAGTAATAATCAAGTAATGTTTAAGTAAACAATGCAAAAAGTAAATAAATATAAGGTTTAGTGCTTCATTATATTTTTCATCTTTTCAGTTTTTTGATATAACCCCTCATCTTCAAAATATACATATGACAGATCTTCGTACAATTCTGTCAATAATTATATTCTGTTTGCAGTCTAATTAATACCGTTTGTTACTTCGTAATAGAATTGTGTTCCTCAGTACATTTTTTATACTTCTATTCCAATTTTAATTGTTGTATAAGAGAACTTTATTTTAAAACATCAGAGTGTTAAATTATTGTTCATTAATTAAAAATGTTACTAAAAAAATAGCTAATAATTACCTGCATGGGTTTTACTTGTCTTAATTAACACTTTAGCCGCCGACCACAATATCCGTGTTTTTCCGGAGAATTGCCAAATTATTTTAAGCTGTTTTTTAAATAATGTGCACTTATTTTTTGTTCCCCTATCATATTTAAGTATGAAAATACGTTTTTTTAATCATAATATATATAAAAACACAACTGACCCAACCTAGGTTTTTTTATATGGTACCTAAATGAACTCCGTTGAGCCAATTGGCCTGACATTGTTTTTCAACCATTTATATTTTCATATCTGTGCAACACTGTCTTCATATTTTTTGTTTTTTATGTGTAAACAATAAACAACAAATCTACAATTTCATGTTCTGGTTAACCACATAATAAGCTGACTGGCGAGAAAAGTGTTTTGGTGCTTATCACGAAGAAATGTAAACGTGTGTCACACGGGATTTGTGAGTTTATAAATATTTTGTATATAGAACGTAAGTGTAAACATATTTAAGTAGTGCTTCAGATCCAATAAATACTACACAAGATTCATAACAAGTAAAAGTTTTAAAACTTAATAATTTACTTTTGAAGGAATTTATGTTATAATTTGCTTCCTAATAAGGATGAGTATATCCAAGTGCACCAATGTTTGTACTTAGCTTCAACCAAATCAGTTTTTTTTATGAATTATTTTATAACTAAATATTTAGCCAATATTTCTGACTTATTTTTTAGGTTTTGAGAAAATTTGAAAACAATAGTAAAAATTAATATAATACATCATTAAAAAGGATTTATTTTATTATAAAAGTATATAAACATAAACTTTTTTCCATGGATCAATTTTTTTGGTTAGAATAATCAACTTAACTTTACTAAAATTGTCAACAAATACAGTAAGTGTGTCGGGCCGTAACAAATGACAAAAAACTCCTAGAATAACATCATATTTATATTGCTGTCAGCATTTATCTATCAATCAAAACCAATCGTAATTATATCTGTAAGTAGTGTGAAGCTTGTTTTACACTGTGTATTTATTTTTCCAAAAGTAGCAACAGTGGTTGAGTAGTACTAATAAAAATAAAACAATGTTTGACCTACATGTTTGTAGATAACAATGTTGGTCCTAGTAGCCTGATGGTATTCAGTTCAGCATACTGGGCTGTTGAGCTGATTGGTTCGACATTGCAGCTAAAGAGTTAATCAGTAATTTAATCAATAATTAAATAATTTCCCTTATTACAAAAATAAACAAGTGTATTTTACAAATGTAAACATATAAAAGGCTTTTATTGCAAACTTTGATTAACAAACCTCATTTTACTAAAGTTTAAGAATTGTTTTTATAAGCACATATAGTTCTTAGAAGAAACATTTGAGTTTATAAGAACATTGAGTTTTTGTTCCAGATTTTTGGCACTAATTTCCGGACTGCAGCTGTTAATACTGAAAGAAAAGTTGTAACATCAAATGATTTTAGAAGAGCTTCTTTTTTTGTATCCTTTAAAAATTTGATTCCGCATCTATTGTTTCTAATTACAACTAGTAGAGCTTTCTTTTGCATAAAAGATAACTTTTTTAAATAAATATCTTATGTTGAACATAGTATTATTACAACAAGCACAAACCTATAATTAAATTAAGTTTTTAAATATTTTTTATTGCACTATAGGAATTAATGCCTAGGCTAGTTGCAAGGGAATATTGTTTTGATGTGTGGTGGTTCAAAAATATTATTTCTTTATAGAATAAATGATAAGCGGTTGGGTATCAAATCAAAAGTTCATTTATTTAGTGCAACATTTTGCCACTAATTTGTGGCCTTATTGAGCCTGAAAACATTACATTGCTTATAAACACATATAAAATACAAGTACACTCACAACAATAATTTAAAACTTTTAAACAAATACTCAATGAAATTGTAGGCAAAAAGTTAATAAAATAACCCACTAAAGTGGCGAGAGTCATACATTCATTTAAAGTATAATTAAAAACAGTAATAAAACTGAGAGAACAATATTCACTTATAAAAAACACCCAAACAAAATAACCATACATAAAACAACAAAAGGTTCAACCATACAAACCAACTCTTACTAATTCTTAGATGTTTTAAATTTATATAACAATGGCTAATACATACTATATAACTTATGAAAACCGTCTTTAATATTGATCCGTAAGCTAATATAAACAACTTCAGAATAAGTCCTCTTCTTCCAGTTAGGCTCATTGTCCAGTATAATAAAATTTTTAAAATCAAATTTATGCCCAAAACCTTTCACTATGTAGAAAAAGAACACGAGAGGAAGAGTGTTTATTCTCCTTACTATTATTCTATGTTTATGTACACAAACACCAACCTGTCTCTTAGTCTCGCCCACACAAGAGGCATCACACTCCAGACAGTCAAGTTTGTACCACCTATTTTGTGAATATGACCATTTAAAGTCTTGAAATTATCCAAGATTATTACCCTTGAGTTTTTAACTTTTTTTTCATTTTGTTGTTGTTGGTTATCTGTAAATTATTAATTCTTTATTATTCATTAATGATTATTATTTAAAAATAATAATTATATGTTTTAAAATATTATTTTTAATTTTTGTTTCTTTTTATTTTGAAAATGTAGTATCATACTTTTTCGTACAAGCATCAAGCATCAGGTGTCGGCGATAGCCCGATGTCCATGATATATGATAGATGCAAGAGCCCAGTATTGTTTATTCCTTAGCATTTCTTGCCATGCAGACATTCGGGTTCGTAGAGTATTCCTTGCAGGAATTGGGTAGTGACAATTAAGTTATTTATGCTCCAAGCTCTCCTCCTCATAGTCGCCACAAGGTTTGCATTAGGTCCAATGTGAATCTTAAAGGTCCAATCGGAACAAATATTTTTGAGTCACAATGTGACCCGTACGTGCACTAGCTGTGAAAGTAGAAATCTGACATGGTATATTTCTGTATGTGTTATCTGTAGGGGGCTTTGGTTGTATTTGGTACAGGTTACGACCCATGGTCCCCAACTTCCAAATATGCAGAAATTGTAGTATCTATAACATTTAATGCAGATCAGAATTTAGGGAGTTGCAAGTACTGTTTTTTTTTCAACCAGGTTGATAGCTATCAGGTTTATGGTAATTGATACATAATCAAGTTTTATGGTACAAAGTAAATTTTTGTGACTTTTTGGAGTGTGTTTCAACAGATTGGTCAAACATAACTCGGGAAAGATTGAACATTAATCATTTAAAAAACTTAGTTTTACAGATTTTGATTACATAACCATTTAGTAAATATTTACTTTAATTTTAGAGTGTTGTTCAGTTCAAAATCCAACCTTTTCTAACAGTTCTTGTCATGACTCAGTTGACAGCAGAAGACAGATTTGAACAAATATAAGTTACTGGTAATTATTGCATAACTGAAGGAAAACTTTTGAACTTACTTGCCGACATATTGACGAAACCATCCTGCTCCTGCCGGCGATCACTCAACCATTGTTTCAAAAGTTTTCACTCAGTTACGCAATAATTACTTATAATTTAACCAATGGATTTAAGATGATTACAACAAGCAACTTATATATAAGTTGTGTCGCATAATGTCTAGTTTGCATTGACTAGACCTCATGATTACTTTGAAGTAATAATTGAATAAAATGTCATTCAATAAGAAATTAGAAATATCTCTAGGAAGATATCAAAGTGCTGAATACGTTTAGAACAAGAACTGAAGTGAAATGACATTCCTCAGAAAAAAGTTCTGATCAAGCTTGGGTTTATGTAGTTGAAATATAATTGTAGGTTTCAAAAGGGAGCTACACAAGTCATTGGCAAAAAGAACAGATATTCTAGAAGGTAGGGGATAGAAAAAACTAATTAAAAGAGTCTAATTATGTTGCAGTAGAGTCCTGGGAACATGCAAAATAGTAACTAATCTAGGTGAAAAGTTATGAGTTGCAGTAACTATCAACCAATTAGGAAAAATGAAAAGCAAGCTTCATTAGAGAATAGATACATAGCAAGCTACTAATAAATACTAAGCCTTGAGTAGAACAAGTGTTTTCCCTGTATGTAGCAACTAGTTGCCTAACTGATACTGCTACTTGGTAGTAAGAGTTGGATAGCATCAAAAAATGACAGTGTATAAACAATATTTGAGATGAGCAGCAAGAAAATATTAATGAGATTGTTTAACCTATTTCTGATCTAATTGCATGTACACTGTGGACATTAGTTGGTATGAATTAATTTCACACATCATTTGAATTGTATTTTGCAACAAAAATATTCTCGCTTATAAAGCACTCAATATTATATTTTTTTATACAGGTGCAAATTGTGTACCTTAGTCAGTTTATTATTTGTTAATTGATTATTATGTATAATCATAATTAGTAAAAACAAATTAAAAGTTAAAAGTTTGCTCTAGATTCTAGGCGGCCACTGTTATGTATATACACAAGGTTACACTAATTATAAAACTACTTACAAACATCAGCTACTGACTAACACCAAGTAAAACCTATGTTGAGCTTCTGCCTCCAGTTGACATAAAAACTGCTGTTTTATTTGTTTAGATGTTTGTCAGAATGTCAATGGGCCATAAATATATTTCTTTATTTATGCTGTAAGTTTTGAAAGTCGATAAATATCCCTTAAAAAGCACAGACTTCTTGTCTTGTGCATGACATTCATGACTAGCTGGGCTAGTTCTTGAGCCACAATGGGCCAAGGAGTGAAATAATAAGATAGAAGTTACAACCAGTGCCTGTTCAATAAAGTAGACCAGCTGAGTAAGGTAAACTAACAGGTTACAGAAGAAGGCCTAAAACAAGATGTGGTCACTACAATATATTGGCAGAACATAACAGTAGAGGTGACAATACAGAGAACCGAATCATATCTGAACAAGATAGAGTTTTTGATGTGGAAGAATTTCCAATTTATAATATAAGTTCTAGTTAAAATTATACCTGAGTAGAGTTTATATAATCAAGGATATTGTATAGTTATGATGTTTTTCCTTAATGAAATTTCAGTTAATATATGTGATTGTCTCTTTTTTTGGAACAGGAAACATTGCTTCCATTAATTCATTTGATCCATCTTGGGTGCGTTGTTTTATAACAGTGTTTTCCCCTTTTACTATGTCTGTACTAATACTCTTCAAGACAGTCATCCCCTTTTTCTTGGTCTCCTGTATTTTCAGAGCACTAAATATTATTACCAAGGTAAGAATACGTAATTTTTGTAACACAATTAGTTTTATTTTATACATATTCATGTCACAATGAAAATATTGGAAAGAACCCCAATACCACAAAATCAAAAATAACAAATAAACAAGTTAGCTTGAGGTTAAACCCTTATGTACATTTCGATGCCATGTCATCATCATCAGAGGGTCTTATTACAAAATTACAATCTAGCAAACAAGAAGTTACAAACTAGAGTGATCAAATTAATTTATTGCTCTGAATCTGTTTCTCAGATTGAACTCAACACTAAAACATATTACAAGAGCATAAAAAAACCATTTACAGAATAGGAGGAAATCCTTATACTTGGTCACAAAATTCCTTAAACATTCGCTTTTTTCTTGTGTCTTGATTATTCTGGACAAATGATTATTTCTGTTATACCATTCTATTTTTTCGAGTATTAAATTTTTATGAAGTGTATCTTAATAACTTGGAGTAACTGTGATTAAACCAGAATTTTTTTTATTTATGTCCTAATGTACATTTCAATTGCAAAGCAACCATCTTCAGAGGAAATTACTACAAGATTAACTTTTAACTTAACAAAAGTTAGTTTGTAGTAATTTCCTCTAAAGATCATTGCTTTGCAATTGAAACGTACATTAGGACATAAATAAAAAGTTTTTGTGATTCAAGAGGTTTTATTTATTTATAATAAAATATATCTTGTATTCCCTGTCGTAGTCAAGGTATCCACCATCTGTTCAACATTCATGATAGCCTTGTTTTTGTTTTATTATAAAGAACCATCACATTTACGACAGACTTATAGGTATCAACATTTTGTGGAATACCAGTTTCTGTTTTTCCAATGTTTGTGCAGAATTTTTTAAAGGTCTGAAAATAAATTGAGTTTTTGTGGAAATGTGTGAATATATTTTAATAGAATTTTGAAGATTTTAAAGAAGTCGTAATTATTTGAAAGACTTATAAGTAATTGTAGACGCTTACTTCCAAAATCTTTGAAGTTAACAGACATTATAGTTAAATTTATTGTGCGCCCTTTGGCAGTTATCTGTTTAACATGTTTATTTCCTGCCTTGTACATTAACAATATACTGTTGTCCTGCATCCATTTGTATACCACACGTGTCATACTCTGTGGGTTATCATTCCAGGCAAGATGTTTTTTGTTAAATTCTTAATTAATACAGAGTTCTTATTGATTGGCAAAAAAACACTACTTCTTAAACACATTTCACTGTAGATCCGTGCCAGTTCAGTGTTGTGTGTCATAGAAAAGACTGTTACTCAGGTGCGTTGTATAATTGTGGGTCTGTGGTGTTTTGATATTCTGTGATGTGTAATTTTTCACAGAGTAGTTGTTAATTACATGATCAAATATAATGTTTGATTATGGATATATTTTGTTGTTTAAAATGTGTTGATTAGTTTTTGTGATGTTTGTATAAATTGTGTTGAGTTTATTTCTTTCTTTTTTTTGATAAAATGAACTTTTAGATGTGTGTCAATATTGGTGTATTTGTGTAGTGTGTTCTGTATATGAATAGCAACATTTTATTTGGGTTATTTTTTATGTGTTCCTTGTATCACGTTGTCAAGTTTCTTTTTGTTTAACCTATCTATAGATAATACAAACAAGTATAACAAGTACATTCATTACAATAATTTAAAACTCGCCACAAAATGTAATACAATAACGCACTAAACTAGTAAGTCATAAAATCATCTAAAAAATAATTAATAAAAGTTACAACATAAAGAGAACAATAATATTTATATATAACAAAAATAACAAGAACAAAGGGGTCAATCATACAAAGTTAATACTTGGATGTTTTAAATTTATACAACAATGGCTTATACACACAACTTATCAAAATCACTTTTAATGTTTATACCATTCTTTCGTTTTCTTTCTGATAATATATTTAGTTTTATTGAAATTACTGCTCATTAGTCAAGTATAATTTGCTTTTCAGTTTACAGCCTATGTCTGTTAGTCACTGCTCAGGTTCTATGTATTACTAAAACTAATCAGCTTCGACAGCAATTTAATATTTTAAAACTGTAATTTGCAAGTTTTTAAAATAAATTAGTTTTATTTATTGTTTGTAACTAATAAAGTTTTGTCATTAAAATATTATTTACAATTTTTTTTCAGGCTCCAATCCAGCAGTTGTTTTTAATTGTGTTAATGCTCTCAGATATAATGGGACTTCATTTCCTTTATGCTGTTACGAACAAAGGAAGCTGGCTTGATATTGGCACATCCATTTCACATTACGTCATTGTTCAGGCTACAACATTATTTCTAGTCATTTTGTATGGCCTTGCTACATTCTATACTACGTTCAGTGTATGGTATATCAAAAGTAGTACCTCTAAGTATCATTCACTTGAGTCAAAACCTTGCCATCTACAGACATTACCTAAAAAAAGGCATTTTGAATAAATTTAAATAGTTTTAAAATTAATTTTCTTCTTATATGTTCTGATGCATAGTGTATTAGTATAAATATATATGTTTAACTGCCTTGCTGTCAGCAATAGGTTTAATGACTTGCTTAAAAAGTCAAATGAATCTTGAATTAATTTTATGAAATGGCCATGAAACAAATTTAAACATTAAAAAAAATATTGTTTCTTAAAAGTGCTAGTACTAAAAAAAATTGGCAAAATTCTTACTTTAATGAAATATTTGGTTTAGAGTTACCACAAACTCCATTTTCTCAATTACTTTCATAGCTATAAAGTTGGGAAGTTTTAGAATGGAAATTTCTTTTTATAAATCCGAAGTCTGAGAAGACGAAGGGACAGATCTCTCGAAATGGCCCAAAAGTATTATTCCAACTGTGATGTAGTACAACAGAAGGCTGTAAAGAAAACTGTTGGCTATTTTGTAGTTTCTTGTTAGAAATACATAACCTCGAACACAGTATGGTAGCAACTTTAGATACTAAAAGTAAATAATAGAAAGGGAGAGATATTTTAATGTAATATTAAAACCGACAGCAAAGTGTTGAAACATCTAAATTAAATTTTCATTTGGGACCAATATTTTTTTAATGTTTATAATTGTAGTCACGTATTTGTCAGTTTGGATTAATTTGTCATGTATTTGTGATATGTCATTAAATCATTTCTTAAGTTATTTCATATTCATTCATTAAGATTGTTAGTTTTAAAATATATAAATCCAATTGTTGCTTTAAAGGCATCTACTTTTCATTACCTTTCACTTACTTCATCCTAGATGTTATGCAAATTTAAAATTTTAGCAAAGCTGTTATAATAATATTTCAGTTACAAATCAGAAGCTTTATACAATTTAACTGCTGCTCAATATATTCAACGCGGGTCAGAATTTACTGGATTTTGTTTGTTGAAACTTGATGGCATTTACGCCTTAATTAATATCAGATAAGGTTTTATGACTCACAAGTGCATTTTTGTGGAATTTTGGAGCAGATCTAGGATAGAACTGGGTATGAAGGACAAATCAAAGGTCCTTGTATAATCTTCCAGTACATAACTTCTCTGCTGCGCCATGAATTATTTTTAATATTTGTTTACTCTTTTATTATAAACTGAAATATTTGACGATTGAATCATATTGGTAAAGCAAAAACAGAGTTTTACAGCTTCCTCTTGAGGTAGGTATCAGGAATTTTTTTATGAAAATATTTACTTTCATTTACAGTATTAAACATTTACTAAATATAATTTAGCAAAATTATCATAAAAGCTATTTTGCTTATTTACTAAAAAGTAAACCAAGTACACAAACTTCTTTTAAAAATATTTGTTTATTTTGACATTTTATAGGTAATTAAATATTTTTGCCAATTAAAATTAAAACCATTTAAAATTAGTTTAAATTAATTTTGTTTAAAAAACACAATCAGGAGTACTAACTGTGTATTTAAGAGAGGGGCTCAATTGCCCCCTCTGAAATTTCAAACAAAAAGGAAAAATAGTAGATACCCAACCATTTATTATTTTCTATGAGCTGAACTCCCATACTTTCTACTACATTTTTAGTATAATGGTCATTTTAACAATGCATTCTGATATTAAACTACCACTTGTTATATTTTTTCCACTTCTATTGCACAATTCCTTTTCTGTAATTACCTTCTTCTTCCAATGGCTCTAACTTGCTGCTTACACCATTCGAGGTTTTGCCTCCCAGTACAATCCGGGCAAGTCCCTTTGTTGTTTTCTTTCCTTATCTATACCACTGTAGACCAGGAGGTGGTCGTTATCCATAATAGATGTTTGGCATGCACTTATTGTGCACCTGTTGGTTTCTAATATTTTCATTCTTCTGAGATGTCTGACAAAACAGCCAGATGTCCTGTGGCCAGTCTGAAGTTAGAATCAGATGTTTTTCTCAGAAGTGTTCTATTCACCTTAAATGCATTATAGGACTTGCCCTTCAATCTTTCCTGCACCATATTCCTAAAACCTTGTTGGTAGGATGTTTTAATACTTTTTATTCCTGTTTGCAGTTATAAAACTTTTGATGGTTTTTGAGCAATTTCAGTCCCTCTCTTTGCAAGTTCATCTCCGACCTCATTCTCCTGTATTACCATATGAGATGGGACCCACTGCATTACAATATTGATTACATTGCTTTTTATAATTCTGTTTTATATCCTGTACAATTACACTGCCTGTATTATCATTATTAGCCATTGCTTGTAATGAGGATTTAGAGTCAACCAATAAAACAATACTGGTACTAAGCCATGGTCTTAGAATCAGCTGTTCGAAGAGCCTCGTCGATGGCAAACAGTTTTGCCTCAAAAACATTTGAGTTACTGATCAGTGCAAAATCGTGTGAGAAGTAACTGTGTATTTCTGCTTCCGTCTCACCATGCATTCTACACCCGTCCATGTAGATTCTCACCCAGGAGCTTAGAGTTTCCAAGGCAATTTGGGATATCCTTTCCGGTATGTCAATAGCTTCACCATGTTCACTGGCTCTATTAGATCCAAGGACACATTAAATTACATGAAATCCAATGGGTTTATTAATTGCGAAGGTTGCTCAATTTCAGATGTATTCATTTCCCTGCCAACTACCACATGCTTAAAACTTTTATGAGTTTTTAATCTTTGATTGGGAAGTAATTCCATAATCCATGAATTGTTGTGTTTCCTATACATCAACTTTTCATAAAGGATATCTGCTTTCATGTTGAATTCTTCATCTAATGGTTTGTGTAGGCTTGAAGTGAGGCTATAAGAGTTGTCTTCACTGCTTCTGAGATGAAACACAATTACATTAAATAACTACTTAAACTATCATTCTAACAAAATCCAAAATATACCTAAAACCTGTGTTTTTAAGACATCAATAAAAAAAATTTTTCCAGGGGAGGTCCACCGCACCATCCACCGGGTTGTTGGGGCACTGCCTGAAATTGTTGTCTATATTTGCCACTAACAAGTACACAGCCCAAATTTTATACGGTTAGCAAGGTTTTTCGTGTCTTATGGTCATGTTTACTATTTTTATACCAAGCACCATAGATCTGTCCTTTATGGTAGTTCAGAGGATGAGAGCTAATTCTGCTCCATTCTCATGGAATTCTATTCATTTCTAACTAGATGTAGTAGAAAATGCACAATATTTATTTACAATGAAGCAAGTTTGTTTTTACCCTCCTGAATGAAACTATGTGGTCTTGCTCCTACATAACATATTGGAGCAACTGGGGTGTAATTTTTTGTATTTTAAATAAACAATACCTCTAAACCACAAAATGTTTTATTTAATGTACATTTCGATTAGAAGGCAATCATCTTCAGATGAAATTATAACAGAAACAAAAACAACTATACAAGTTATTCTTGTAAGGCCAGCAGTTTAGTACTAAAGGAAATTTTTTTAAAAGATATTTGTAGGGACTAAACAAAATAAACAGAAATGTATATGATACGGAGAGCAGGTATGAAAAAAAGTTCCTAATTTTATATTTCCTCATAGAACATTTTTTAAATTATTAACTAAAAATAAAAACTATGAATAGTTTACAAGTTACAAAATTTAAAGTTCGGATAGTCATAAACTAATGTTAAAGTGATTAATTAAGATCCATCGAACGTAATTGACTACAAAATCGAAGAATTTAATACATTTTTAATGTACTATTTTAATAATACTTTTTATCACATCCAGAGGATAAGCGAATTTTTCATATCCCTTGGTTAGCATCCTTGGCTTGTTCAATGTTATAATTGCTTCAATGCAGTTACTTGTGACCAATCCAGTTGTAGGATTTTCTTAAATGTGTGCTATTTTTGTCTCTGTTGTAATTAAGAAAATATATCTACTAAAACGCTTGCACAATATGCTACAAGAAAAAGGAAATAAATATCAACAACATACATCTATGAAATAGTTATTATTATATTTTCATCAAAGTAAAAAGTCTGATATTTCTTTTCTCATGCTGTTACTACTTATTCTTTCCATAAATAGTTTTGTAACATGTGGTGGAAGAGTTTTCAAATCCTGAAAAGAAGAAAATACAGTTTAAAAACATACAAAGGCAAACCCTGCCAGTAAAATAAAACTAATTTCAACCCACTAATCCAGTTTAATGGGTCTTCATTTCCTTTTTCCTGCACCATAAAATACTTCGATGAGACCATCTTGCCACTAAGTAGTTGCTATTTTCTTCCTAGATATAGCAGTTCACTTGTAAGCTACCGCACGATCAATCAATAGAAAACAAAAAAGCTAGCCCTATTTAAAAACATTAGTTTTTGTAGTTGAGGTCATTTAGAATACTGATATAAGTAAATTTGTTCTAAACGTTATGTATATGATCTGGTCAATATAATGGAATCAAATATAATAACATTTATAGAGGCCTTGTCAAATCTACATTATTGTAATATAAATACTATATCTCATATTATGTCTGTGGAACGGTCTTTTGCTTCCTCTAACCTCCCCCCCCCCCCCACCTATACTCGCCTTTGAGGTCACATGCCAGCTCACATGTGATCAGCTGTATCACCAATAACCATCCACAGTTAATTCCTAGAATGATTTGCAATATAAGTAATGAATGAGAAGAATGTTATTTGGCTGTCTGGTAGCACTACATCTTGAAAGTGTCCCCAAGAAGTGGCTGGGGTATATAACAAATGATATCCCATCAATGGAAGTTTTCCAAGTATACAAACAGTGTACATGCTCGATATAATGCGAAAGTAAAATTTATCGTCTAGATGGTGGAATTATTTTGACCAATTCAGCTAATTTTTCTAGTCATCTTTTGAAAACAATGACAAAAAGTTGGTAAGTGATGATCAGGTAATAGTGGTCAGAGTCAGGACGAATAAAAATAGGTTTGAGTAAGGTATTGAGTTCATTAGTCCAGATATACACATTCGTTTTAACCACAAAATTAATGAACCTGAGGTCGATGAACATATAGAAAATGTTGAGGAAATTATCAAGAAAGTAGTCACAGATGAAATGGGTTTGTAAAAAGATTTCAATCTATGGCCGAACAAAATATAAAACATTTTTTTGGTAGATACAACAAATGTGGATTAAAAATTAATTACATTGTTTTTATAATTTTTCTACCCAATATTAGAGCATATTGTCCAACTAACTTGTATGCTGAAAAACGTCTAGCTGATGAAACTATGTCTGTTAACATTACTGAAATGGGGGTACTAATGAATTTATTTTGGTGGTTTGAACTTATAAATTTATTTGCTTTTAAAGTTAGTTTTTACTTTTAGGCGCCAGCTAAAGATTTTAGTTTAGATTACTACTAAATCCAACATATAGATTTTTCCTTAACTTGATTTATATATACGAGGGCTATTTTTTTCCAACTTCCGACTGTACCGCTAGACGGCAGGGCGAGCGGCATCGGCCAGTAATGCGCGGCAATCGACTGCGCACCTCTCCCACTACGACCTCACTCGTTTTCGGGCGTCCGACGCCATTACCAGTTTATCCAGTGACACATAAACATGGCTACCTTGATAGAATCTCCAGCCAAGTGTGAGTTGCGAAGTGTCATTCGTTTCTTGCAAGCTGAAGGGTTATCTGCAGCAGAAATTCACCGTAGAATGAAACGAGTATACGGTGAAAGCGCAGTGCGTGATTGGTGTAGGAAATTTAAAGATGGACGAGTTGACATTCATGATGAAGGGGACCAAGGACGAAAGTCGATCGCAAACGAAGACCTCGTTGAACGAGTTGACCAAAGTGTAAGAAACAATCGGAGGTTTACGATTACGGAGCTATCCAATCAGTTTCCTGATATTTCAAGGTCAGCCCTATACACTATCGTAAGTTAGGCTACAAAAAACTTTGTGCTCGATGGGTGCCGAAGATGTTGACTGACGACCACAAAGCTCGGCGAATGGCGTCAGCAAGGTCTTTTCTGAATCGTTACGAAGCTGATGGTGATGATTTTTTGAACAAAATCGTGACAGGAGATGAGTTCTGTACGACACCCCAGAAACGAAACAGCAGTCCCAACAATGGATGCATTCACACTCTCCAAACAAACCCAAAAAATTCAAAAAAATGTTCAACAACAGAAAGATTATGGCCACCGTGTTTTGGGATCAAAAAGGTGTTTTGCTTGTGGAGTTTTTAGAGCCAGGGACCACAATCAATGTGGAAGGATACTGTGGTACATTACAACGTTTGCGGAGAGCTATCCAGAACAAAAGGAGAGGAATGCTCACATCAGGAGTTGTGCTCATTCATGACAACGCCCGTCCTCACAGTGCTGCTTTGACGAAACGTCTTCTTGACGGGTTTAAATGGGACGTTTTTGACCATCCGGCGTATAGCCCTGATTTAGCGCCGAGCGACTATCACCTTTTACTGGAACTGAAGATGAAGCTAGGAGGGCAGAGCTTCCGAACTGACGACGGGGGGAGTAGTGTACTGTATGATGGTAATACCATCACGAAACGTTTGCCGAGTCTATTTTTAGCGTTGGGGTGAAGGTAGGCCATGAGAATTCTTAGCTATAAGACTATTATTTCTACTGATCAGCTGTATGGCGCTGTACCAACACCACATAGATAACGGACTATTAATTGTCATCGTGTCTACATTTGTTCTAATACAGTATTTAATTAAATTATTTATTTCCGATTAAGTACTAACTGTTTATTTCCTACAGAGATAACACTTCAACATATAAAGCAAGTGTATCTAAATCACAAGAAAACTATCATATTTTAACGTCTAAATAAACATCATTCAACAGTAATATCGGTTATCTTGATTGCCTATGTACATAGGTATGTAAAAATAAAAGAAAATCAATTAGGCATGAAAAAATCTAGCATTGACTTTTGTTTAAAAAGGTTAGTTTTACTTGCTTGTGTTGCAGTTATTGTTTTTAGTTGTAACAAATGGTGACGCATTTCCGGGCTGTTAATACGTACCGCGAAATCTTCTAACTCACAAATTTTCATTAAAGCCTCGCCAAATGTTTTTTATTTTGTTTTTTATGTCTGGTCCGTCTTCAATTTCTTCTTTTTCTTCTATTTGCGCATGTTTTTTGCCTTTTAGAATGAAGCGGTCTCTCGCCTTTCTATATTCAATCAATATTTCTGGCCGTAGATGTTTGTAAACCATTCATTGCGTTATCTTGAAGGAAACGAGTGATGACACATAGCCTATCGTAAATTATGGATGTTTGTATACCATTGCGTTATCTTGTGCATATCAGCAATCCTTAACGTTGTTACAGAGTTCTCAGAAATAAATACAATCCGTTACAACTAAGCAGACCTATCTGTCAATTTTGTTATGGTAAAAAAATATATTATAAACTATATTTTATCTAAACGGAAGTCATTGTAACTTTATATTTTACAGCATGTATATGATCAGATTTTCCGGCTTATGCAGAACTAAGACGTAGTAAATACGTATCACTCGTCCTTTTGCTTATTCCGCTTCTGCGTTAGACAATCGGGACTTTTAAAGTTTTCCGCGATAGACGGGATTCCACCTAACACAGGGTCCGTCTAAGACAGGTTTTACTGTATTAATGTATTTTTTTATATGAAATAAAATTTTGTTTTACCTTAGTAAAGTTTTGGTAACAAAAAATTTATGAATGAACTAATTGAAGCATAACATAGTTTATAATAATGACAAAAAATAAATACAAACCATTTCCTTAATTATCAGGTAACATCCATAACAAATAATCTCTCTTACTTCTTTTAAAGACAGAGTGTTATCTTGTACACCAGAACAATGGCAAGAATTGTTCTTCGAACTTTCTCCACAACACTGAGTATCTGTAAATAAAGTTATAATCAATATATTAAACAGCTTATAAAATCTTGGAAAATATAGATATACTAATTTAATAAAAATCTCAAAGGTTTTTGTTTCTTAAACTTTGAGAGGTCTCACACGGAAGTTATTTCCAAAACACTTGTTTGAATCGAAATAATTTTATTTCAAATATCTTTAGAGTAAAACATTTTTATATATTTCCAAAACTAAATTCATTTAAATAGCCTTATTCTATAATATATATTTAAAGAAACACATTACAAAAATTTAGGTATACAAAATTTGATTTTAACATTTGTGACTCTCCTTAAACTGCCAAACATTATACAAAATAAGACATAAGTCTTCTAACTGAATGCATTTCTTCAAGAGGTAACTTTCCTAAATCACTAAAGTCGTCATCACCTGTTTCTACTTTATCACCTAGATTGTTTTGTAAGTAATTTGTAACAATTGCCTCAGGATCCTCCTCATCAGGTTCATCACCACTATCTCTATCACTGTCAAAGAGTTTCCTAACAAATGCACCATCTGGGCACTGATCTTATTCTTCTGGTTCTATACTAGTAGATTAGCAATTCTTATACGACACAAGACACCAAGCTCTAGCAAAAACAATTTTGTTATTGAAAAATTAGCTAGCCCAGAGGAAACCTCCATGATGCAACCTCTTAAAGGTTAAAAACCTGTGCATACTAAACTTATGTTTTTATCTTATACAGGACTTACCTAGTGGCAATAGTCCAGAACTGCAATCTCTTGGAAATAAATACACACACATAAAAACATATCACACTATTGAAATATTTAAATCATACAATGATCTTTATCAATCAAAAAAGAAAAGACTGAAATGAACTACAGATGTGTGCAAAAGATTAAATATCCAAATGTCACATTTTAAAAGATGAAATATCAATATGTCATATTCAATCTATTTAATCTTTTATACATATCTGTGTTCCACTTTATATGTCTCCATTTATTTATTTCCAAGAGATTGCAGCTTTGGTCTATTGCCACTAGGTAAGTCTGTCAGTCTCCTATCTAGTCCAGAAATTCCTAAATAAACTTTAAGCTCTACTAGAACTAACCTACATATATATTTCAACTTTGCAACACTGTTTTTTTTTTTTGTATTCACTTATTACTATATCACTTACACTTTATTGTACTTAAACAAGAATCTTACTTGGTGTATATGCAAGTCGAGTTTTGAGAACTTTAATTACGTGTCCTCATTTTTCTTACAATAAAGTGATATATATATATATATATATATATACATACAGTTAATAAATACCTGGGTCATTTCTGGTTGTTAGTGTTGCAGAATCAAAACCTTTGGGCCCCAATGTAGAGATAATGCTGGAGAATGTAGTTGCATTGAGTGAAGAAGAAGCGATGTCTGCTCTTTCCAATTGAGCCTACAAATTCAGAAACTTTTTATCATTATCAATAACTTCTGTATTATTGAATAAATTATTACAAATGAGTTTTTAAAGTGTTTTATAGTCCTAAATAAGCTCTTACTATTTTGTCCGATCCCAATTTACAAAGTTTTGTTTAAAATATGTAGGTAGAACGTAAGAGCCTTTTTGGTTTGATATTTTACAATCTTTAAAATATAGTTAATACATACCTTATCATATATAAAAGCAACACAACAGTATAAAAATAATAATATGCTTTTTATGATTTATTTCTAAAATGTAATCTATTTTAACTAACTTACAATAAAAATATTGAAAAGAACCCCAATACCACAAAAATAATCAAAAATAACAAATAAAACAAGTTACTTAAGATTAAACCCTTATGTACATTTCGATGACCATGTCATCATCATCAGAGGGTCTTGTTACAAAATACAATCTAGCACACAAGAAGTTACAAACTAGAATGATACCAATCTGTCACCGCGGTCGCTATATATAGGCGTGAGGTAAGCTCCGCCCCCTCTCCGCCCTCGACCAACAAATAACGGTCGGCCATCAGGAACCAAATAGGTTAAGTCCAAAATTACATTATAATAATACATATGTAATAAAAACTACAGCAATAATAATAAATAAACTAAAAGTAATTAGATTTACACATCGTAATTTGAAGAAAGCTATTTAAGTAAAGTATATAATGGTGAGTAAGGAATAGGTCCTTTCCAAAGGAAAGGATAAGGATAGGATAAGGAAAGGAAAGGATATCATTGTTTAAGTGCCTTTATGTGTTTCTATTTCAAGACTACAGAGTGGACTCTTACCAAGGTAAGTCTGTCAGTCTCCTAGTCCAAAAAATCTAAATAATCTTTACCAACCAAAACTAACCTATAAATATATATATATATATATATATATATATATATATATATATATATATATATATATATATATATAGATTTTTTGGACTAGGAGACTGACAGACTTACCTTGGTAAGAGTCCACTCTGTAGTCTTGAAATAGAAACACATAAAAGCCTTTCTATTTCAAGACTACAGAGTAGTATATATATATATATATACATACAAACAGGTTTTTTTAAAAGTTGGTTCTGTTGAAACATTTTTTTTTCAATTTCACGATTCCTCAAGTTTTTGTATCATTTTTTTTGTTTACTTCTGTTTTTAGTACTACGTACTAGACATAACGACTTACACAACAGATCAGACAGCTTTCTTCATAATTGCTATCTTCTTGCTTGGTACTTAATTTATCTCCTGTGCGAAATATTGTAGACACAGTTGCTGGGAATCCTTCTTGTAATCCTGTTACAAACTCCTCTGTCTGCTTCTGTATGCTGGACTGAGGATGTACCTGGAAAATCATTTGCCACAAATAAGTTCAATCTGCAATGCTACAAAATTACTTTTTGGGCTTCCTGAATAGATCTAATTTAAGAAAACAAAATACATAGTTCAAATCTGAGTTCTTCTTATTGCAGCAAAGTCATTTCTTATGTTTTAAACGATGCCATAATATTGGACTATTTTGCCATATATTTATATGGTTTTAATCTAATTGTGTAGCTGTTTGCCAGTTGTATAATAGTAAAATGCTTTAATCTTTTCTAACAATTCTTCCCTTTTGTGTGGTATAATATCAATTTTTTTCCAAATTATAAAAGAGTTAAATTAAAATTAACTACATACATTGAGTTATACTAGAGTTGTATATAAAATAAATTTATTTATATATCTTTTAATATTTTACCATTGTAGAGAGAGCAGGAACTAATACAGGATCTAAGTTGTGAAATATATTGTAGAATGCTATTTCTTTCTTTGATAAATCACGCATAGGCCTTAATACTTTAATTTCTGGGTGCCGTGTATCACAAAAGCCCTGAAATCAAATTAATAAAGTAATAACTAATACACAATATAATTTAGCTTCAATGCATATGTACACAAAAGGTTAATTACATAGTAGAGTTACTATGGTTCAATATAATGTTTTCATAACATCTTGTGAATGTTTAGTTAAATAGCAATGTTCAGTAACCATTAAAATGAAATTAGACTTAAACAAACTAGACAATACATCAATTATTTATTTATCAAGATAGCTATGCTATTATAAACGTCCGATTCTATTATAACTATAACTACAATTCTTGTTTATTATTACACCAAATAAACATTGCGTACAGAAAATATATGTATACTACTATTAGACTGATTTACCACAGCGGCTGAAGAAAGGAATACTAGCAGCACTGCTATTGGAACAAACATTGTGTGTATAAATATGTGAGCTACTACCTCTGTGCTGATAGTATTTTCCCTCTTCTGCCTCGGTCTTTACTCGTGTCGGGTTATAAAATAATACTTGAATTTCTTGCTTACAAAGTTAAATAATATTTACATTAAAGATTCTCTATAGTGGTGTAGAAGCATTAAAGTGTCAGTAAGATAACTTTTATAGTTCTGGACTACTAATCTCTGTAATATATTTTTGTATATAAAAAATCCATTTGAATTTTAGGTTTTTTTCATAGCTAATCCATATTCAGGCTCTAGAGTTGAGCCTCAACATATGACAATAATTAATGCACTATGCCCGTCAAATATTTAAGCAATAATTATTCAATTTTAACAAAATCCCACTTATAACTAAAAATCTATATTTGATAAACAAATAACATTGTCTTATGAATATTTTTGTTGATGATGAATAGTGAAATATTTATGCTTGAACTAGTCTGAAATAAAAACTTGTTGAACTTATAGGCTATTTGAAAAAAAATGACAGTAAAAAAAGTTAAAAATCAGATAGTTTTCAAAGTGTTGTAAATGTTCTTACTTAAAGTGGGTTCTAAATACAGTTGTGCTTACAAACAATGATCAATTTTGTATGCGTAGTTAGGGACTAAGGTCTAACAGTTCTACTGAGTAAGACAAGCGATATCCACTGACACAAAAGTTATGCTTAAATACAAGTTTTTTAAAATCATATTTTAAAAGTTTCGGAGCTTCAATAAAAAATGTTGATATATTGTTTTACTGTCATCCTCATGTCTGAAGAAGTCTTAGAAACTAGAGACTATTGCGGACATTTTAAATGTAAAAATCAAACAAAAATATAAATACAACAATTTTAAACTTTCCTAAATGCAATAAATAACATAAAACCCTCTAAGATGATATTGCATTATGTTTTTGTATTAAATACTCACAAAGTTTATAAGATACCTAAATACTAGAGTTAAGCTAACATAATTCAAAGAGGGTGGTTTTCATTTTATTATGAAGAAAAGAACATCATTGGCCCCAACATTCGATATTCATCACATGTGGTGTGAATCTAGAGAACTGGCTCGCTAATGTTAAAGTGGAAGAGAGACCAAATTGAGTTCACACAGGAGGTATTAGGGATGCTCGATCCAGTGACTTTAACAGGTCTGTGACTTTAGTGACAGCACCAGGTTTGTATCAGTGACTTTTATCGGTGACAAGGGATCCTGAGACTGCTCTGTATGTGCCAATAACAGGTAGGCATACCACACTGGTGAAATGATTCCAAACCTTGTTTTTTTTTGGAAGGCTCATTTTATTTAAAAACAAACTACTACGAAATTAAGAACAAACTACAAAGTGTGAAATGGCGTCTACTGTACAAAACACTGTCACTATCTTGAAACCTGACACAAATCTACCACCCATGAGTAGAACCAGTGGCAGCTACAAATCAACTAATGGCAGCTGGGGTAAAATATTAATAACTTTTCACTCACAACAGCAACATTTTGTCCAATCACAACAGAGACAACCTCCTCTCCCCTTCAGTCAACGTCACTCTACGATAAAAGTGAAATGAAGAAGTAACTGGCAGGTACCAGTGAATTCCAGGAATGCAAGCAATAAGTAGAAACTTTCTTATTTTAGATTCAGCCAACAAAGATATTTATAATTTAGTAAATGCAAAACAAAGATCAATCAATTGTCTTTATAGAATTTAATCTAGTTTTTCCACCATTTTCTATTTTATAGAAGATCCCGTAATAACGACTCGCGAGAAAGAACAATCTAACACTGTAACTATTAAACTTTTTTGTATTAAAAACCTGAAGCCTGAAGAGTCCATCTTTTTAGTAATTGTAGTATTATTACACAATAAATCTTTGTCACTGCATCATATTAATACAATTCAAGGTATAATTTGTAATAATTGGAGATCAGATGAATAAATGTAGGTGATTTTAAATTTATATGATTGTTTAATTATTTAGAAACCTAAAGGTGTGACTATTAGAAAAGTAAGGAAAATATAATATAATCTAAAGGTAAAACTTAAAATAACTCTTAGGTTATAATACACACACACACACATAAAAACTTACATACACATATAAAAATAAAGGAATGATGGGATAAAAATTCCTTTTGCATATTATAAGAAAGTAATTTTTCTACTACTCTTGTGAAAATATAAAATTAGATTCATTATTAATAACAATTTATCAACTTACTATATCAAATTGTAGTTGTGCTCCTCTACCCAGAGATAGATTTGAAAGAAGTTTGACAGCAATATCATTACTGGTCTCTGCCGTAAATATTTTGCTGCAACCAAGAGCTTTTGCTGCATTTAGTAAAATGTTGTTCCTAAATTATTAAGTTCCAATTAAAATTAAGACAAAAAAACTAATAGTAAATAAAAAAAACATTAAAATTACTGCTGCTTCTAAGTTTTTAATTAGTATAAAATTTTAATAAGGAAGCAAAACTTGTAATTGCATTTTGGATAAGACTGTTATAAACAAGAAATATAAAAATAATTTTCATAAAACCAATTACTTAGTTGATAAGAATTATTTTAGTAACTAAATAATTATTTTAGTTACTTTTTATTAAATAATTACAATTAATATAAATAAAGTAACATAAATTGTGTTAGAACAGCTGTTCCACCACATAACCTCTAACATAAAATCAGATGTTTTATGAAATCATATGTTATCTCTTATTTTCAGCCAAATGTAACTATACTACATATCTTACCCCTTTTGTGAACATTTTTTCTCCTGTATTAAACTAAAATTAGTTAATTAATGGATTCACATTTGAAAAAAACTTTATTAACATCAAATGTCATCCACTACAGGTTTTAAAAAAATGTATTTAAACTTGAGCGGATCTATAAAAAGTATTTGATTAACAGTTGAAAATTTGAACAAGATGTATATAAAGAGAGTCTGAACAAATAGGATTTGAAAAATAATTACTATGGACCCCATAGGTTACCATGTTACATTATTTATATTAATTATAATTATTTAATAAAAAGTAACTAAAATATTTTTTACTAAAGTAGAAACTGACCTTTAAAAATGTTTGGTTATATTACCTGTTTTAAATATTAATTTCCAACATTTTAAAAATATGTGTATGAGGTACTGTTATAAGTTACTAGTAACTGACACTGATATACTTATTTTTATAGTATTTAACACTCATATACTTTTATATTTTCATTTACAGTTAGTAAAACAAATCACACATTGTTGGTACATTTTCATGTACTGGAAAACAACTGCTTGACTAACTTAATCTACTTAGCTTACAGTAAAATTAGTCTCAATATTTTTGGTAATAATAAACATTATCTATGAATAAAAAGCTCATACAAAAATAATTTCTTACTATTTTGTTTGTAGAAACTGAAAAAAAAAACACTGAAACTTGTGCTCGATTCATGTAAAAACAAACGGCAATATGACATTGTACAATAGTAGATAATTATTCTATTTTGACTAATAATTGAGCATAATTTTTTAAAGAGGTAACACTAACCTTAATTTGTGTAGCAGATCTTCTTTCGATGTTAAAGTGGATACGTTTCCAAATATACTTCTTATATTGTCATCTGATAAAGTAATGTAAGAATCAAAGGTGTAAAGACCTCTGGTGATTTTTGAACTATGAACATTCATTTCAAGAGGGGTTACGTATTTTGGAAAAGAAAAGGGATTCAATATCTTTGCAATGTCTTTTGTAATTGTTATCCTCTCATCTGATGATAAACCAAGAGCAGCTCCTTCTATAAACAATGGATACATGTTTTCTTGTATAATGAATTACAGGAGAAATATGAAACAAATATACACTTTTATGAAAAATATAGCCTTTAAACTTTTTATTAATGTAAAATATAAGAGTAATAAAAATTACAGCTTTTGAATTTTAATTTTTAAAAAAATGGAATATATTTTGAATATTCAACTATATGTAGTTTTTGTAAAAGGTAATATTTTAAGATATACATTTTGTAAGATATTCACTTTAGATGTATAATATGATTTTTAATTCTAAAAAAAATTAACTGAACTAGTGCAGTTAAAACAAATTAAACTTATAAAATATTTACAAGTTTGTTGGAGTAACATTAGTAGTGTTGAAGTACTTGTACTGGAAGAGTATTGTGGTATCATGTTATTAACTCACTAACAAAAGGAAATCAAGGACAGTAAATTATCTGAAAAGAAACTAATTTTAGTTACACACATGAAAAATAATATTTACACTTATTCAATTGCAATAAACGACACAAAAGCACTAGCAACATCAATGACAGAGAAAAGGCAATGCTTCAGGCATTTATTTAGAAAACTATATCAGTAAGAAATATTATATTTGTTGATTCCATCTTCACGTGAGCTACTAGTTTTCACTAAACAATTATAAATATTTATAAACTTGCCTATAGTAGCACTTACTTCGTGCCTCAGTTTTTACATAGGCCAGACAGGGAGGTCCTTCTACACACGTTACCAAGAACATATAAAAGCACTAACAAACAATAACTGCCAATCAAACTTCGCCGATCATCTCAACTCTACAAAATATGACTACATAGACATAACATCTAACCTACAAATTCTTCATAAACAACACAGAAATAACCAATGCTACACAACCGAACAATACGAAATATACAGACACTTCAAACGACACCCTACACACATACTCAATACACAATTACATTACAACTCACACACACTTTTTGACATCATAACTCCTAATAGTCGCAAAATACACCCACACCACCATAATATCCCACCCCCACCCTAACACCCTAACCTACGTAAACCTTGAGATCAGTTACGGTCTGAGATGACAACGGGACACATCTCCCGAAACGGCTGACCTCAACAAAGTAAGTGCTACTATATGCAAGTTTATAAATATTTATAATTGTTTAAGAAATATTACTCAGAGCTATCCCTAGAAAGAGGGTAACATTGACTGTTATCCCTGGGCATTATATTATTTACACAGATGTTGTGAATAAAATAAACATGTTATTTATAAGATTTATATGCCACCATAGTTTCATGTTGCCTTAAACAATACATTTTTACAAAATGTTTGAAAAAACAAAAATCAAATAGACGTTTTCAGCATGAAACAGAAGGTAACATGTTGCTAATTTAATTTCTGTAAAAAAATTGACAACCATAGAGACTGTTTAAAACATGGGGCCTCTATAAATGAAAATAAAGCTTACAATCTCATCCTTTTATTGGTATATATTCAATTACATTTACCAAACAGGACTTTATATTTTTGATTTGTTCAGCTGATATAGCAACTGGACAGCTATATTATTAAATTTATTAATCCCTTAAAAAATAGTTTATGACTATCCGAACTTTAAATTTAGTAAATTTGTTAAAACTTACTGAGACAGAACATTTTTGATCGCTATGGGCTGATCTTCTGCCATGTCTTCTGCTTGGAGATGTTGGGTCAAGCGGTGATGGTTTTAAAGGTAGGTTTTCGATAGTATCAAAGATTATGTGTGATTTGTATTGTGTTTGTTCGTTTAATATGTTTGTACTTTGTGTTTTTGTGTGTTTGTAAATTTCATATTGTTCTAGTGTGTTGAGATGTGGTCCTTTTTTGTTGATGTGTAAGATTTCTAGGTTATGGTAAATGTCTGTGTATTTGTGTAATGTTTCTTTTATGTGATTGTAAAATGTTGAGTTGGTGTTTTGTTTGTGTTCCTCGATTCTTTGTTTAAAGCCGCGACCTGTTTGTCCAATGTAGAACTTGTTACATTCGTCGCAGTTCAGTTTGTATACGCCTGGTGCTTGTAGTTTATCTTTGTTGTTGGTGTTGTGTTGTATTGTAACTTGTTATTAGTTTTGTATGTTATTCTGTATCCTGTTTTTTGAAATTTGTGGACTATTTTGTTTGTTGTTTTGTTTATGAATGGTAATGTGATGTATTTTTTTCCCTGTCTGTAGTGTTAATTTTAGTGTTTTTTTTTGTTTTTTTGTATTTTGTACCATAGTTTGTCTATTATTGTGGTGTTGTATCCATTTGTGTATGCTAAATATTTAATTGTGTCTAGTTCTTTGTTTATGTTTTCTGTGGTCATTGGGGCCTTTTTAAGTCTATGGAGCATGGATCTGAAGGCAGCGTGTTTGTGTTAGATAGGGTGGTTTGAGGTGTTGTGGATAAGTGTGTCTGTCATTATGGGTTTCCTCTAAATGTTGAAGCTGTGTTTTTGTGTGTGGCTTTTTGTTATAATTAGGTCGAGGAAGTTTAGGACTGATTTGATCTTACACATCAACAAAAAAAGACCACATCTCAACACACTAGAACAATACACAATTTACAGACACACAAAAATACAAAGTATAAACATATTAAACAAACAAACACAATACAAATCACACATACTCTTTGATACTATCGAAAACCTACCTTTAAAACCGTCACAGCTTGACCCAACATTTCCAAACAGAAGACGCTGATGAAGATTACCACATAGCGATCAAAAACGTTCTGTCTCAGTAAGTTTTAACAAATTTACTATATTTAATGTTCGGATACTCATAAACTATTGTTTATGTCATTAATAAGATTCACCGAACGTAATGGACTACAAAATTCAAGAATTACATTTATGTTAGACATTTTGGATAAGGGTTACATTACACGAGAGTCCGTGTAATGTTTGATTGTTTGCATATTTTTATATTCTTAATTTGTATTAGTCCAATGGGAATATAGCTGAGACTTTTTTTAAAATAGTATTATAACTTTTAAATGGTTAAATAACAATGCCATTATTAAACCTACCATCCACATAAACTATAAATGGTTCAAACAACAATTTCTTATGTGTTGCTTCCGAGATACCAGCATGAATCAAATGAAGTAAAGCAATTGATGACTGACTCCCAGAGAATGCTATCAGTACTTTGTCATTAGGTTTCATTAACTTTGATTTTCCAAGTGAAGAACGGAACTTATGGGACACAGATGCTAAAAAACAGCTCCTAGAGACAAATATTTATAAAGAAGGTTATAAACTAAATAACTATCAATTTAAATGACAAAATAATATACTTTAAGTTTGAATTCTTATAAGGCTTGATAATTTAAGTCTTAAATTAATATAACTGTTAATCACTTCAACAGACAATGATGAAGATCGCCACATAGCGATCAAAAAAGTTCTGTCTCAGTAAATTTTCACAAATTTACAAAATTTAAAGTTCGGATAGTTATAAACTAATGTTAAAGTGATTAATTAAGATTCTCCGAATTTAATGGACTACGAATTCAAGAATAATATAACTGATTAAATTTTGTGGTATAAATTTAAAAATTACTGTAAGTTATATAGATAGATAAGTTTAAAGAGCATATTTTTTATCTAATCACCATCAAAGTTTATTCAATCACTGACATAATGAGTATAGTTGCATAATTTTATCCATATCTTACCTGCAATATGTATCTCTTCCTCGTAATACGACTTTTGCTAAAACTGAAGTTCCTAAACATTTTTTACAATTGCTGCCAATCCTATAGAAAGATAAACATTAATACATTAGGGATAATAAAAATATATTAAATATATTGTACACTTTATACATACAATTACTTAGAAATACAATTTAAACAGGAAAAAGATGATTTTATATATAGTAAAAGATAGTTATTGGTAACCCTAAATTGCTTATCATAGATCATTATTGCATGTAACTATTTTATTTTTAATCCATAATCTTTATATTTTTAAACACAATTTTATTGTTATTAAGAGTATCATAAATACCTGCCGTTCCCAGTATTGTCACACTACTCGTAGACGGGTTTCCGAAGACCTCCATCAGTCAGAACTTTTTATGTAGTGATCTTTCCTGCATGGATATCATCTTTCTGACTGATGGAGGTCCTCTGAAACGTATCAACGAGTAGTATGACAATGCACGGAATGGCAGGTAATTATGATACTCTAAATACAAATACAGTATAAATCCTAGCGAAAAAGTACAAAACTATCAAAAGTACAATTTTATTGCATTAAAATATCCTAAAACTACATATTAACTGTAAATGGTAGATAGCACTTGACACAAAGTTAGACATTTAGCGCCAGTGGATTCTGACATGGATCCTGACATTTGGATCCAGCGCATAATCTCGAAATTTAATTTTATCGAACAGACACGATACATAATATCAAGAATTATCATCGACGCATTGTCCATGGATTTTGCAATGGCACATAGTAATGACATTGAGTATCAATATATAACACGGATTTTAAGTCCCTAATTTTGATGTAGATACATACCCGTAACATTAAGAACCGACAGATAGTCCCTAAATTTAAAGCTGATGAATAATCCTGATATTTAACACCACGTATAATGCAGATATTTATTGTTAAAGTTTAAATTCACTTAAAAGTTCTTTTATTTTTTAAAACAAAAACAGAAGGTAATTATAATAAATATGTGATTAACACTAAAATTACTATTTTCACAATACTCTAATACGAAATTTTACTAATACAACAACATTTTTTAAAATTATTACTTTTTTAACAAATATTTTAAAAAAGTCATGAACAAATACAATACAAATAAAACATATACTAACAAATCTTCTGTGAACATTATTTTTTTAATATTTGTTGATTCCATCTTCACGTGAGCTACTAGTAATCACTAAACACTTTTAAATGTTTTAAACTTGCCTAAAGTAGCACTTACTTTGTTTGTTGAGGACGGCCGTTTCGGGAGATGTGTCCCATTGTCGCTCAGACCGTAACTGATCTCAAGGTTTACGTAGGTTAGGGTGTTAGGGTGGGGGTGGGACAATGGGACACATCTCCTGAAATGGCCGTCCTCAACAAACAAAGTAAGTGCTACTATAGGCAAGTTTTAAACATTTAAAAGTGTTTAGTGACTACTTTTTTGTGATCCCAAATTAAATTTGGTGAATCAGGTAAGACTTGTAGCATTGCCAATGAAAAACTTGTCTATAATGATAATATAAGGAAGGCATTACAAAATACAGGGTTTTGCATTTTTGTTGGGAGTTTTGGAAATTTTCCAGTATTTTGTAAACTTTGCAAATGAGTAGTTCCCTGAGGTAAAATTTGAAAAAAATACTATCACAACTTCTACTTACAGTGTATAAACTAAAAGTTTATAATATTAAAATAATAATTAAAGTGCAACCGAACGCTATAATATACTATAATATTACTATATACTATAATATACTATACTATACTATAATATTATATAGTTCTAGTAATATATTGCTATGAGGTATTCAGTTAAGATGGATTTGGTAATAAAAAACAAACAAAATTAGGTTTCCCATCATAACTCACATAAGTTTCATATACATTGAGTCAAGTTTACAGAGTTTTGTGTGTAATGAGATACCAACTTAAATTTTTGTTAGCTTGTACATATGCTTTTCAAATCATACAATAACATTTTTAGAATATATATATTTGAGTAATACAATTTGAAAAGAAAAAATCGAGGTTGTTTAGCGTATTTTAAAGTTTTACCTATAATTTTTTTTTGTAGTATTGTCACTACATAGTGGAAAGCTTTAAATGATAGTTTTTTTTCTGTTAAAACACTAGAACATATATTAGTATCACACCTGCACTAGTTTTTTATTAAATAAGGACAGTCTTCGAGAGATATACCAAAAAAATTGTCAATATAGATAATTGTTCTATTGCAAAGTTTTGGTATACATTAAATAGTAAGCAATTTTATTGCAGATGTTTTTTTTGTGTAACTGGGTGTTGATGTATTTGTGCTTGGAGAGGTTTTTGTAACTGCTTGATTTTTATTTACATTTGAGTGTATTTGATTACTTTACTTTTCAGTCACTGCATTTTAAAGGAAGTGTGACAGTCTGAGTTGATAATGGGATACATCTTTCAAAACGCTTGTTACCATTAAAAAAAAATAATAAATACTAGTACTGTACTACTAAAGGTAAGTGTGAGATATTGAGGTATTTATTTCTTTCTCCACTTAACCAACACAAGGTTATGACATTTTCTGTGCCCATGTGTACAAGTTTAACGAAAAAAAATTACCAGCCGACGCAGTAAGTCATCAGTGATACGAAAAAAATTATTACAACTTTCGTTCATGCTCCAAAAATTAATAATTTTGGAAAATTGTTAATTCCCCCATACGTAGTGCTAATAATGCTGGTAAAAATGCACATTACCCACCCTAATTACAATGCTTATAAAACTAATCAAAAACACGTTCTGAAGCTATATTAGTATTTATTGTTTGTTATTGCCACAGAAGGTTAATTTTATATACCTATGAAGTATCCAGTCAGGATAGATTTGGTTGTAATTTTATACATATAACCAAATGTACACAAGTAAGGCTAGAATAGAGATCACGTTACGTCACCTGGCAAAAATTATTACTCAGCAGAAGTAGACGTCTAATTAAGTAATGTGTAAAATTACAACCAAATCTATCCTGACTGGACACTTTACAGGTATATTTTAATATAGGTATATAGTAATTTATAAAATTACAACCAAATCTATCTTAACTGGAGATTTTAAAGCTATATTTAAATAAACGTAGTACAGCGTGTTGTTGATATGCAAACGTAGTACTTCTGACTACTACGCACTGAATTTTTCACCTAACTTTAATTTGATAAAATGGTATTTATTTCGAAATCTTGCGACCAGACTTTTTGTTAACTAAAAGTTGTTAAAATTATTAACTTACACTTGGAGGAAACGTTTTCGTCTTACGACTTCTTCAGCCTTGTATTTTTGCCGCTAGGAATGCTGCAGTAGTGCTTCCTCGGTACCATTTTTTTTAAAGTTAGACATGGTGTGATCGAAGAGTATGTGTGATCTGTGCCGTGTGTGTTCATTTATTTCTCTGAGCGAGAGTTTTCGTATCCCTGATGAATTTCTGTGTCGGCCGGTAAAATTATTTTTGCTAAAATCGTACATGTGGGCACGGGAAATAAATACCAAGGTAACTAAATAGCAAGCGAAGTGACAAAAAGTGTATTTTGGTATAGGCTACATTTTTGCATTGTGGCACAGAACGAGGCAGATTTTTAGTCTTAGATTGATAATTATTATTGAATTGTAATAATGAAGAATATTTTAATATGTTAAAGTGTGTTAGTATAACTTAATGGCCAAGGTGACCTCACGTCTCGTTTTTCAGACAAGTGTTCCGTTGTCCTAACTATCATCCTGACAACGCTTTTTTGTCCTGTTTTGGGAGGATAGTAACTGACAATAACTTTTCAATATTTTTTAAAATGATTTTGAGCAGATAAATATTGAATGCTTTAACTTTAAACACTAAATTGAAGGTTTCATATTAAAGACTGGAAATACAAATTTTTAATACATTTTATTGTACTATCACCACATTTACTGCAATGGCAAATATTCCGGTAATTGTTTAGTTAGCTAAACCGGGCCTATATTTTCATTAAACATTCAGAAACATGTAAAAAGGCTATTTTCACTGAAATTATTTTTTTCTGAGCCTAGAAACATTATTTTTTCTTAAATTAAAGTTGGGTAAAATTTTCAGCGCGGATGTAGAAGTTGTGAATGGGTGCGGAGTGATACAAATGTTTTTTTACGTCACAGTGCTGCGCATAAGGTTGTACGCATCGGCCCCGGTACGTCACGCAACCTTACGTGTGTAGATATTTGAGAAGCAACGTTTTGGCTTAATTTTTATACAGATATTTAAATATACTTATAAAGTCTCCAGTTAGGATAGATTTGGTTTTAAATTTATACATTACTGTATACCTATATTAAAATATACCTAAAAAGTGTCCAGTCAGGTTAGATTTGGTTTTAACTTTATACATTACCTAAATAATTACATTTATACAATTGGAACCAAATCTATCCTGACTGGATACTTCATATTTTATACTTTTATTTTGTTAAATTCATTAAAATTATGCCAAAACGTAATGCTACACATTATCCAAGTGTAACGGTTAGTACATTTGTGATGTCGTGTATCCCCCCCGAGAGGCAGGCAAACCTATTCACAAATGCTACATCCGCAATGAAAATTTTACCAAACTTTAATTTAAGAAAACATATTGTTTCTATGCACAGAAAAAAATAATTTCAATGAAAATAGTCTTTTTACATGTTTCTGAAAATATAGGCCCGGTTTAGCAAACTAAACAATTACCAATATTCCAACCACAGCTCTGTTGGGAATATTCATTTTATACCCCAGAAGATACTATCCTATTATGACCTAGAAATCGGGTCACTTTATTAATAGGGTTAAATTGAAGATGGAATTAATATTATATTCGAAAAAAACCTAGTTTCTAAACACATTGATGTATAATAAGAGTTTTATAATAATGTCATACTGATTGAAAAAGTCTGTAAGTGTAATCTACATAAGCAACAAAATACTAATATTAAAAAAAGTCTAACACTTGGAGAAAACTTAAATTACAACTCACATGATTTGCTTTGTTTTATGGATCATGTTTTGAATTTCTTCATCTTCAGCGTTGTTGCTACACATTTTGACAATAAAAACAAATCAATTCTTAAACTCTACTTCCAACACCACAAACATAAATCGTACATCAACAAAACTACTACAAAGTAATACACATACATACATGCGCTTGAAGATCGCAACTAAATCAGCTGTAGAGTAAATGCACTTAGTATAAAGTCACCTGTGAGAATGGCAATTCCGTTTTTAAATGTATATGGAGGATTGAAATTTTAAAATTGATTACAGAACATCTGCAAAACCTCCATCTGTGAGGTTTTTAACATATTTCGAAAATCATCTGTGTGTTGTAGTGTCAGTTTGTCAGTTATCATTAGTCGTATCTTTCAGTATACAGTATGTGTTATTGTTAATTAGCTTTGGTCTTGGAATGCTTTAGATATATAAAATGAAGTTTATAATTTCATTATAAGGATACTAAATGTTCATGTTGTGTATTGTTTTTATTACTAGTATCATGTACTTGTTTTGTGTCATTTGTACATAGGGTTGGGCTTATTAGCCTAATTTGTTATCTGTGTCAGTGGTAGTAGCCCAAGTCATGGCTGTTAAATTATCATCTCAAGAATTTATTCAAAATTCCTTTTCTCCAGTTATAGCAAGTTTTTGCAGCCCTTTAGTGGAACAGACTTGTAAGAAGAATAATTTAACCTTTACAGAATTGCTGCAACCATTTTGTAAACTCACTGCAGAAGGTAAATAAACATTGTTGATAATTTGGTCAAATGTTCAATTTTTTGCATACAAATGAATTATACGGTAATTATTCCGACGTGCGACTACCGCTATTTTCGTGAAATTTTTTACTTTTCTTAAGTATTTTTACGTCCTAGACACGAATCCAACATTATTTTTTGTCGCTGACGCCGTTTTTTTAAAATATACTTAAAAAAACATAACCTAAACTAACCTTTATTGACGTACGACTAATGCTAATTTCGTGAATTTGTTTTTACTTTTCTTATGTATTTTCACGTTTTTACACATGTACGCTCCTTACATTTTTAATTATTTTTGTGAAAGTTACTTTATTTCACATGTTAAATTGTAATGACATGTAGATCTATAGCGTGAACCGAGCGCGCAGTAGCTACAGCACACTGCACTATGTCTAGATCTGTAATTTTATACATTACTATATACCTACATTAAATATACCTACAAAGTATCCAGTCAGGATAGATTTGGTAATAATTTTATTCAGAATTACTATCTATTTTTATTAAATTATAACCAAATCTCTCCTGACTTGATACTTCATAGGTATATAGTAATGTTGTATAAAACTATAACCAAATCTATCCTGACTGATTACTTTGTATGTATATTTCAATATAGGTATATAGTAAAATTGAATATAATTATAACAAAATCTTTCCTGACTGGATACTTCGTAGGTATATTTTAATGTAGGTAAATATATAGTAATGTTGTATAAAATTATAACCAAATCTATACGTATTATAATAAATTAATAATGGCAATTCGACGTAGACGACAAAAAATAATGTTGGATTCATGTGAACGTACATCAATAAAGGTTAGTTTAGGTTATGTGTTTTTAAGTATATTTAAAAAAAACGGCATCAGCGACAATAATTAATGTGTCTAGGACGTAAAAATACATAAGAAAAGTAAAAAAATTCACGAAAATAGAGGTAGTCGCACGTCGGAATAATTACCAATTATACTATTTTAGATAATGAATTATGTAATTGAAAATTTCTATATATAATTCTCAACTAAAAACATTTGTAAATATGTTACACTTGCCTATAATAGCACTTACTTTTATAATAATTGAGGACGTCTGTTTCGGGAGATGTGTCCTGAAGCAGCCGTCCTCACCAATTATAAAGTAAGTGCTACTATAGGTAAGTATAACACATTTACAAATGTTTTTAGTTAAAAATTAGTAGCTCACATGAAGATGGAATTAACAAATATATATTACTATAATAAAAATGACTTAAATCGTTTCTTTTACTATTCGTGTTGTTTTAAAAGGAACGATTGTTTTGAAATGCATCAGCAAGTAAGGCCTATGACTCACTTGTTTAAGTAATTTTTAAGGTATATATTTCCCATGCTCACGTATACCATTTTAGCGTAAAAAATTATACCTGCCAACCCAGAGAGTCATCAGAGATACGAAAAAAATTATTACAACTCTCGCTTAGGTACACCTCAAAAATTAACAATTTTGGAAAACTGTAATTCCCCTCATACCTGATGGTAATAGTGTTGGTAAAAATGCACATTTCCCACCCCAAACACGGTGCATCAAAAATGAATTAAAAACATGCCTGAGGTTATCTTGATAATTATTGTTTTTTATTGCCATGGAAGGTTAATTTTATATACCTATGAAGTATCCAGTCAGGATAAATTTGGTTGTAATTTCATACGTTTAACCAAATGTACACATGTAAGGCTAGAATATAGATCATGTGACGAAGTATTACTCCGCTGAAGTAGACGTCTAATTAGGTAATATTGTATAAACTTACAACCAAATCTATCCTGACTGGACACTACAGATATATTTTAATATAGGTATATAATTACAACCAAATCTATCCTAACTGGAGACTTTATAGTTATACTTAAATATACGTATACGTAGTACGGCAGGCTGTTGATATGCAGACGTAGTACTTCTCACTACTCCGCACTGAATTTTTTACCCAACTTTAATTTGATAAAAATGGTATTTATTTCCCCTGAGGGAGAGTTTTCGTTATGTCTACCATATCTCTGATGACTTTTTGTGTTGCCCGGTATAGTTTTTTTCTCTAAAATCGCACATATAGGCAGGGGAAACAAATACCATTCTTAATTATAGTTTAATAAGTGAATTCAAGATGATTACATCAAGCAACTTTAAATATCTATTATTCTCAGTTATAGCGTCAAAAAGAAAATGTATTCTGTTATATACAGAATATTTTACTGGCATCAACTTCATGGGCCCCGCAGGGCTTGAGCCCTTCCAATTTTCTACAGTCATCCTCATACTTAAGCGACTACACACATCTTACAGGCCATAAGATTCATGAAATAACATAATAATTCACACAATATAATTTTACCTCATTATTTATTCTTTTATCAATTTATGAAAGTACAGTCGGTGCCGCTTATTGTGATCATATTTGTCAGAAGCATATTTGATAACAATAACCGAACGCTTAATCACGATGTAGTCTACAGCCGTACTGCATTGAACTCACTGTATTATTGCCACAACTGTTTGTTCTGAACGATATGTAAGCCTATCATTACATTAAGTAATTTTAATTCTGTAACACTATAATTAAACTGTACTTACCAAATTTTGATGCTATTCCGGACAGTTGTATATACAGTAGTCGAATTTCTGTAATTTAGTTTTCTACTTGTTAAAATTAGTGGGCATATTTCATGTCAGTTTATTTTATTCCACTGTAGATTTTTTTTAAAACACTGAATCTAGCATAATTGAAAAAAATATATAGAACTACGTAAAACACTTGATCAAAACATTATAACACATAAAACCTCATTATAAAACACTTCAAACTTATTTACACTTCAAATTTACATTTACATTTTCTCGAAGAATTCCTCTATATGTGACTGTCTGTAGTCTTATCGTAAAATATTGTTTATAAATTGTTCATATTCATAATGTTTGTTGAAATTTTCTGCTTTTTGTTGAACAAACTGCCTTAGAATCTCAAGAGCTTGGTGAACTTCCTGCTTAGATCTTTGCGGTACACATTTATCATTTTCGTCATCATCGGTGCCTTCTTCTTCTTCAGTAACTTTTGATGTTGCAGCAACTACCTCACAAATATCGTCTTCAGTCATTTCCGCTGCTGTTTCAATACTATCGTCAACTTCCATCCACTCAGTATATTCTTTTAAGGACAAATCGAAAGGCTTCAAGTTTTCTTCAGAGTCTTCCTCAGATGTAGCTTGCTCTTGATTTTCTTCAACAAAAAAACCACCTTTTCTAAAGCAATTTTTCACAGTTTTTTCAGAAACTTCATTCCAAGATTTTGCTATCAGATAAATAGCATCGAGTAAAGAAGTTTTTTTACCCAATTCATTTGAGGTAAGGGTTTGAAATTCATCCATATTTTCTATAATTCTAGCACACATCTCTCGTCGATAAAAACTTTTAGATTTTTAATTATGCCTTGGTCACATGGCTGAATAATTGATGTAGTATTGGCCGGAAGGTAAATCACTTTGATGTGTTTTAGCGTAATGCTTATGTCATTATGTGCAGTGCAGTTGTCTAGTAGTAGGACAATGTTGCGTTTGAGGCTGGTATCCCATTTAGTCAGCCATTCATTAAAAATTTTTGATGTCATCCAACCATTGGAGTTTGAATGATATTCAACCGGTAGCTTTTTGATACCTTGAAAACAACGTGGATTTTTAGATTTACCGATAATTAAGAGTTTTTCTTTATGACCAACCATGTTAATACAACACAAAACAGTTATTCTTTGTTTACATATTTTACAGCCGTTAGCAATTTCATTTTTAAATAAGTAAGTATGTTCGGGTAAAGCACGATAATAAAGTCCTGTTTCATCTGCATTGTATATGCAGCTATGAGAATACTCAGCCAAAATCTTTGGCCATTCGTATTGTAACCAGTCCTCAGCTCCAACAAAATCAGCATTTCTTTTTTCAACACACGTTTTCTTGTAAACAATGTTTTCCCTTTTCTTCCATCAGTTGAACCATCCATCTGCGGCTTTAAAATCCTGTTTTCCTATTTTTTTTAGCAAGATCCTCAGCTTTTAGACGCATTAGTGGGCCGTCAATTCGAGCATCTTTTTCGCGAACATTTTTAAACCACAATTTCAAAGCTGATTCCATTTGCGGATCCTTCCCAGAACGATGTCTTTTGTTGTCAACATTTGCATTACACTTTGATAATGACAAGATTTTTTCTTTGTTGTTCAATATTTTACATGGTAGAGGTTGAGAAACGCCAAGTTGAGAAGCAGCGTTTCTTTGACTCATTTTTGGTAATTTACTGTACCTATTTATAATATCAAGTTTTTGTTTAAGATTTAAATCGCGTCGTTTCTTTTGAGATTCGGACATCTTGCTATACTGTCCTTTGGAACTTCAAGTGACACTAAACACTACAAAACAAACGAAAAAGATCTTTAAAAATTAAGTTATGTAAAATCACACTGAAATACTGTAATAAACGTTCATAAAAATTCAGTGTTAAAAAATACAGTAGGACTGTACTGTAAATGGTTCAGTAGTAACATCAACTAATGTTAACAAACAACTAAAGTCGACTCAGCGAGGCTAGGGTGTTAGCGTAAACAAAGAGTAAGGGAGACATTCTGAGAACTGTGCTAAGTGCTGAAACCGTTATAAAGTATTTCTGTCATTCTAAAAATAAACATTCTATGAATTAGGCGTCATTGTGTGTTGCACGTGCTGTTTACACTACTTTGTAGGCATTTTTACTTGGTCTATGCTAGTATACGTTGACGCATATGATTTTGAATGGCAAATTAAATGATAATAATAAGCGAACAGATGATTACAATAAGCGGCCTAATTACAATGTATTAATATATGTCCGTGTTTGTTTTTCAATGAAACGATAACAATAACCGAATGATAACATTAACCGTGATCACAATAAGCGGCGCCGACTGTACTTGATTTTTTATTGTTAAATATCCTCACAATGACACTGTAAACATTCAAAATAAATTTAAAAGAACACTATAAAACATAATTAAATTCTACCCACCTACTGGATCGATTTAAGTTGCTATTTGAAATAAATAATAAAATATTTTCGAAATACCATTTTTGGCTAGACAGGCAAAATTTGTCTGTTGAGATAAATGAAAGGTGTTCATAAATAAAAGATAATTTCTTCTCAAATAAAAGATGTTAATATGAAGTATCATATTTGGTTCATTAACTCGTTCTTCTTAAGGCAATTATTTTATTATTTCAAATAAATATGGGAAAAGATGTGTAAAGTTTAAAAGGTTTTCTTTTGAACTCATTTTAAAGATTTGTTCCAAAATAAATTATTTAATATTTAAACTAATAGACATTAATGAAAAGAATAATATATTAAATTCTATTAACTTTTTGTGGTAAAAAAAGTGGGTTAAAGGTTTAGCATTAAAAAAGGTTTTGAGCGCTCCAGTAATTTTCAAAAGCGGCTGGCTGTGATATATGTATGAAGTGCTGATAATTCACTACCAGAAACTATAATATATACAGGAAAATAAACCAGACATTCTTATTATGAAGTAAATAAAGGTCAAAACAATATGATCTGAAATTTTAAATAAAAATTTTAAACGCCTAAACCTAAAAGATTAAATCAAGCTAACAATTTAGGCTGAATTTTTCTTCCTAACTAAATTCAATTGGAGTTAGGTTCTAGGACACTTTATTGAGCTAATAAAAAGAAGTCTTAAAGACATATTTTCTATAATGTCATAAATTGTATACAATTTGTGTTTAATCCGCAGATTAAAAAGTTAGAATTAAAACCACGAGGTGCGGTAAGCCCTATTGTTAACAAGGTTACTCTGGATTGCGTAATTTACGTTAATATTTAACATAGCAAGCTTAAGCACGGTTCTAAGCAAAATAGAGTCATTTAACACTAAAAACGCAACGACACTGAATTTAATACAAATAAATTATAAATTGTTCATATTCCTTAACTACGCACTTACCATAGGTAAGAAGTGATGCGACGTTGGAATCTGGGTGAAGTCTCCACAGTACTGTGGTCGTCTCAGGCAGCGTAGAATTCTTGAAGGCGATCACGCAACTAAAAAACTCAATTGAAATATGAGTAAACGTAAAAGTTAAGCTTACAAAGCACTTAGTTTATCCGCGAGTACACGCACTAAGATTGCGCAACCGGCGAAATCGGGCGACACTTTTACTAACACGGCGAAAATATACAGTTAAAATGTTCATTAAAATGTTCATTAAAAGTTCATTAACGCGGTCCGCACCTTAAGCACAATTAACGAACGAAAGCGGTACTTTAAATTGTCTGGAACAAAAGCCATGCGGAATAGGCTACGAGGTTTAACGTAGGACTGCACTATTCGAGGGTCAGAACGATTCTACTTTGTGTTGAAGCGGAAATTAACGTAGAAAATAAGAAGGGAGTGGGGGTGCATAGAGTTCATCCAAGAAAATCAATAGTTTTCGGATATCGATGAGCGGGTCAGAGATCACGTGACCAATACGTCACGGTACAGCTGTTAGGTAGGTCAAAGCAAATTGAAACTTCGAGCGCTAACTCGAACATACCGCCCACCAAAACGAATGTTTTTAATCCGCCAGGTGGGTGGGGGGCGAAGAACCATAAAGCACCGGGACCCGAGGGTGCCGAAGAAGAAAGCGGTAGGGAAAACGAAGACAACCAAAAGAAACAACAGGGGCAAGAGCGCCGAAGAAAGAGGCTGTATAAAAGCGGTGAAAACTAAGGATGATGCGGAAAGCCGACGAGCTTGTTGACTGGTCGTCTCAGCTGTCCGTGAGCGGTCTGGATTGTGGCTACTCTAGAGACGTGGTCCTGTCCAGGATGCAGACTGATGATCCTTCCCATAGGCCAATGAAGGGGGCTTGAGTGTTCTCCAGTTATGAAGACGAGTTGATTTTCCTTGAGTGGCGTCGAGTCCTTATTCCACTTGTGTCGTTGAATCTGAGTGTGTAGATACTGAGTGGACCAAATTTTCCAAAAGCGGTTGGACATCTGTTGGAGCATAGACCATCGAGATTTAAGCGGAGGCTCAGTATAACATTCTTCGGGAAGTGACAGTAGTGGACGGCCAATCAGAAAGTGTCCAGGAGTGAGAAAGGACGCTCCTTCACTGGGGTCTGGCGAAACTTCGAAAATAGGACGACTGTTCAAAATGGCTTCTATCCGGATGAACAGAGTAGATAGCTCTTCAGCGGTGAGGGTGGTGTTGCCTACAGTGCGTCGCAATAACAACTTAGCGGATTTGACAGCGGCTTCCCAAAGTCCTCCAAAATGAGGGGCAGCCGGAGGGTTGAAATGCCAACTGATGCGTTGGTCAGCTAGCTTGCGTTCAATAAGTGAGCTAGAGCGGTCCAGAAACTTGTAGACATCGTTAAGTCGGTTAGCAGCGCCAGTAAAATTCGTGCCGTTATCGGAATAAATTTCTGAAGGTAAACCTCGTCTAGCGGTGAAACGGTGTAATGCGGCGAGGAAGGCATCAGTAGATAAGTCGGTCACCAATTCCAAATGAACTGCTTTAGTAGTCATACATACAAATAAGCAGAGGTAAGCTTTCAATAGCTTGGAGGTGCGCAAATGGTTGGCCTTTGTGTCAAAAGGTCCAGCGAAATCTACTCCGACTCTATAGAAAGGTGGAGACGGCGTAACTCTTGATGAGGGCAAAGGTGCCATCATGGGCTGGCGTGGTTTAGTTTGCATGCGGAAACATCGAATGCACGCATGGATGCGTTGGCGAAGTAATGATCGCAGAGCTATGACCCAAAATTCACTGTTGATCAAGGCTTGAGTGGTACGCGGTCCGGCATGCAAGGCCAGCTTGTGATAATGGTCACAGATGAGGTCAACGTAATGATGGCGCTTTGGTAACAGAAGCGGGTGTTTAGAATCGTAACTAAGAGACGAATGATCAAGTCTACCGCCCACCCTGAGTAGACCATGGGCGTCGATGAATGGTGTTAGGTTGCGTAAATGGTCGTTGACGCGTTTACCAGCTTGAAGCTTTTGCAGAGCTTCACTGAAGCCAGAGGTTTGTACCAGCTTAACGCATACAGCTTTTGCGTTATCCAACTCCTGTACTGACAGCGGTCGTAGCGTAGGTTTAACTGAGGCTGCTTTGGCCTTATAGCGTGTGTTGTGATGATGGCCGATCGCCAGGCTCTTGTTGCGACAGTGGTCGATGAATCGTAATACGTACGCGAAGACATGATGAAGAGTAGTTAAGCTCGAATGTTGCTCAATGATTTCCATAAGACGGTTGGGCTCTTGCACAGCGGTACAATTAACCTTAGCCTCAACCTTTGTTTCCGTCTGATCCGGGTTAGTGCCTTTAGGCCTAGACAGATTCCAAGTAGTAGGACAATGTAATAACCAAGGAGGTCCAGGCCACCAAAGCGGGTGTGTGGCAAGTTGATCAGGCAAACAACCGCGAGACGCAACGTCTGCGGGGTTATCAAGAGTCGAGACATGAAACCAATGATCCATGGAGGTGATTGACACAATCTCAGCGATGCGGTTAGCTACGAAAGTTTTCAATTGATGAGGCGGGGTCTGAATCCAATGAAGTACTATCTCAGAATCAGTAAAGAAGAGAGTGTTAGCGATTGGAATGAAATTAAGAGCTGGTTGAATTGATTTGTATAACTTAGCTGGCAGTAGTGCGCCGCAAAGTTCCAAACGAGGTATGGTAAGTAATTTAACAGGGGCTACCTTACTTTTAGCTTTCAACAGGCTGACGTTGACGGACCCGTTAAGCTCAGATCTCAAATAGATAGAAGCAGCATAGCCTGCCTCGGAACCATCACAAAACCCAACGATGCGATGACTGGCTGATCGCGTGCCTACATGGCGAGGAATTTGAATATCGGACAAACAAGCGAAATGGACAAGGAAGCTGTCCCATTGATCGAGCAGAGGGGTTGGCAGAGGCTGGTCCCAGTCCAGTTTCTCCAACCACAAGCGTTTAAGAAAAGCCTTAATCCAAAAGGTAATAGGCGTTAAGAAGCCAAGCGGGTCAAAAGTGCGAGCGACGTAGGATAAGATGGTGCGTTTGGTAGGCACCAGCGTGAAAGTTTGAGTTTGATATGAGAACGAGTCTGACGAGGGGTTCCATTGCAAACCCAATATTTTAATTGCAGCGGATTCGTCCTGAAACAACAGCGGATTTTCCAAGTGAGAGGAAGGTAGCGTTGCGAGTAGCGAGGGTTCATTCGACGACCATTTTCTGAGTTCCAGGCCGGCGCGAGCGAAAATGTCAATAAGTTCTTGTATTAGCGTCTTAGCGGCCTCAGGCGTGTCGGCTCCAGCGACGACGTCATCTACGTAGGTCTGATGAAGGATTGCTTCGGAGGCTGTAGGATAGCGGGTTCCTTCATCCTTTACTAGTTGTTCAAGCGTTCGCAAAGCTAAGTAAGCGGAAGGGGTTAGGCCATAGGTGACCGTAGCAAGTTCATACTCAGTTAACGGAGATTGAGGTGAAGCACGGTAAAGTATGTGTTGGTAAGAACGATCCTCAGGTCGGACCAAAATTTGACGGTACATCATCTTGATGTCGGTGCAGACAGCGTAGGTATATAAACGGAAAGATATGATTAAATTAGCCAAGTCCCTTTGCAGTTTAGGACCGGATAACATTTGCTGATTCAGAGTGTTTGCGTGGCAATCGGGTGACGACGCGTTGAATACCACTCTAAGCTTAGTAGTAGAGCTGGTGGTCTTAAATACGCAATGGTGCGGAATAAGATAGTCAGAAGCCTTGAGGGCAGGGTACATGTGCCCGAGAGCGATATACTCGGCCATAAACTGATGATATTGTATGGCTACCTCAGGCTGGCGGCTTAAACGTCTTTCTAACGCATGATAACTCGCAAGAACAGTGTTACGGTTAGACTTAAGCGAGATAGCTTCCGGCTTAAATGGAAGTGCTACGATGTATCTTCCCGTTGCGTCACGATCAGTAGTGGTTGCGAACAGCTCCTCACACAGTTGATCTTCAGGGCTGAGGTGATTTGCTGGTGCGACTTCCTCAACTTCCCAAAAGCGTCTAATGTTGTCATCGATTGACTTCAGAGTAGTGATGAATACACGTGGCTGCTGAGGCATGCTATAAGGTATGGGACCCATGATGACCCAACCTAACCTGGTGTTGAGTGCCGAGGGTTGTCCGTGGATAATATTACAAGGTCCGTTCACAAGTATCTGTGTGAAAATGTCAGCACCTAGAATGATGTCAACACCGGAAGGGGTGTCGAACTGAGGGTCAGCCAGCAGTAAGTGCTGATATTGAGCGCGTATGCAAGGCGCCAAAGCGGTAGATGGAAGCGGGTCAGTAATGCGGGGAAGCACAGCGGCTTCTGCGGTGAGCATGACACCTGGGTCATGTCTCGAGAAAATAAGCAAAGTGACGTACTCATGAATGCGGGTTGTCTTGGCTGCGACACCAATCAAAGAAAGATTTGATTTCCGAGCGGGTAAATTCAACATAGTGCTCGCATGCTTAGTTATGACAGAGATTTGACTGCCTGGATCTATAAGTGCTCTAAATGGAAGCGGTCGGCCAAATTGGTCCTGAATGATGACCTGCGCGGTGCCTAACAGGGCGAGAGAAGCTTCAATATTACAAGAAAGAGCATGCGGTAGCGATTGAGTAGCGAGGTCGGGTCTGGCTGTTGAACGAGGGTGTCGCGGTGAAACTAGTCATTGTTGTGCAGGAGAGTTGTCGTGTAACAATGTGTGGTGTGACTCTCCACAATGTTTACACTGTTTCATAGATTTACATTTGGACTGAAAGTGTGATCCAAGACAGTTAAAACAACGTCGTAATTTTACAATGGCACTTTTACGTTCGGACACAGTTAATTCCAGAAACGACTGGCAATTAAAAACATTATGGTTTGAGCCGCAATAATAACACAGCCCAGTATGAGTGGTTGATATGTTGGCTTGAGCCATGCGAAGCGGTGGCAACCGATGTCGGAAAACTGAAAGCCTAGGCGCGTTCATAATTGGCGGCACATTTCCTTGTCTCCCTCCTGCAGACGGCCGTATGGGGCTTTGCATCATAGGTCTGGGCGCATAAGTGCGTGGTAGCATTTGAGAAGTAGCCGTACTAACATAAGACGTCGACGGCTGGACCGTTGGACTATGTTCAGCTTCGAGGTTAGCTTCGACATGGTCAATATTTAAATTAGGGGCACCGCTGTTATTTGAGTCATTCAACGCAGAGACCATCACTCGAGGTTGCTGACCTAATCTTGAGTTAACTGCAGTCGCGGCAGAGGGTTGATTGAGCAACTCCATTGCTCTAGCCTGCTCAGTGACGAAATCATTTAAAAGTCTGTACGTGGGCATTTGATTTGTTCCCAATCTGGTTTCAAAGTTAAGTCGAGTCTGTGCATCTAAGTTACCAACAGACATTTGAAAAAGTAAGAAGTCCGCTAAGTCGTCTAACTGGACAGCCTTTAGTGCGCACACAGCATTTGAATGTGCGGTTAAAAATCGGTTAAGTTCACTCTGAGACGAGTTCTTAATAGGCTTAAAGTCTTTAATGATTTGAAAATAATGATCGGCTAAACGGCGAGGGTTAGCATAACGATTGCGTAAGGCTTGATATGCGATATCATAATTATGCTCAGATATTGTAAGTCCCGTAACAATGGCTAAAGCGTCTCCTTTAAGCGCTGACTTTAAATACTGAAATTTCTGTATGGCATTAATATTGCTATTGCAATGCACCATTGAGTCAAACATTGTTATAAAGTCAATCCATTCATTACTATTGCCTGAAAAGCTAGGCATTGTAAGGTTAGGTAAGTGAGGCGAACTTGTGCCGGGGTTGACCTGCGAGGTTAACTTCACCTCGGTCTTAATAATGTTCGGATATTTAGCCAACATTGGCAAATACGTGTCCTGAAATTGCTTTTTAATTTTAAAGGCATTTTCAGCAAGATCGGCAACTTGACTGGCGAACGTTTTCTCTAATATCTCATAAGTTTCGATAAAATTAGATTGAATTCGTCGAATTTCCCGTGCGAGGCCTTCTGGTATTTCTTTATCGTTAAGCACATTTTTCACTTGTTCCAGCTCGCCTACAATATCTCTCAATTTAGACAAATAATACTCCGTATTAATTTCCATTTTAATAAATTTCAAAACCACAAACAATTGAAATTAAAAACCTCACTATAAGTTCAAACGCGATAATAAAGTGGACTGTATAAAATTTGTAAGTCGTAGCAAGCATAAACACTTCCTTGCTCGTAATCGTGCAACTATGAGCCACGTGGCTTATTGCGCAATGTGGCACCGGTAATTATCGTTACCATTTTCCTGTATCGATGTGACGCACATTTCTCCACGTCGCGGTAAGCACATGCTTACGTTAGTCACAGCTTTAAAAATTTTAAAAATTTATAAATTTTTATCGCTGAAATAACTCAACAAATGTTTAATTTGGTTACAAAGGAACCACGTGGTCACTAATACAATTATCGTGAAATTTAAAGAAAAACCCTAGGTCACTGAAATAATTCAAATAATCCGGCCCAGTGGGGACCAATGTTTAATCCGCAGATTAAAAAGTTAGAATTAAAACCACGAGGTGCGGTAAGCCCTATTGTTAACAAGGTTACTCTGGATTGCGTAATTTACGTTAATATTTAACATAGCAAGCTTAAGCACGGTTCTAAGCAAAATAGAGTCATTTAACACTAAAAACGCAACGACACTGAATTTAATACAAATAAATTATAAATTGTTCATATTCCTTAACTACGCACTTACCATAGGTAAGAAGTGATGCGACGTTGGAATCTGGGTGAAGTCTCCACAGTACTGTGGTCGTCTCAGGCAGCGTAGAATTCTTGAAGGCGATCACGCAACTAAAAAACTCAATTGAAATATGTAAACGTAAAAGTTAAGCTTACAAAGCACTTAGTTTATTGCCGCGAGTACACGCACTAAGATTGCGCAACCGGCGAAATCGGGCGACACTTTTACTAACACGGCAAAAATATACAGTTAAAATGTTCATTAAAATGTTCATTAAAAGTTCATTAACGCGGTCCGCACCTTAAGCACAATTAACGAACGAAAGCGGTACTTTAAATTGTCTGAAACAAAAGCCATGCGGAATAGGCTACGAGGTTTAACGTAGGACTGCACTATTCGAGGATCAGAACGATTCTACTTTGTGTTGAAGCGGAAATTAACGTAGAAAATAAGAAGGGAGTGGGGGTGCATAGAGTTCATCCAAGAAAATCAATAGTTTTCGGATATCGATGAGCGGGTCAGAGATCACGTGACCAATACGTCACGGTACAGCTGTTAGGTAGGTCAAAGCAAATTGAAACTTCGAGCGCTAACTCGAACAATTTGTGTTTAGTTTGTTCATGACTTTATTTTGTTTTTTGGTATGTTTGAAAATTTCATTTCGCTTTTTTTTATAGACTAAATGTTAGACCTTTCTACATTGTACCATATTCTACATTGTGAAACACGTTGGAGCTTTTCCCACACTATCAAAGAACACATACCCTAAATATACCCTAAAAATATGGCATTGACTTACCTTTTGCTAACCAGAAATGTGTTATTTACACAACATGAGTCATAACCAAAAACTTTTCTATATCAACAAAAAAGAACTATGATTCAACAAACTAGAGCAATATGAAATTTACAAACATACCAAAATATTAATCACTTTAACATTAGTTTATGACTATCCGAACTTTAAATTTTGTAAATTTGTAAAATCTCACTGAGACAGGACGCTTTCAATAGCTACGTGGGGATCTTCATCAGTGTCTTCTGCTTAGAATTGTTAGGTTAAGCGGTGACGGTTTTAAAGGCAGGTTTTCAACAGTATAAAAGAGTATGTGTGATTTGTAATGGGTTTGTTCGTTTAATATGTTTGTACATTATGTGTTTGTAAATTTCATATGTTCTAGTGTGTTGAGATGTGGTCCTTTTTTGTTGAAGACAAATACATCACAATACCTTACATAATTAGAACATCAAATAAAATAGCCCAAATTTTAAAAAACAGGATACAATATAGCATACAAAACTAATAGCAATTTACAATACAATACAACACAACACTAACAACAAAGAATAACTACAAGCACCAGGCGTCTGCAACAAGTGCAACAAATTCTACATTGGACAAACAGGTCGCAGCTTTAAACAAAGAGCCAAGGAACACAAACAGAACACCAACTCAGCATTTTACAATCACATACAAGAAACAGGACACAAATACACAGACATTTACCATAACCTAGAAATCTTACACATCAACAAAAAAGGACCACATCTCAACACATTAGAACAATATGAAATTTACAAAAATACAAAGCACAAACATACTAAACGAAGAAACCCAATACAAATAACACATACTCTTTTATATTATCAATCACATGGCTTTAAAACCGTCACCTCTTAACCTAACAACTCCAAGCACAAGACACTGATGAAGATCGCCACATAGCGATCGAAAATGTTCTGTCTCAGTAAGTTTTTACAAATTTAAGTGATTAATTAAGTTTCGCCAAACGTAATGGACTGTAATACTCAAGAATACCAAAATACATTGTAAAAACATGTTGAATAAAGAAACCCCAAAGAAATCACACTTATCTTAACCATAGTATAGAAACTGTGTTTTTAAAATTTCTACCAGCTAGCTCAACAATGCCACTAGTCAACTTCTATGCTATGTTAAAAAAATACTATATTTCAACCCCAGTAGTCAACTTCGGGTATGTTAGAAAATACTATATTTCAATATATAGCACGTTTTTCTTAAATTTACTAATATTATAAGCTTGGGAAATTTAATTATACTGTCCAAACATAACAGTTTTGAGGGTCATTATTTATAACAATATGTACAATAGTTTTCTGGAGTAAACCATTTTTTCATCCATATTCATAAAGAGAAACAACAGTGATGAGAAATAAGTGTATTTAATTGTATTTCATACAATTATGTTTGTTTTAAAATAGAATTACACAGTATAAATATTTTTTTCAATTTGTCCATGCCTAATTTTTTTATCCTTTATTTTAAACCTATATGTATATATGAGGTATTGTTAAATAGAAAGTGTCATAACCATTAAAGACAGTTCTTAATTATATGTTACCGTCTTTAATATTAATAATTTTTCCAGCTAATTTCCGTGATCCATCAGGTACATTAGTAACAATAAAGAATCTACGAATTATTGTATCTGATGTGAACTCGAGACCGCCCCAGCCTACAATGGCCCGGAAGTTCCTCAATGAATCAGTTGGTTATTCATGTTCTGAGAGAACTACAGTTGTACAAATTGGTAAGATATTCATAGCATTTATTATAATGTTAATTTGACAGTAGAATCTCAGTTAAAAAGTCCATTTTTTCGTATATGTTATAAAATAGTTGGATGAAGTATATACAATTCAATTTAACAGTATTATTTAAACCAATATTTTTCTTTCATTTTGTAACCACTGAGATATAATCATTTTAAATATTTTACTGAATACAGTTTTTGTAATTTTAAATCTGAAACAGTTATTGTTGTCCGAAGAGTTACTAAACCTAATATTTAACACAACATGATACTGTAAATAAAGTTATGTTCGTAGCTATTTGTTTTTTTTTAATTTTGCTAAAATACAAATTATTTTTACACTTTTTCTAAGAAGAGAAGGAGGAAAGTATTTTTCTTTTTTCAAACCTATTACTTTTCTTGAATTTTGTAGTCCATTACGTTCGGTGAATCTTATTAATCACTTAAACAATAGTTTATGACTATCCGAACTTAATATTTAGTAAATTTGTTAAAACTTACTGAGACAGAACGTTTTTGATCGCTATATCGAAACTATTAGTTTTGTTTTATAATTTTTAATTGTATACATATAAAATATTTAATAGATATAATGGGAAAATAAAATAGATATGATCAAAAATGGCTTTTATCAATAAATAAAGAAAACAAAGAAAAGCTTGTATTATAAAAGTACAAAAATCATAAACATGTACACAGGATGGTCCGTGTATCCCCAAGCATATCCACTTGAAGTGCAAATGAGTGGAATCCAAGATGTCTGGTAAAGCAATTCAATGTATCACAAATAAAAAACAAGTGAGAATTCTAGATGCCCATAGAAGAGCAAAATTGATTAATCAAAGGCAAACGTTGAACCACAGATCCTTGATCATAAATTAGTTCAACCCTAGATAAAAGCCAGAGACAGGTGGTAAGTTCAACCCCCAGATATACAAGGAAAAAATATACAGTACCCAACTCTAACAGCTTGGAATATTAACTTAATTTGAAATTTAAGCTTCTGAAATATCCAAGTTGTTGACACAAAAGATCATTTATCAATAGATGTGAACACATCTAGATGTAATAGAGAACTTTAAAAAGTTATCTATAATCCACTGGTAAAAATATTTGAATAAGAGACATACCCTCTGTATTTCACGAGTTTCTATATGGTTTGATTGTTCACCAAATGCAGTTTTCATTGACGAAAATTTACTTGCTGCTCTGCATACATAACTAAAAAATTTTAATTATCACTTTGAAGCCTACACCCGAGTATAGTTCAGCGCTTTCCGCCAAAGTCCGATTATAGTTTGGGGTCCTGTATTTGTTTTTATAGAAGCGTATTTATTTGTTTCGGCGATATTGTTCATTACATTGGTTACTATACCGGTACTTTATATGTCTTTGATTTTAGGCCAGAGTTGTTTTTACAAACAATTCAAATAATTGTGAAGTGTACCAACTAAGAGGTATCAAACAGTTTTTTTTAGTGATAGTGTGTAATATAGATATAGTGGATAAATACATTTAAGGGAGTAATTCAATACGAGATATGTTGTTTCTAGACAGTGAATCTGTTCTAGGCCTAAATTCAATCAACATAACCTTTATTGATGAGCTAAATGAAAACGTTCTTTGTTTAAAGTTTTTTTTTTTTTCATTTCTCCCACTGGATATAATAGGATAGGTTGTGTAGATATAAAGACATATATTTATAAATTTCATTTTCTTTCAACTTTAAAACAATATGTAACATGTAATAATTATTTTCATTCCAAAGTAAAATGTTTATAGTGAAGTGCAATAATGTACAATGTTGTTATTTCATTTTTTAAATTTTTTTATTTAATTTTCAAGGGACCGTCATCAAATTTGTATGTAACTAAAACAGATCCATATGTTATATTTTTTAAAAGCTTGTTTCATTTCCTTTACAAAAATGTGTAATATGCCATAACTATAAGTCAGGATTTTTTAAATACTCTAGTAAAAAACTATCAGGCAGCAATAGACAGACACCTGTTAAGGGACTACGTTTTAGAGTTTTGAGATTGCAAATAAACTATTGTATCTTGGAAGAATAGAGTTTGAAACATTTACCAAACATTTAAGTAAATATGCATTAAAAGAAGTAATCAAATTATTGAAGGGTTAAATTCAAAATACTAAATTAATACTATATTAAAGGTAAGAAAAGTAAATGTTGGTGAGCTATTTTTTATAAAAAGATTTTAGGCAGTTAACAAAACATAAAAAAAATTATAATTTGTGTTTAATTTATAAAAAAATAATTATTTAATTTATAACTTCAAAATTAAAAACATTTATGTAGGGTTTCCTCTACAAGTATATTCCATCTGGGTTAAATTATGAATGACTAGGGACATTAAAATGGGGGAACACACCAACTGTGGATCTGTTTTGCCCTTTGACTGATAGACATTGAGGCACAGTAGTCCTTCAAGTAGAAAGCACAAAGGGTAAACAAATTGTTCCTTTGTCCTCATATTGTTCATGTTTGGTTCATATTCTAAATGAATTTTCATTCTATATTTTTTAGTATTTTCACATTACTACAAGGAACTATTGATGAATACATTTGTTAATACTAAAAAAGCCAGAATGATAATTCATTTGCATACTATCCCATTGAGGACTAAGTAACAATATGTGAACCCTTTGTGTTTTAAGGAATAGAGATATAACAAATACCATAAAACAATACTATAATAATTCTTGAATTTTGTAGTCCATTACATTCGGTGAATCTTATTAATCACTTAAACAATAGTTTATGACTATCCGAACTTTATATTTAGTAAATTTGTTAAAACTTACTGAGACAGAACGTTTTTCATCAGTGTCTTCTGCTTGGAGATGTTGGGTCAAGATGGTTGAGAAGTGGTCAACAACAAAAAAGGACCACATCTCAACACACTAGAACAATATGAAATTTACAGACACACAAAAACACAAAATACAAACATATTAAACGAACAAACACAATACAAATCACACATACTTTTTGATACTATCGAAAACCTACCTTTAAAACCGTCACCGCTTGACCCAACATCTCCAAGCAGAAGACACTGATGAAGATCGGCACATAGCGATCAAAAACGTTCTGTCTCAGTAAGTTTTAACAAATTTACTAAATATAAAGTTCGGATAGTCATAAACTATTGTTTAAGTGAATAACTATAATAATGTTATAAAATGAGGAAAAAATACACTTTACATTTAGATGGTAAAATTGTATGTTTAATTATATACCATTAACATGACTTTAATTCATAAATTCAATTACAATGTGTATATATATATATATATATATATATATATATATATATATATATATATATATATATATATATATATATATATATAAAGAACTAAGTCAAAATACAAATACAAGAATTATAATTGAAATTACAATTCAAAGCTTTTCGTTGGCTAACAGTACCAACATCATCAGGAATATGATATTCCTGATGATGTTGGTACTGTTAGCCAACGAAAAACTTTGAATTGTAAATTCAATTATAATTCTTGTATTTGTATTTTGACTTAGTTTTTTATTAATACACAAGAATACATATTGCGATATATATATTCTTGATATTTTACGTTATCCATTGTTTTTCCGTTGCACTGACTTTATGAAGTTAATATATTACTATTGTAAGTAATTTTATCCACCTTTAAGTGCAATGATTTTACCTTGTGTGATGAGGCGCCTTTCGGTCACTTGACCATTGTCGAATCACTGATATTTTTCTGGTGTAGATGTTCGGTCCGTGATGTTGGAATTTGTTGATGTTACACGCATTTTCTCTTGATCTGCGTGTATGATGTTTTTATATAGTATCTCTTCTGTATATGTGGTCTGTAGGTTCATTAAATTGTTGTGTGTGTTTTTATAAATGTGGTATTTTTCTAGTGAGTTTATTTCTATTGTGTTATTATTTATTTCAAGTATGGTTAGGTTATTTACGTAATTTGTTATTTCATGTTTATGTGATATTAGGTGTGCTGCAACATTTGATACTTTTGAATTTTTGTTTTTGAATGCTCTATAATGTTCTTCAAATTTTATTTTAAATGATCTGGTTGTTTTCCCTATGTAAAATGCGTTACAGTTGTTACATGTAATTTTGTAAATTCCTGATAGGTTATGTTTATCTGAATTTGTTTTGTGGTTTGTGTTATTAAGATATTTTATTATTTTGTTGTTTGGTTTGTATGTTGGAGTGTAGTATTCTTTGTTGTATATATTTGTTATTTTTTCTATATTGTTATTGGTGTATTTATATTTTAGGTAGATTTTTTTATTTTTATTATTTTTGTGTTCCGGTTGTAGTGTTGTATTGAGGTTAGGTTTTTTTTGTGAATTTATTGTATATATTTTTTATAAGGTGTTTGTTGTATCCATTTTCTATTGCTATTTTTGTAATGTTATCTAATTCTTCATTTAATTTTTGTTTGTTATCCTGTGTGTATGTTATTGCTTTATTTATCATGTTACTGTAAGTGTTAATTTTGTGTGTCCAGGGGTGGTTAGATTTGTAGTGTATTGTGGTATTGTTGGAAGTAGGTTTCCTGTATACTGTAGTTTCTATTTTATTGTCATTTATATTTAATGTAATGTCGAGATAGTTGATTGTTCTATTTGTTTCTGTTTCGACGGTGAATTGTATGGTTTCGTTGTATGTATTTAGTTTGTTTAGTATTATGATGTGTTCGTTGTGAATGGTGGGTTGGTATATTACAAGTATATCGTCTACATACCTTGTCCAGTGAAATATTGTGTGTGTTTAGTATAGGTTTAATTATTATTTGTTCAAAGTGTTGTAAATATATTTCTGACATGACTGATGATATGGGTGATCCCATGGTGGAGTTCAGTTGTTTGTTTATAGTATTTATTGTTAAATTGGAAGTAATTTTGGTTACATATGTGTTTGGTTAGCGTAATGATACTATCTATTGTGTTTCTTTTTTCGTTATTGTGTATTAGTTTGTTTTTTATTATTTCTATGGTTTCTTCTATTGGGATGCTAGGGTACATGTTAGTTATGTCATAACTTATTATTTTTGTGTTGCTGTTTGTTTTTATGTTTTTTATTTTATTAATTAATTCGTATCCATTTTTTATATTGTATGTGTTGTTGATATGTATTTTAGATCTTATTATTTTGTCTAGTATTTTTGCGATTATGTAAGATGCTGTTGTGAAATTTATTAGTGGTCTAAATGGTGTGTCGGGTTTGTGGATTTTAGGTATGCCTGTTAATATTGGTGCGCATGGTTTGAATGGGTATAGTCTTGTGTGGTGAGGCGCCTTTAATAAATTAAAATACCACGATGAGTTAACTTTCAAAGATTGATAGTATCTTCATTGTCGAGCATAAACAGTGAAAGTGTAATATATATAATTCCTAATATTATAAATCGTGTAATAATTACCATTACATAAGTTCTTTGACTTATGTAGTAGTTATCACATTTTCCTGGTTAGCATTAGATCTGGAGGCCAATCCATCTAAACTGCCATCTCTTTACCATCAAGGCACAGCTGTGATGAAAATCCAGATATGAATTTTGCTCTGTCTTTTACTTTTACATTTAAACATTAAATATGTCCTTTTATTATTTAAAAAAATGTTTGTAAGAAAAATGTATTAGGCCTGCTAAATCATTGGCTTTATTCTTTAACAATACTAAACACAGACTACAAAATATTAAAATAAATTGTATAAATCTTGGTGCAATAGATTTACACAGCTGGATTGGTTACATTTTTGCCTCTTTGATTATGGTTTCACCATATCTCTACCCTCTTGGAATATACTAGCGTATCCTGGTACCTGGAAATGTTAATAGCGTTTGGTAACTCTTGCAATATTAATTATGTCTCCTAAGAATGGCTTTAGTAAAAGATTATACTGTCTTGTTATCTCTTTCTTTTTTTACAATAACTTGAAATATTTATCTATATAAATTAAATTTAAAATTACTTGTATGACAATAACTATTTCTTTGGATCATACACACTTGCAGAATACCTTACTCATTGATACTTAGAAACAAGCCTTTAGTGATAGCACGCAATAATTAGTAATGGTTATTACAAGAAACATTTGGAAAAGCTTTTAGAATATTAAGATCTCAATATTTTATCCTAATCTATAATCATCACTTATACTTTTCAGGTGTGTGAAGCTAACTAAGTTTACTCATTAGTAAAAGACACTCACATAACCCAATTTTATTACCTTGGTTTTTATTTTAAAACTTCTCCATAAATAGGACAGAGTAAAAAAAAATAAAATTTTAATATTCTAAATATGGTTATTCATTAATTCCTTCTGTTAACTCACACTCTCTTGAACATATATCTTATACAAATTTTTAATCATTAACAAAATATGTTTTTATAGATCCAAACAAGTTCAAATAGATTTTTTTAACCTATAGTGGATACCAATTGATGTTAATACAGTTTTTTGAAATACTTAGTCATTACTTAATTTTAAAAAAAGCTGATGTGTAGGTTGGATTCGAACTGAATAACTATGTGTTTGAAATCCAGCACTTTGGCACTGATTAAGCTTTTTCCATAGCTAAAAATATGTTACTCTGAGATGTACATGAAATTATAAAAGAAAAGTTTTTTGCAATAATGAAGCTTTACAAGAGATCAACAGAATTAGAAATTATAAAACACCACTAGCTTCATAAATTAGAAACGAAAAAAAAGAAAGCGAATAAATAGTAACAACAAACAAAATAGTAGTCCAACACCATATACTGTACTTAAATGAAATTCGCTTTCTATTTTGCCACATAATATTGTGATTCTGTCATATTTATATACATATTTATACTAACTGTAATTATATAATAAAAAGTAACTAAAATAAAATTTTAGTTTATTGACCTCAGTAGAAATTTACTTAATTTTTTTTTTAATTACTGGTTTTTCTTTTAAAAAGTTAGGCTAAAAGTTGTTGCTAAAAATTCACTTGCATACATTGATGACTTTCTGTTACCTTACCTTTACATAAATCAGAGACAAAACAAAAAATTTAATATAAATGATTATCTATACAGATAAACTTGAAAATATTTAATATTTGATTATCAGTTACATATTTTGCTCTACTTTTTAGGTGAGTTGAATTTAGATGTTCCCGTTGCCGTGCCTTGGTTTGAAGCATGGAGAGACACTTTTCTGCAAGTTCAATTTCCTTCGGATCATGAATTTACAAAACATTATTTAGCTTGTATCCTTTAACATGCTTTCTTCACCTTCTAAGAAACGGCTAAGTTGACAAAAGAAAATATAAAATTGAATATAATAGTTACATTAATCAAAATTACTTAAGACCTAATACCTGTTCAGACTGTCTGGTTTTTTATTCAATAAAAATTCATCCATAATAGAAACAAAAATAACTGCACTGACTAATTTCTATGTATCTGTCCGCTTAAATTATGTTTTTGTAAACTGCAACTTATCCAAGGCACAAAACCTGTAATATCATTTAGTTTTTAGAAATGTTCTCTTTTAAAATCCAAACCAAAAAATCAAATGATCTAATGTTTTAGTCTATTAAAACAAATGTAATCAGAATTTAAATAAAATCTATATGATATATATTTGAGTACAGTTTTCTGCCTTTCCTAATGTTACAGTACTTTCCCCTTTTGATGCGTTTTGGTGTTACTCTATTTTCAAAACGTAAATCGTACTTCGAGAGTTTTGAAAATGGAGTCACTCCGAAACACGTCAACAGAGGAAAATACTGTAACATTAGGTTTAATTTAACCATTGACCCATGTAACTGGTCTACCTTTGTAGCAGCAGTCATCCAATCCTTCTTTTTGTTTCGCCAAATAACTGGTAAATTTTCAGTAAGTTTTCTAAACACCTGGGTTTTGCTGCTACTACAATAACAACAATCTTCATCATATTTCCCGCTCAATTCCCACAATATAATACTGCAAGTCTTTCTTTTGACGTTTTACACCCAGGATAATTTCCCCCCTTGACCTTGAGTGATTTTGTTGATAATGCTTGAAAATATGTATTGTCTACATTATAAAATATCGCATAGTTTGCAGTCAAACCTTCCAATTTAGTTTATTTACAACGTGTTCGTCTACATCTTTCGATTCACCAAAGATTCTATTTCAGACAATGTTGTCTCTTCTTGAAACTATTAAGCCATGCTGTAGATGCTTCAAATCAGTCAGTCCTTTAAGATTTGGCTATAGCAAGAGCTTCACTATAGAGCATCGAACCCGAAATGTGTACATTTTTTGATCTTGCATAGGTGAACCACTCCCATACTAGAGCGTCGATTTCTTCATTACCATATAGCTTCGTTTTTCTCCTCATTTGTCCATGCAACAACACGTTCTTTATTTTATCTTTATTCTTAAGAGTATGATCAATTTCAATTATCAACAATTTATCTTTTTCTTTCGCTTTAATTATTCTCATTTTTTCATTTAACAACAAAACATTTAATTTAGCCATTTTACAAGTAGAGTCGTGAATGCAAAGTCTACTGCTAAGAGCATATAAACAGACTGATTGTAGTTTCCTTGCAAATTCTGAACAACTGTATAAAAAACCAGACCTGGTTTATAGGAACTGAGAACAATTCAACCATTCATTTCGTCATGTACTCATCCTAACTCTTTCTCTCTTTATCCTTTTTTGTTACAATTAACCACAAAGAGGTGGCTTTTTAAATACTGTATTATTGAGAAATTCCTGTAAATATCCTTATTGACAAATTCTACAGATTTTACTTTCCGTTTGTGGGTTATGCAAATTCTCCATTGTACAAAAATAAATAACATTGTCAAGTACTCTATCTGCCTCAGGACCAACAAAGTTCCCCACACTGTACAAGATACCTTTTTCATGTTCTACTGTAAACAAGTTTTACTGTGTACTATGTATAATAGTAATAATAATTTATATAATTATAGGTTAGTTCTAGTAGAGCTTAAATCTTATATAGGAATATTTGGATTAGATAGGGGACTGGCAGACTTATTTAGTGGCAATAGTCCAATTATCTCTTGGAAATAAATAAATAGACATACATAAAAACATATCACACTATTGAAATATTTCGATCATACAATGAGCTTTATCAACCAAAAGAAAATCAGAAGTTTCACTTTATTAATTCAATTTTGGTTCTAGTTTCATCCTTTTATAACTAATGCATTTTATTTTGTGTGTTAATTTGAATAATTTTAAACAAAATTTCAGGTAAACAATTTTTTTTCAAATAAAGGAATTAGTAATAACAAAACAAATATATGGTAAACAAGAGTTTTTAAGAAAAAGCAATATGTAAGCAACATACTTTTTATGAAATTATAAAATATGTCCTGTTAAATTATCTACTCCTAAAGTTGTTATTAACTACATGCACTGAGGGGAACACTTGCAAATGCCTATATTGTATTGTGTAAATTGTTTGTTTAGATACACCCTTAACTAGTGACAGGTATGTTAGCTGTGAGCTCTCAAGAAGCAAGTCCAATGGACAATTACATACAAATGGCTGCACAACTTCAACAGATGCAAAGTATTTCCCCTGCTAAGTTGCCTAAATGGTTTAGTAATTCAGTGCTTAGGTATTATGTACTCGTACATGACAACGTGGACGGCAATTTATCTGGGTAGGTATTAAGTTATTTCTGACATATTTACCCTAGCCTTTATTATTAACATTCAAATGTTTTCCTAAAGTAACAAACTTTAAAAACTAAATGTTAAATAAAAATGTAATTACTGATTTACAGATTAATTTGCAATGTATTAATTTAATCGTTGATAAGTTCATCTAAATTCAATTTGAGCTAAAATGTAGTAAAACAGATGTTTGCAAGAAAATTTGTGTAAAGAACCACTGAATTTTGTCTAAAACTTCCTTACAAATAGGTAAATTGAAAATACTATTACACCTTTATATCTGCAGGTAGTGGGGACCAAAATTACCATGTTAACCTGAAACCGCTAATAATAAGGACAAGGTGTGTTATCCATGTTAACACACAAATACAACAATTACAGTATACAGTAGTACATGTACATAGATACATGAATTGCATAAGTACCTTATATACTGTATAATCTTTAAAATATTACAGTACAGTACATAAGTATAGTTATGTACAATAGGCCCATTGTGATTACTGTGTGTACTTACCATCATGTAGTGTACAGTACAATATTCAATTTGTGGCTACTAACATCAAATGTTTGTCATCAAACTTGGAGGCAATTATTTAACTTTGAGAACTTGTTTAATAGAGCTGTACAGAGAGTATGTATGTGTGAATGGTACACTTCACATGTACACATTAAAAACAACTGCTACATACAAAAAGAAGTTTTAAGCTGAAGTTAAGAAGAAGATACTTTTAGTCACAAACACCTTCACCTGAAAGTGGAAGAGACTCGGTGTTCTAAAGAGAACTGTCTATTACGCTTAGTGATGCTGACAATGTTGGTGGGACAGATGAATCGATAATTGGCACTTTTTTCTACTTTATAAAAGTTATGATAGGGGATGCTGTTTTTTCATTTTGCTGAAGACTTGCTGAAGAACTGTGTGGCTTCCGTAATCATTCTGCTAACTTTAATCCCACATTTCATAAGTGGTGTAATCCATTATTTTTTCATTCAAACTTTTGCCATCCGGAAAACATCTCCAATTTTGTTCAGTGTTCGTGTCAGAAATGACTATTTACGATTTACAAACGGTTGAACATCAACTATTCTTAGATTCTCAGTAGGACAGCATACAGTGGGTACTGATGCCGTGGATACAGAGGTACAACTGTATGTGCTTAGAAACTTGAGGTATCTAGATCAATTTCTTTATTTGGTTTTTTATTACATCTTTGTGGATTAATTATTTATAATTGTTTAGAAAATAGTGACAAACTTTCTGGATGTTTGAAGTAAAAACAAATCTCTATAATAAATTTAGGATTTTATAGATTTTATATTATTTTAGGCTCAAATAAATTACATAGTAAATGAAATTAATCAATTACCCCATTAAAAACATCAAAAATCAAAGAAGTCATTTACCATCATATGTTGGTAGAGAATAGTGTCACCAATATTTATAAATCACTCCATCAAGTGATTTTGGCGTATTAATATAAAAGTTTAAATTTAGTTTTATATTATCTATGTATTTAAACAGGGCAGAAGCAACATTTGAATCAATGAAAAATACCTATGGAATAAACAACTGCTTCTTTCTGAATATCAACTCTCAGTCAGAAAACTCAAACACAAATGAAGTTCAACGTCCAGATCCTTGGAGTCAGTTTATTTCCAAACAAATATACTCTCAAGTTAGTATGTTTGAATCTAATAATAGTAAAAATAGATATTTAAAAAAAATAAATTTAATGTTTTGTCTGTGCATTATATCACAATTTGCCAACAACGCAATATAGACAATAACAACAAAATATTTGTTTAGAGAAAGATATAAACCATTTAAACCTCACTCACTGATACATGAGTATTTAATGTAGTAAACCAGAGAAATTAAATAGGAACGTACCTATTAAAAAAACTTAACTCATGAAATGGCTGTGTATAATGCATTAATATACATTATAAACAATAATTATATTCAAAATAACTAATCACAATAATATTAATATTATTATTATTAATATGTTTTAAGAATGTTTATATTAAGAAAATTATACATAAAAAACTGGTACTTGAGTGTTATACCGACCACAGATCTATAGGAAATGTAGGACATTACAGAATAAAAATATACAACAAAATCTATACTAACTGGATATTTCATAGGTATACAGTAGTGTTATATTTAAATAGTGCAACAATTCCTAAACAGTTATAATTGAACATGTTTAAAAAATAAGTTTATACAGTAATACCCCGTACTTACGCGATAGGTGGGACCGAGCGATAACTGTGTAAGTCGAATTCACGTAAGCCGGGGTATAATTTTACATACATTCACATAGAAATCATGTTTAATTGGGACCAAAGACTAAATAAACTAATAATTTAAAAGAAAAATTTGTATGTATTAAAACCCTAAATACATAACACAACAAAAAATTGTATTATATACATACATATTGAATAGAAGTAAGTCAAAAGAAGTTATTTTGACATAAAAGGCTTCATAAAATCTAGTAAATTTGTTTGAAGAATTGAAGATTCTTTCTTCTCACACAGAATTTTCTCATAACTTGCTAATTTGTTTGTTTTGTGGCAGAAATTCATTCATTGTTGGAGTCTATTTTCCAAAACTTGCACAATTAAACTAAAGCCTTTTGTCAAGTTTCTAACCATCATTTCATCTTCTACGTCAACTGGATCTAAAGAATCTGCATTTTTAAGGTCTTGCTCACGCATTTCTATGAGCTCATCAGTTAATTGTCAGCTTCTGGTTGTGTAAATCCAGCAGCTCTTGAACGTAATCATTTTCTACTTCTAAATTTAGTTGTCTGGTAAAACCGACAACTTCTCCAATCATATCAGCTATTCTATCAGACTCTGATACTGATTCCGCCTGAGTTTCAGTGGCGAAAAAAAATATACACACTTTTTCCCAAATGCCATTCAAAGTTGCTTGTGAAATTTCATTCCAAGGTTGTCCAATGATTCTGAAAGCATTTAAAACATTGAATTGTTTCAAAAAATCTTCAGCAGAGAACTCGTTCTGTCTCATAGTTTCATGCAGATGCGCAAATGATCTTGTGTAATAAACTTGATAATAAACACCCTGATCATTCGGTTGAAGCAAATTATTTGTGCTTGATGGCAAAAATATCACTTTCACGCGTGTGTCAAATCGTTAGTTAAAGTAGTAGGAGGATGGCCAGGTGCATTGTCAATTAATAGGAATTACTTTAAAAAGAATTTGTTTAGACCGTCAATAACGTTAGTTTTGAGGTATGAAATGATGACCAAACCAGTTCTAAAAAAAGCTGTAATCAAAGCCTTCTGATTCGACTTCCAAATCACGGGCAAATTAGCTTTAGATATATTTTTTAATGCCCTTTAATTTTCTGAGCGATAAACTGAGACAGATTGCAACTTATAATCAACAGCTTTATTTGCATCAAATATCACTGTCAATTGGTCTTTGGTAGCCTTAAAACGTGAAAATATTTTTTCTTCAGCTTCTTGAGCTATAAAAGTTTTCATTGTATTTTCTTCCATTACAGTTTCTACGTAACTCGGGCAGCAACAATTTAAAACCGCGTAACTTGAGAATCGAGTAAAATGGGGTAGCGTAAGTCAAAGTATTACTGATACCTTCAATGTAAGTTTCAACTGCTCCTTGATTTGACATTTAAAATAATTTTTTTTTTCAGAAAATATTTTTGTGTATCTTTGTAAAAGTTTAATGTAAATATTTACTTATGTATATCTTCATTCTGTAATGTCCTGCATTCCCTCTAGGTGTGTGGTCGGTATAATACCAAAGTAGAAAAATAATTAAAGGAAACAGATGCTTGAAATAAACAATAAACATTTTCCAAAATTAAGTTTAAATTATAATACCCAATACAAATGAAAAAAGGCAATATGATACAGAAGGCAGTTACATATGTTGCAGCTGAAATCAAACATCTCAAAATTGTTCAAAAACTTAACTATGGACTTGATCATATGAAATGACAAAAATATTCAAGTTATTTTGTTTATAAATATTCTTATCTATAAAATATATATTAATTGAACAAATTAATATGGAAGGTATGTTAGTTACTCAGTTTTGAACATAATGTTACTATTTAAATTTAATCATTACATTGGTAGTACATGGGACAAATTAAATTACAATTATCGCTATTCATTTCTGTTTGTATAACAAATTTTAAAAAATCACAAACTTTTTTTTATAATTTTGGTCTTTCTGTGTTTCCTATGAAGTAATTCCAAAAGTAGTTTTACAGTGAACATTTAATTCAAATAAATATAACATTTTTAAGGAAAATTAATTTTTGGTAAATAGATTTGTTAATGCTTGACTGAAGAGTTTGTTTACTTCACGTTGTGTTTGTGGTGTTTCACTTTTTCTCTGGTGTCCAAGAGAATTACTTTAATTTTATCCTCAGTAAAATGATAATACCACTAAATTAAAAAAAAACCTCTTGTTATTGCTTAATGCGCTTGCATTCATTTCTGTAAGATTTATTATTTTAAAAATCAGTTTATGATTTGTTTGTTGGTTTTATGAATATGGAAATGTAAGTATTTTATTTTTCATCAGAAAGTATTGAAAATTATTTAAAAATTGTTTATTATTTCATTGTAACATTTTGTATATTTTTTAAGATCAGTTTTAATGCTTTTTAATCCCGTCATGGTAATACTTGACCAAACGGTATCCAACTTCGATTTTTGTTTTCGTTATCATATATGTTAGTCAAAGATTTGCTTAAACAAGAATCATTGCATGCACTTCAAAGTGTGAAAATTGCTTGAATGTTTCAAAATGTGAAACATAACTCAATGTAGCAAGACCCACAAAACAGTATAAAACAAATGTTTCTTTATAGAACTGCATTAGCATAACCCTCAGTATATATGAATATATATATATATATATATATATATGAATTTTTGAACTAGATAGGAGAACGACAGATTTACCTAGTGGCAATAGTTCAAAACTGCAATAAATAGGCACATGTAAAAACAAATCACACTATTGAAATATTTCGATCATACAATGATTTTTATCAATCCAAAAGTGTGGAAATGAATATCTTATAAGGGAGCAGGGAAATTGCTTTACAGCAGTATTTTAACACTCCAAATATTTACAATAATATTAATATTACAGTTATATATATGTCTATTTTATAAATAGAAGTCATGCACAAATATTCCCATTCCACCAACGAAGTTCCATTTACTGCTTACAAGGTAGCATGGTATTTTTAGAAGCATTCACACTGGTAGAGGCCAGCATTATCTGTACAAGTCTCACAGATAATAACAACATTATCTTGTAATGGCAGTATTAAAGTACATTAATATTTGCAAGAAAACACAAGGAGAACAATTAATACATTTATACAACCATTGAGATAAAATAAACACTGCAAACTTAAAACAAAAACTTTGCCTTGGGACTAAAATGCTGCAAAACCACACCAATTTTATACGAAAACTGAGTGACATTGAAGAAAATAAAAAGGTTTGTTGTGGCTGGAAACAGATTCCCTACCAGTAGGGCACACTTGGTCATGTCAGGACCCTGGATTACCACCCACAGTGAATGTGTTAAAACAGTATTTATGTTTTGCGATGTTCGAAATTACTTGTGTTTTATACATCTATTTTTGAATAACATTTATAGATAGTTGGATACTATTTAGTCAAGTATATTCATCAAATCCTTCTACAATATCAAGAGAACAGTCGTGCAATATATTACAGTAACAATATTGGCAAATAATTATAAATAACTTGTATTACATAGGAATAAACCGTTATGTACATTTCTATGACCATGGCATCATCATCAGAGGGTCCTATTACAATCTAGAATATAATAATTTACAATAATTTAAGTCACCTAGGCTGACTTAGTCATGGTCATCGAAATGTACATGAAAGGTTTAATCCTACGTAACTTGTAATACCAGTTAATTTTTAATATTCACAAGGGTAAAAAACAAAATAGTCAACTCAAAATGTCACAACACATTAGTTTTTATTAAAAACTAGTAACTAAGCACTGAGGAAGGTGACATCGTAGCCGAAACTAGTCTGTTATGAACTATGTGATTTGGCTATTTTGTTTTTACTGTTGTGAATAGTTCTCACTAGCTAAGCTGTAATTAACTAAATTTTTAATATTTTTGTGGTATTGGGGTTTTTGGCAATATTTTTAAAGTAACATTATTTTACTTTACAGCATATACTGTTATATCTTTGTACAGTACTGTATTGTGGAAATATATTACTATTTATTTCAAAATGTTTTGCTTTTAAATAAAATTCACTATTTAAATCACCTCCGTGGCTTAAACATGGTTTGTACATCATGTCATAGCAGATTTGTTCTGGAGAAACTGTAAAAAGCAAGCTGTTTGTTGTTGTAGGACGTAAATGAAGTCGACAATAACATGGTGGATGAGCGAAATCACTCAGATGGACTGGGGGGTGTAGAAGCGGCTCAGGAAGCAGGAGAAAGTCCCATGAATCCTGTCATTCTACACCCCCTTAGTCCTGTCACAGAGCATCATATATTGGCAGTTAATAGTATCAGTGATAAGGTCAGTAGGTGGACCTTCAAAGGTCAGGATAAATTTTAAAAAAATTACTGATGGTTTAAAATTACTATCAAAATTAGTGGGGTATTAAATGTTTAAAGTTAATTCTTTGAGGTATTTGTTTCCTATTTCCACATAATCGATTTTAACAAAACGAATTATATGAGGTGATGCAAAATACAATCAGTATTAAGAAAAATTTATAAAAACTTCCAATCTCGCCCCAAAAATTAAAAATTTTAGAAAATAGCTATTCTCCCTCCATGACACATAACTAATTCAAAGTGTTAGCTTAATTATTTTGACTTAATAACTCACTAAAGGCTTAAAAATGCAATAAAACTTGCTATTGACTCCCAAAAAACTACAAATTTTGAAAAAAACCTAATTTTAACAAAGTGCTATTATCACCACGTTTTACTCGGCACACAAGCTTTTTAGAATTATAAAACTGGCACACCCATCTTATTTTTTTGCAGTAGTAGGTTGTAAAATTACTCAAATGGACGAAACAAACAATAACAGACACTTTTTCCCACACAAACCAGAAAATATTGCATTAAACATTTATACACCTTTTATTTTTAACTTTGGCCTAAAAAACGATAGAACATACATCACAAAGTAGTGTGGATTTAAAATGTTAAAGTCGATTTTTTCACAAACCTTGTAATTTTTTGGAGTCGATAGCAAGCTTAATTACATTTTGAGGCATTTTGCTAGTTACTATGTCGAAAAATAAAACCAAAAGGTTAAATTGGTAATGTTTCAAGTGTGCCGTGGAGGGACGGAGGAGAATTGCTATTTTCCAAAAATTGTTATTTTTGGGGCATGAGTGGAAGTTTTTGTAATTTTTTTAATATTACTAATGACTTTCTGCGACACCTGGTATAATTTGTTTTGCTAAAATCGATGAAGTGTGAACATGAAATAAATATCACCCTGGATTTTAGTTTTTCAGTTTAAGAAATTATATTTTCAACAATAATGATTTATTGTTGAAATAAATATTATTTTCATCAAAATTTGTTTCCAAGTTGGGTAAAGTTTCATTTAATAGTTTCATGTAATAGCGTAGGTTTTACATATCCATTATTTTGTTAAATTTGTTTATTTACATAATTCTCGCCTTTCTGCAACAAACAGTTTAAGTGTTACATTAGGGTATTCCAAGCCTAGTTGAGCCTGACATCGTAGCACACCTGTGAGTGCATGACGATGTGGCCATCTGATGTTTTCATTACTCACACTTTAATATAGCTAAACAGGAACCTTACTTGGTATATTTGTTTATTTACATAATTCTCGCCTTTCTGCAACAAACAGTTTAAGTGTTACATTAGGGTATTCCAAGCCTAGTTGAGCCTGACATCGTAGCACACCTGTGAGTGCATGACGATATGGCCATCTGATGTTTTCATTACTCCCACTTTAATATACCTAAACAGGAACCTTACTTGGTATATTTGTTTATTTACATAATTCTCGTCTTTCTGCAACAAACAGTTTAAGTGTTACATTAGGGTATTCCAAGCCTAGTTGAGCCTGACATAGCACACCTGTGAGTGCATGACAATGTGGCCATCTGATGTTTTCATTACTTACACTTTAATATACCTAAACAGGAACCTTACTTGGTATATTTGTTTATTTACATAATTTTGCCTTTCTGCAACAAACAGTTTAAGTGTTACATTAGGGTATTCCAAGCCTAGTTGAGCCTGACATAGCACACCTGTGAGTGCATGACAATGTTGCCATCTGATGTTTTCATTACTTACACTTTAATATACCTAAACAGGAACCTTACTTGGTATATTTGTTTATTTACATAATTTTGCCTTTCTGCAACAAACAGTTTAAGTGTTACATTAGGGTATTCCAAGCCTAGTTGAGCCTGACATAGCACACCTGTGAGTGCATGACGATATGGCCATCTGATGTTTTCATTACTTACACTTTAATATACCTAAACAGGAACCTTACTTGGTATATTTGTTTATTTACATAATTTTGCCTTTCTGCAACAAACAGTTTAAGTGTTACATTAGGGTATTCCAAGCCTAGTTGAGCCTGACATCGTAGCACACCTGTGAGTGCATGACAATGTGGCCATCTGATGTTTTCATTACTTACACTTTAATATACCTAAACAGGAACCTTACTTGGTATATTTGTTTATTTACATAATTCTCGCCTTTCTGCAACAAACAGTTTAAGTGTTACATTAGGGTATTCCAAGCCTAGTTGAGCCTGACATCATAGCACACCTGTGAGTGCATGACGATATGGCCATCTGATGTTTTCATTACTCACACTTTAATATACCTAAACAGGAACCTTACTTGGTATATTTGTTTATTTACATAATTCTCGTCTTTCTGCAACAAACAGTTTAAGTGTTACATTAGGGTATTCCAAGCCTAGTTGAGCCTGACATCGTAGCACACCTGTGAGTGCATGACGATGTGGCCATCTGATGTTTTCATTACTCACACTTTAATATACCTAAACAGGAACCTTACTTGGTATATTTGTTTATTTACATAATTCTCACCTTTCTGCAACAAACAGTTTAAGTGTTACATTAGGGTATTCCAAGCCTAGTTGAGCCTGACATAGCACACCTGTGAGTGCATGACGATGTGGCCATCTGATGTTTTCATTACTCACACTTTAATATACCTAAACAGGAACCTTACTTGGTATATTTGTTTATTTACATAATTCTCACCTTTCTACAACAAACAGTTTAAGTGTTACATTAGGGTATTCCAAGCCTAGTTGAGCCTGACATAGCACACCTGTGAGTGCATGATGATATGGCCATCTGATGTTTTCATTACTTACACTTTAATATACCTAAACAGGAACCTTACTTGGTATATTTGTTTATTTACATAATTCTCACCTTTCTGCAACAAACAGTTTAAGTGTTACATTAGGGTATTCCAAGCCTAGTTGAGCCTGACATAGCACACCTGTGAGTGCATGACGATGTGGCCATCTGATGTTTTCATTACTCACACTTTAATATACCTAAACAGGAACCTTACTTGGTATATTTGTTTATTTACATAATTCTCACCTTTCTGCAACAAACAGTTTAAGTGTTACATTAGGGTATTCCAAGCCTAGTTGAGCCTGACATAGCACACCTGTGAGTGCATGACGATGTGGCCATCTGATGTTTTCATTACTCACACTTTAATATACCTAAACAGGAACCTTACTTGGTATATTTGTTTATTTACATAATTCTCACCTTTCTGCAACAAACAGTTTAAGTGTTACATTAGGGTATTCCAAGCCTAGTTGAGCCTGACATAGCACACCTGTGAGTGCATGACGATGTGGCCATCTGATGTTTTCATTACTCACACTTTAATATACCTAAACAGGAACCTTACTTGGTATATTTGTTTATTTACATAATTCTCACCTTTCTGCAACAAACAGTTTAAGTGTTACATTAGGGTATTCCAAGCCTAGTTGAGCCTGACATAGCACACCTGTGAGTGCATGACGATGTGGCCATCTGATGTTTTCATTACTCACACTTTAATATACCTAAACAGGAACCTTACTTGGTATATTTGTTTATTTACATAATTCTCGCCTTTCTGCAACAAACAGTTTAAGTGTTACATTAGGGTATTCCAAGCCTAGTTGAGCCTGACATAGCACACCTGTGAGTGCATGACGATGTGGCCATCTGATGTTTTCATTACTCACACTTTAATATACCTAAACAGGAACCTTACTTGGTATATTTGTTTATTTACATAATTCTCGCCTTTCTGCAACAAACAGTTTAAGTGTTACATTAGGGTATTCCAAGCCTAGTTGAGCCTGACATCATAGCACACCTGTGAGTGCATGACGATGTGGCCATCTGATGTTTTCATTACTTACACTTTAATATACCTAAACAGGAACCTTACTTGGTATATTTGTTTATTTACATAATTCTCGCCTTTCTGCAACAAACAGTTTAAGTGTTACATTAGGGTATTCCAAGCCTAGTTGAGCCTGACATAGCACACCTGTGAGTGCATGATGATATGGCCATCTGATGTTTTCATTACTTACACTTTAATATACCTAAACAGGAACCTTACTTGGTATATTTGTTTATTTACATAATTCTCGCCTTTCTGCAACAAACAGTTTAAGTGTTACATTAGGGTATTCCAAGCCTAGTTGAGCCTGACATAGCACACCTGTGAGTGCATGATGATATGGCCATCTGATGTTTTCATTACTTACACTTTAATATACCTAAACAGGAACCTTACTTGGTATATTTGTTTATTTACATAATTCTCGCCTTTCTGCAACAAACAGTTTAAGTGTTACATTAGGGTATTCCAAGCCTAGTTGAGCCTGACATAGCACACCTGTGAGTGCATGACGATGTGGCCATCTGATGTTTTCATTACTTACACTTTAATATACCTAAACAGGAACCTTACTTGGTGTATTTGTTTATTTACATAATTCTCGCCTTTCTGCAACAAACAGTTTAAGTGTTACATTAGGGTATTCCAAGCCTAGTTGAGCCTGACATAGCACACCTGTGAGTGCATGACGATGTGGCCATCTGATGTTTTCATTACTTACACTTTAATATACCTAAACAGGAACCTTACTTGGTGTATTTGTTTATTTACATAATTCTCGCCTTTCTGCAACAAACAGTTTAAGTGTTACATTAGGGTATTCCAAGCCTAGTTGAGCCTGACATAGCACACCTGTGAGTGCATGACGATGTGGCCATCTGATGTTTTTATTACTCACACTTTAATATACCTAAACAGGAACCTTACTTGGTATATTTGAGAGTCGACTTTCCAAAGATATTAATTACAGTGCTTTCAATTTTGAGATTTCTTGAAGACTGCTTTAGGAGTAAATATACCAAGTAAAATTTTGTCATATAAATGCTGATTTTGTTTTTTATATAAATAATTTGATAAATGTTTATAACACATTATAAACATACATTGAAAGCATACATTGAAATCATCAAGAGAACAGTTTTTGATTTTTCTGGACTGTTTTTTATGTGTGTAGAAAACAGTTTTCTTGAAACCATTTAGCTGTAATTCATTTTACAAAATTAGACTAAACAGCATGTCATTGTAATGAAATTAAGCTTTTAGTAAAAGTAGCTTTTCTGTTCACAATATTATTGTCATAAATCACTTCTCTTGGTTTCCCAATAGAGATTTTTCTTTTAAGATTTGATGTTGATGCCATGTTAAGATCAGGTTTCCTTGCAAATTAGAACCTTAACCTTGTGTATCCTTATATAGTTAAAATAAAACCTTATCATAAAATTAATAATAAAAATGTTTCTAATATAAGTAAGTATAAAATTGAAAAGCAAACTATGCAACTGACATCACAAAGGCAGAAATGAATGAATGCTAGCCAGGTTTGTGATACACCATCAAAAATATACTTTAATTTCTTTTAGTATAATATACTCTCAACAACCTGGTGAAAATAACATGTAGACTTCATGTACCTTATACAACCATCTTCCTCCCAAAGTTGTGCTTTAGCTGCGGAAACAAGTCAGTTAGTACAAGGTCAGGGGAGTAAGGTAAATGTCCGAAAACTTCCCATCGAAACTCATCAAGCGGATCTTGAGTCTGACATCAATATGTGGGCAATTTTGTCATGTAACAAATAAAAACTGTTTTTGTCAGTTTTTATAGACAAAGATCGTCAGAAGGGCATGTACGGCTTATTTCCACATTCGGTGACTGTTGAGAAAGGACTTCACCAATTGTTAGGTAGCGATCAGGTCAATGGCCCTTCAGACATCAGTCAGAGCGCACTAAGGGGAGGGGAGGCCACTCCATTGTTCATTGTGTAGTGGTGTTTTCCTTTCAATAAATGACTGGCACCAATAAAAATCCATTGGCTTCGACATTATGTCTTCACTATAAACACTAAACAACCCACAATGAATTTCAGTCGCATTTTTAGTTTTGTGGTTAAAAAACAAACACCACAAATTCGCATTCGGCCGCAGGAACAAGCATAATCTCCATATTGACTAGATCCTGACTACTCGCTCTCACATGCTCCTGATCAACGCATGCACACATGAATTTTGAAGTGCTACCACTACACCCACACGCAAATTCCTCATGACTCCCAGATGTTTTCCACCTACGACACGGACAGTGTAAATTATTTTTGAGACATCCTTTGTACAATCAAACTGACCTGCTAGTGGCAGTAGTCAGCATGCAGTGTTGACAAAACAAGAGTGCATTGAATGGGAGATGGGCATGTACATCCTAGCCACCTGATGTTATTATTGTAAAATATTTAATTATAGCTTATGTGCTTATTTATAGCAAAATCCTCTTCTTTGTTCTATATCACAGTCTCCCTTTACATGCATAGATTTAAATTTTGGGTTATCCAATGATATGACTTGAAGGAAGCTGTCATAACAAGGTTTAACGGTACTTAGGTATTATACAGAGGTCACTATTATAGAGAGCGCTGCAGTGGTTAGGTTAGGTTATCATAAATTTGTTACTCTTATTTTCCCAATTACATTATGAATCAGATGATACCCGATGAGTCCTACTATCTACCTCCACATTCCATCCAAGTAGGCCAAGGTCAGGTCATTAACCAAAGCAAGCAAATCACCTCAGTAATTTGTCAGTGTCTTGAGTAATTGACATGTGTTTGGTTAGTTTTTTGTTATCATCATGAGGATTGTCTACGACTCTGGGATTTACCTCAGACTTAAGAGGTCAGTGTACATTTCTTTCAAAAAAGACTGATATTTTCTGCAAAAAAAATTATGCATGAATAATCACAAAATGAAACTGTAATTTGGAAAAGAAAATCTGTTCTCGAAGTGTAATTTGCGATCTCGTCTAAATTAGGGGCCACCATATAATACCTAAATACTGGTTTTTATTTAGTCAGTCTCAAAACTCTAATTCGACAATGTATAGTTAGATTCCTAACAAATGTATTCCTAAATGTAATTGAATAATGACATTGGTTTTCAGGTTGTCACAGATGGTTTATCCAATTCTTGGCCTAGCCATACAGCCCAGCATGGGGCTTGTCTATCTACTAGTGATATAGAAAGACTTCGCCAGTTTATTAATGATTTTTGTATTCGCTGCCTAATCCCTCATGTGGAATCCCAAATTCAACAGCTTACTGATTTCGTAAGTATAACTTTCTAATGTGTATCTTGAATAAAAATTAAATGCTTTGTTACAAATTTATTATTATTTTATTTAAATGACTTCAAGCAAACATTCTTGACATACAGTGTAAGTTTTATTCATTTTATGAAATTGGTAGAATAAACTTATTTTTCTTGGAATAAGGAAATTATTACAGTATAAAGTATAAAATTTATTTTTATTGTTATACTAATTAACGACTTGAACTTTCACTAATGATCATTTAGTGTGATCAAAAATGTCTTTTTTAAGCAAGTTTTTTCAAAAAGTTACCCAAATATAAGATACATATAATTTTAAAATTTGTTTAATAATAAAGTTTTGCCAATCATAATAGACAATAACATTATCGAGTAAACAATTAGATACAATATTAAAATTAAGTAATTCCATATGATTAAAGCCTGAAGGCTTAGTTAGTCAGTTCCAAAGAACGAATTGGTTTGGTGGCCCTTGTGGGTTTTGCATCTGTCATCTCTAACAGTGGCAGCAGGCAGGTAAGGGTAATATTTGTATTTGACCGGTAACAAGGGGGAGTATTTTCATTGGGGAGGACATTTGTTTGGTTGGGAAGGGTAAAACCTGGTGTAATCCCAGTAGACTTTTTAATTTAAAATTTTTATATAAAGGAGAACTGGCTAATTTTGTTAAACTATGTAACTTGAAAGCTAATAACTTAACTTGAAAAATAATTCCAATTTGCTTAAATCTGATTAAAAAATAACCCTTGCTATGACATAAAATAGCGTAAGATTAATTTTGTAGCCTAAAAAGTGGGGGAACATATAATACTGGAGTAGTTTTTAAAACTTAGTAACATTTACTTAATTTTCCTAAATGCATTCATATGTAATTTAGGGTCAGAAAAATTACCGACATTAAATTTTACAACCTAAACCATTGTATTTTGCCATTGCCAGTACAGTACAATTCCGGTAATCCAAATTACAGTAGTCCGAAACTCCCACTAATCTGAAACGATTTTAGAAAATATCAAAACGAGAAAGAAAAATAAACGGTCATAAGAGAGGTTTAAAGCAGAAAGGCAGCATTGTTTTGTTTACTTTTCAATGACCTCAGTGTATTGATCCTTTTTGATTAATCAGCATTTTCAACACTTACGGCAAGTAGACGGTAGAATAGTTTTGTGATCACAGTGTGTTAAACTTTAATTTTTATAATGGTGTCTTCTCGTAAAACAAAATACAAAACATTTTCATTGTCGGATAAGTGCAACGTTTTAAAATTACTTGGTGCAAGGTACCTGCTAAAAATTAGCGGAAGATTTCGGGATCGGAAATTCAACAATCAGTGACATAATGAAAAACATAACAGATGCCTGTCCCCCCCAGGACTCATTCAAAAATCGTGGAAAAATTTATGACCATTGATTGTTTATGACACTAAAATATGAAAGTGCTAAGATTGCAGATGAGAATGAAAGTGAAGACATTAAATCGATAGTGCACATTATAAACAAGGTCAGCCAAAGTAGAGATGTAAACTCAGAAGGGGTGAGTGGATAAGTGGAAGGGACAAAAATGACATTGATACAAACAGACAGTGGGATTATCAACAATGTGCTAAGGGATGTTGAAGAAGAAGTATTAAAGCCAGGTATGAAACACGATGATGCAGTTTTGTGCTTTAACACATGCATTGACTGGGCAACGGAAAATGACATACCATACTGGAAAGAAGTCTTGCTGCTGCTTCAGATCAGAAAAGCTCTAGAAAAGGCAATCAAAAAACCGAAGCAAAAGAAAATTTCTGATTTTTTAGTAAGAAGTCAAATTTTATAAAAAAAAGTAAAGCGTTTATGTTCAATACATACAGTAGTCAGTTTATTTGTGTTTTATTAAGTGTGTTGTAAAGTGTTTGTTATATTGTTCTTTTTAAAACTTTACATGATAAAATCCTGTTTAAATTAAAAAACACATTTTTCAATTGGTAGAGTGTTTTCTTTCAGTTATTACTGTACTGTACTTAACTAACTACTCTTAACATTAGAATATTGGTACTTTATAAGACCATATAGGCATATATGTAGCCGTATATACGTCGTACATTCTGGTAATCCGAAAAATCGGGTAATCTGAAATGGCCGTACATTTATTATTTCGGATAACCGGATTGGACTGTATATGAGTATTTAATATTTAGTACCAGCAAACCCAAGAATATTTATAAAAAAAATTTTCTTCATTTTTTTTTTTTCAATATTTCAGATTTCTAATAAAAAAGGAGTGAGTCGGTCGTTATTAAGTGCAACAAAAAGATGGTTTGGTAGCAACAAACCTGGGTTACCAAATTCTCCAACTGCAGCTGTTACGTAAGTATATTATTTTGTTTTGTTTGTCTGTTTTTCCAATTATCTTCAGATTTATATTGGAAAAGGTGATCATACCACCCAAAAGTATATTTAGTTACATACAGTGGCTAGCCTAAAACTAATTCCCTCTGTTTCTGGTCAAAATATGTAAATAGATTTTTCTTAGTTCCAGTTAACTTCTGATAATTCATGCGTGGATAAATTGCGGTAAAAGTCCAGTCAAATATGCGTCTTATGTAATACAGTATGTAGGAATTTATATCATGACAAATAGATTACATAAATATCTCGGTCAAGCAGGGACAAATCAAGGAGATTATCATGAGGAACAGATATTCGTATATAAACAAGCTTTTATTTATTTCCAAACTTTGAGCAATGTTACTCAATACAGATAAAACTCAAAACTGTTTTGAGTTCCCACTTCAATGTTTTTTACAAACTTAAATCCTTTTTTTAAAAAAAAAAACTACACAATATTCCCTTGTCTACAAATTTACACTAGTTTGATTATATATGCATGATAGCTTCACAAAAGTGAGTTTACACAATGTTTATTCCTCACTAACTACAATGATCTTTTTCAATCAAAAAAGAAGAAGAAAAGATGGAAGTGAACCACAGATGTATATGAAAGATTAAATATCCAAATGTCACAGATAAACAGAATTATAGTTTAAGTGTAGTACTATATGTTATTTGTGTAAATATTGATTAATTTAACTCAGATATTAATAGATTGTCAGAAAGAAGATAGAGTTGTTGAAAATTGTAAAAATTAAGAGGAAGGTAAAAGGAGTTATCTGATGTTGAGGTTAGGAGGTTCTCTAGATTTGGCGTACCACTGGTATGACAACTCCCATCTTCTTAATTCTGAAGGGTTGCAATCAAGGGGAAGGGCCTTCATTATTTTGGTGGTATAACAATCATTGTAAGATATGATGTGACCAGTAGCATGTTGAACAGTTGGCCTGTTTATATTCATGGTCCCAACATAATGTCTGTGGCCATTCATTCTGATGCTCAGACCATATGTGGTAAGGTCTATTTTACAAAATATACATTGTTGCAAAATTTACATTGCAACTGGTATGTTACATTTTTGGATGTACAAGTATGATGACCCTGAATCTTGGAATCCACATTGATTGCTAGGCTATGGAAACTCTTTGTTGGGATGTGTATTGGACATATCTTACATCTAGGTCTAATCCACGGAAAGGAGCCATGAGGAGGTTTAGGCAGTTTTTCAATACTTGGATCTGGTACCAAAATATTATTCAAATTGGAAGGTTGTCTGAACCAAATACATGTTGGATTAGAGAAAAGAACTTTGGTGTGTATGGAAGCTTGAAGCCATCCTTTAATATTTTGTTCAGCTTCTGTAGGTCTGGATGGTAATCTGTAACTAAAGACAGTTTGTTATATTACATAGGTGGTGTGGGCTCATCAGATGATTGAGCTAAGCGGATTTGATCCTTAAAAAACTGTTCAGGATATCCTCTTTTTTGGAAAGCTAATAATATCTTTCTAGTTAAGTCCTCCAATTCCCTATCGTTGGAACAAATTCTCTTGCCCCAGATTGCCTGACTGTTAGTAATAGATCTTTTTTTATTCATACCGTGGTTGGTATTGAAATGGAGGTGTTGTAGATGGTTTGTCATTTTGATGTAGACACATGTGTAGATCTTCCCATCTGTGAGTATACCCCCTGGTATATTTATAGGTTAGTTCTAGTAGAGCTTAAGCTTATTTAGGAGTTTTGGACTAGATAGGAGACTGACAGACTTACCTAATGGCAATAGTCCAAAACTGCAATCTCTTGAAAATAAATAAATAACACATATAAAAACTTATCACGCTATTGAAATATTTCGATCACACAATGCTCTTTGTCAATCAAAAAACAGAGAAAAGAGAAAAAGAAAAGTTATTCTTGAATATATATATATTCACCAAGGTATATACATAATATACCTGGTAAAATAATATTGTATATTATACTCGATATATAATATATTCCTCGGTATGTGTATCTTTATAAATCACATGTGTTATTATTCCTCTAGAACTTCTATATGTTTTACCTCAATATTTTGTAGCACCGATAGAAAACCCTTCCTAATAGGAATTATCCCTTCTTTTTTGAAGAAAAAACAGGTGAACCTTTATATATAAAATTTTCAGGAGAGAATGTTGTAGGATTTAAGTAAAGACTAATAACAGCTTTCTTTATTTCTAGTTTTACCTAATTATAGTGATTCATTAATGTTATAATTAATTTCTTATTCTATAAATAATATTACCTCTTGGTCTCTAATTTCTTGCATATTTTAAGTAGGCTTAGTTTTAAAGTGAATAATGATAAATATTTATGTTTTTCTATGTGTGTAGGTATTCTAGTGATTCCCCTGAAATGCAGCTGCGCAGACTAGGGGACTTGTGTTTCATGTTTGGTGCATATTCTCTGGCTTTCACAGCTTACCACGGAGCAAAGAGAGATTTCAGTGTAGATGCAGCTTGGCTACATTACGCGGGAGCATTGGAAATGGCAGCCTTATCATTATTCATGCAAGGGACTGATTCAAGTCGCAAAGCTCATGACTACGCAGAAGAAAGTATTCTTACCTATTTAAATTCTTGCAGGTATATTGTTTGTATAATTTGTAAAAAACTATACATCTGCAACATTTAAAATATATATTTATAAAATACACCAAGTTATTTATTTTCTGTAAATAAATTCTGATTAAGGTGGCTTGTTGTAATCAGATTAAATAAATCGTAAGTAATTATTGAGTAACTGAGCGAATCGCTCAACCTGTGCGTTGGCTTCGTGAATGAAACGATTGTTTAGAAAGGCATCAGCAAGTAAGTTAAACATGTCACTCAGTTGCACAGTAATTTCTTATGGTAAGTTCCAAATGGCTAGTATATAATTGTCTATGACTTACTTCTGTAGTTGGAGTTATATTTATTTTATATTTAGTGAAATACTGTTATATTAATTTTGTATATAACCTTATATCATTAATCATTTAGAATTCCTTCTAGAAAGCAAAATTTCCTACTTTCTCTTTTCTCTAGCGGCTTGTCAGTTTAGCCAATGTCATCAACCAATTATTATAAAGAACTATTTTTTGCATTAAAATCTATTTTACCAAAGAACTAAATATAAATAATTTACCATTCATAGGCTTAAAAACATATTTTTATAACAATTTGAATTTCTTCTTGAAGTTTCTCCATCAGTTATTCTGTTGTTGTCTGTACAACTGAGTTTGGTCCGTGATTTATCACAAAAGATTCAATTGTTTGTTCTAATCTTGGTGTCATACAAATTCTTTTACAATGTTTTTGGTATTCTCACATTTTCTCAACCAGTTCTCAATCGTTACATTTTTAAATGTTTCTCTGATTTGTTTTCTATCTAAATTTTTATAGTTCTTCTAATCTGCATCACTGTTTTAACCTAAGCTCCCTCGGAGAATATTTTTATATCTTAGCCAGTTTAGACTGAAATCAATGATTGTCATGCAGCTTAGATCTGTTAGGTCTGTATAATAACATAGCAATCTCTCCTTTAACATTAGGAAAACTTAAGTTTCATGGATCAAATTAGAAATGTTGCACCTGGCGAGAATAAAATGCACAATTCTATGGCTAAGAACTGCTCTTGAAGCTAACCATTGTAATTATAAAACCTTGTAATCCTTAGTATATCCTTGTAATTATAAAATCTTCACTGATACCTCGTAGACCTCGGTTTTAGGATTACACCTAAGGATTATATTTTGTGTGTGTAAAATCCTGTTCTAGTATCAACACTTTAGCGATAACGAGTCAACAGTGCATTATGGTAAAAAAAAGGAAGAAAATATAAGGGCAGGCATGAAATTTAATCAAGAGCTGAAAGAAGCACTATTGCCATATAAAGAAGTGTAAAGAACTAGAAAAATAGCGCAGAAAGTAAAATAACAAGTCAACACTGTTTAAAAGATTATTTGTCTAAAATTAGTTAAACATTTTATTATTGTTTATTTAAAAAAATTATTGTCTGTGTTGTGAGCATGCATATTTTATAGAATTTGCCTGTTTATAGATTGAAGGAAAAAGTAAGTAAACAATAAAAATATGTATGTAACTATGTAACACGTTAATATACCACACTGTTATAATTGTACAGTATAACTGTAAATAATGTTAACTTTTGTTATGTGGAACGTAACACTCCCTTTTCCATATACAGTTGGTTTCATTATTCACAGTGTAACTATTCGTGGTACGTTTAGCAAATAACGAAGGATTGCTGTATAATTGCAATAAGATTCTATTAATTATGAGATTATGAAGAGTAGAGATACATATTTTTATTTAAAATGAAACATGTTTTGTGTTATAATTTATCCCACTAGGCCATAAGAAATAAAATAATAAAACCAAAGTTTTATATGCTTCATATATTGAAAACCAGAATTTGTTTTGTCAGTTATTTAAATTAGTAGTATTATTTCTTTTTCAAATTAAGAACTATTAAACAAATTTAATAACTCTATTGTTTTAGACTAACAATAAAAAAGATTAAAATATACATACAATATTTGAAATACGTTTGAATATTCAGAGTTAGGAAAATTATTTAAATAAGTAAGGAATTGTAATAATTTCAATATAATGGTTTCGGGTAATTCTTTACAGTTAATATTTCTTTGAATTAATTAAATGTTTTAATATTTTAGAATGCCTCAGTTTGCCACCAGAGCTACTCTTTTCTCTGCAGAATGTTTAAAAAGCCGTAATTTGCACGGAGAAGCAGCGAAACAGTTAATACGTATGACAAGTGAAGATTCAGATCTGAGAAGTGCTTTGCTATTGGAACAGGCAGCTTATTGTTTTCTGTCATCAGTACGTCCTCAGATGCCGAGGAAATACGCTTTTCATTTAGTTCTTGCTGGCCATCGTTTCTCTAAAGCTGGTCAACGGAAACACTCACTTCGCTGTTACAGGCAGGCTTATCAGGTATTATATAGCTGTTTAAGTATTAAGTTGTATTTAGCTTAGAGTTTCTTAACCTGGGGAGAAGAATTCCGAGAGGTGTTAAGTGAATTTTTAAATAAAGAAAGTAAAACATCGTATTACATAATGAGTCGTGGAAGAGATAATGCTCATTGCTCTTCAAAGGTAACATGCTTTTCGGATGACTTCAAGCAGGCAGGTTTAAGCACAAGTTTACAGATGCCAATTTTACCTTTTACTTAGCATATTTATCAGATTTTTTCAAATTATTCAATTTTTTTGTCTCAATTTGTTGAAAAGTTCGCTTTTGGAACTCTTTGGAAATACTTCCTTTACAGTTAGTTAAGAGCCAAACTTTGCATTCCTTGCAAAATTAAACAACAATAGTACACAAAATTGTTTATTACACTTAATAAAAAAATTAAGGACTTTATATTACGACAAATGTCAACTGCTTAAAATGGAGGTTACTTTCCAGATTTTAGTTCAGAGAACTGGGAGTTTAACCCATTGCTGATCTAATTACATGCCCGGTGCAGACATTAGCGAGTACAAATTAATTCCTCGCTTCAATTTAGTTGTATTTCAACTCAATGCTTAAAAAAGCATTAAATATTATATTTTTTATAAACGTGTAATTTTTGTATTCGTTATTTTGTACCTTAGTTAGTCGATTATTTTTTAATAGTTATTATTAATAGTTACTTATGGTTTGAAGTTTGCGTTAGATTCTAGCCTCCCACTATTATTGCTCATTTCTTATGTACACAAGAATACACTAATTAGTGTATTGACAGACACTGAGTATAGCCTATCCTGAGCTTCTCACTCCAGTAGGCATAAAAACTGCTGGCACATATTAACTAAAACTCTAAACACATTATAACTCTATAAACATAATTATGTTTAGATGTCTGACAGAAGGTCAATTCTCTATAAATATCTTTATATATTTACGGTGTAAGTTTTGAGAGTCAATAAATATCCCTTAGAAAGCATAGACGTCTAGTCTTGTGTGTGACATATCAGAAAATAAACTTTCTTGTATCAAACAATGACAACATTCATGTCTAGCTGGGGTAGTATTTATATCCGCTGTCAATAAATTGTGACTAGTTGACCTAGTCTTTAAAGCACAGTGGGGTTAAGTTGACTAGAGAGGCCTTTAAAAATAATATAATATACCTTCTTAACCATATCCATGAATATTTAGTCAACCTAAGGTGAGATTCTGAGTCAAATGATAACTTCCCAAATGTTGGTGATGAATTTTCTGAAGTATAATATAAAAACCAGCTGTAACTAACCTAACCTAAGTAGTTTCAGTTTCATGGTCCAATTGTTCTACTTTATAATCACATATAGAGAGGGATGTAACCTCACGTCATAGGTCAACACAAACCCAGGTTTAAACAGCAAAAAATATTCAAAATGTCTTCACTTGTTTTTAAAATTTCCTCACATATAAAATGTAATTATTAAAAATAGTATAGAAATTGAAACAATCAACTTAATAAATCTATCACAAAGTATATAGAAACAGTTTTTCAAAATCATAATGCATATGATAGTTTATGTTTAAAGGGTACTTCAGTAATATACCCACCACACACCTGTAGGGCATGTAGAACATTACCAAATGAAAATATACATAAATAAACCTTTACTGTTGTTTTTGTAACCTAATTAAATGTTCTTTAACATAATTGCTGCTAGTAATGAATACTCTAGACCGGAGGACCATACGTTAACCTACGTAAAGAGAATGTTTAAACACAAAAGCTATAAACACTATGACACAACAACTGTCTTTTAAAGAGAATAGGTTTTAAGCGCTACAGCTTACCTAGAAACAGCGGCTTGGCAGTCCTTCACTTGGATAGGGTAACTCAAATGTACCTGTAACACTTTGACGTTAATTAAAAACTGGGGTCTACACACAAAGTCATGATGGAGTGCACTCAAGTAAAATAAAGTCACTTTTATACACTAAGTTCTATAATGTCCTAGGTTAAACTTTCACTAAACACTTAACGTTCGTATCCCACGTAATTGCCGAGAAGATCTGGTTATAAATGTCCTTATTAAGGCACGGAACGTACTAACGCGCGCGGTTGCAACACATTGCTTTGTCCAATGAACACAAAGAGCACTTTGCTAAATACACTTGTTTGAACTCAAGTCGCGGTTAAAACTTTATTACGCACACTCGTTACTTAATTCACGGTCAAGTACTGTTAATTATAGTTCATATTTGAGGATGACAGCGGTTAAAAGCTGTGTACGGCGGTTTTACTTCGCGGTGTAACTAGGCTCTCAAAGCAATTCCAATCAATACTGGCCACGAGGAAAAGACTGAACAAAAATGCGCAACAAGGAAGCTAGCCTAGAAAACTGGGTCAAACGCATAGACCACGCGTTTGCAACAAAACCTTCATAGCAGCTGTTAGAGGTCGCGGCAAAAATACAAATTCTAGAGCTCAACGAAACCTGTACTTAACATACCGCCCACCAAAACGAAGGTTTTTAACTCAAGAAAGTGAAGGAAGACAATGAGCGGCTTCTTTGGCGTCAGCGCCTGTGACTATATCGTCCACATAAGTTTGGTGCAGTATAGCATTGGATGCGAGAGGGAAAGCTTTACCTTCGTCATGGACTAACTGTTTGAGGGTACGAAGTGCCAGGTAAGCCGAAGGAGTTAGTCCGTAAGTTACAGTTGCCAACTCAAATTCCCGAAAAGGTTCATTGGGAGAAGCTCTGTAAAGAATGTGTTGATGTCCACGGTCTGCAGGGCGTACCAAGATTTGGCGGTACATCATCTTGATGTCAGCGCAGATAGCATACACGAAGAATCGAAACGAAGTGACAAGGTTGGGCAGGTCCTTCTGTAACTTAGGCCCAGACATTAATTGTTGATTCAACGTGTTAGAGTTGCAATCAGGAGAGGAGGCGTTGAATACCACGCGAAGCTTGGTGGTTGAACTAGATGCTTTAAGTACGCAATGATGCGGTATGAGGTAGTCCGATGGAGTGGGTGCGGGGTACATGTGGCCCAAAGCAAGGTATTCGGCCATGAATTGATGATACTGTGCGGATACTTCAGGCTGGCGGTTTAAGCGGTTTTCCATTGTGCGGTAGCTAGCCAACACGGCGTTGCGGTTGTTCTCGAGCGTTGCGGCGTTTTCCTTGAAAGGTAGAGCAACTATGTATCGCCCAGAGTCGTCGCGAGTGGTGGTGGCGTTGAATAAGTTCTCACAGCGTTGGTCGTCCGGGCTGACGCTTTGGACATGGGGAACTTCCTCAACCTCCCAAAACCTTTGAATGGTTTGATCAAGCGAGTCCGAAGAGGTAACAAATGAATGCGGGTGGTGACACAGGCTGCTGGGTAATGCTCCTAGTATAGTCCATCCAAGCAGTGTTTGGAGTGCGGCGGGTTGTCCATGGATGACTGTGCGCGTTCCATTGATCAAAATCTGGGTGAATACGTCAGCTCCTAGTATGAGGTCGACGTTTGCGGGTTGGTCAAAGTGCGGATCAGCGAGTGGCAGGTATTTGTAACGAGCGCGTATGTTAGGTGATAATGCGGTTGACGGCAGAGGCGTAGTGATGTGCGGAAGCACCGCTGCATCCACGTTCATACGAAAATGCGTATCATATCTGGAGGATAATTGCAGTGATACGTTTTCTGAGATGCGGGTAGTCTTTGAAGCGACACCAATCAAAGCTAAGTTTGATTTCCGAGTAGTTAAGCTCAACAATGAAGCGGCGGTTTTCGTTATGGCAGATATTTGGCTGCCCGGGTCAATAATTGCCCGAAGAGTGTGCGGATTTCCAAAGTGGTCAGTGACAATTACCTTGGCAGTGCCCAGTAATGCACAAGAAGAACTGAGTTTACAAGATAGGGCGTGCGGTTCTCCAGCGGTTGTATTGGTGCGGTTTTCCGTTGAGCTTAGGTGTCGCGGCAAGGCGCGTCACTGTGGTGACGCTGTATTGTCATCGTGTAACAGAGAATGGTGAGGCTCGTGGCAATGTTGGCAAGTTTTGTCTGATTTGCAGGCGTGCTGATAGTGCGTGCCAAAACAATTAAAACAGCGTCGTGTGCGGTGTATGTGCTGACGCCGTTCCGTAGCGGTCAATTCTAAAAAGCCTGGGCAGCGGAATATGCTATGTATGGCGGAGCAATAAAAACAACCAGCCGCAGTTGGGTCATTACGCGGTGGATTACTAGGTCGCGTTAGCATTCTCAACCGGGAGTTAATTTGACCTAGGGTCTGTGGTGGTGCCAGAGGCTTACTAGTGGGCTTTAAAATTGGTCGAATTGCATGTACCGTAGGAGTACGCAGTTGCATCCGTGGTGGGTATTGTGCAACGTTACTAAGCGGTTCCTTATCCCATTGCTCGGATTCAGTTACATAGTTATCTGACTCATGGCTAGCGGCGGCGGCGGTCGAGGTGGTTGTCATTACTTTAACATGTCGTTTAGTCCTAAGTTGTGGGCTTGTTGGTAATCTCTGTACTACCTCCATGGCTCTCACGTGCTCAGTAAGGAATTTGTTTAACGCTGCATAACTTGGTATGTCAAATGTTCCGATTTGTTTTTCAAATTCTAACCGCGTTTCATCACTGAGGTTGCTCGCGGCTAATTGAAATAATAAGAAATCTGCTAAATCTGGTAATTGCATGGCGTTAAGCGCGTTGACTGCGTTTGAATGTATTGACAAGAATTGGTTAAGTTCCTGATAATTCGAATTCCTCAATTTTTCAAAATCGTTAATCTGTTTAAAATAGAAATCAGCTAATAGCCTTGGGTTGGCGTATCGCTGCTGTAACGTGTCGTAGGCAATTTTATAGTTTTGATCGGATATTAATAATCCTGAAATAATTGATAAGGCGTCGCCCTGTAATGAGCCCTTGAGATATTGAAACTTATGCACAGGTTCAATAGTTTGGTTACGGTGTACCAACGAATCAAACATGTTAATAAAATTTGTCCACTCCTCTATTTCACCCGAGAATATTGGTATCCTAAGATTGGGCAAGTTGACTGATTGTATTTGCACGCGCGGTTGTTCCATGTCGCCCTTTTCTGGTTTGATTAACAATGGGTATTTATTTACTAACCTCAAGTAAATTTGAATAAATTTATTTTTGACCTCGAATATTTTATCTAATTCTTCTGTCGTACTGGTAGTATTAGCGCCTTCAACTTTATCGAAATTTCGCATAAAACTTTCGTGGGCTTTGCGTATTTGCATTAACATACCCTCCGATGGGGTGTTCTCGCCTATTACCTCTACTGCTAACTTAATTTCTCCTAAAATATCCACCAACTTCCTCATCTGGTACTCTACATTAACTTCCATAATTTAAAACACTTTAAGCAAACAATGTCAATTGATATACTGCACTACTTTAACTTTAAACAGCGGACTGTACTACAAGTTCAATCCGGCCCGTTTGGACCAATGTTGTTTTTGTAACCTAATTAAATGTTCTTTAACATAATTGCTGCTAGTAATGAATACTCTAGACCGGAGGACCATACGTTAACCTACGTAAAGAGAATGTTTAAACACAAAAGCTATAAACACTATGACACAACAACTGTCTTTTAAAGAGAATAGGTTTTAAGCGCTACAGCTTACCTAGAAACAGCGGCTTGGCAGTCCTTCACTTGGATAGGGTAACTCAAATGTACCTGTAACACTTTGACGTTAATTAAAAACTGGGGTCTACACACAAAGTCATGATGGAGTGCACTCAAGTAAAATAAAGTCACTTTTATACACTAAGTTCTATAATGTCCTAGGTTAAACTTTCACTAAACACTTAACGTTCGTATCCCACGTAATTGCCGAGAAGATCTGGTTATAAATGTCCTTATTAAGGCACGGAACGTACTAACGCGCGCGGTTGCAACACATTGCTTTGTCCAATGAACACAAAGAGCACTTTGCTAAATACACTTGTTTGAACTCAAGTCGCGGTTAAAACTTTATTACGCACACTCGTTACTTAATTCACGGTCAAGTACTGTTAATTATAGTTCATATTTGAGGATGACAGCGGTTAAAAGCTGTGTACGGCGGTTTTACTTCGCGGTGTAACTAGGCTCTCAAAGCAATTCCAATCAATACTGGCCACGAGGAAAAGACTGAACAAAAATGCGCAACAAGGAAGCTAGCCTAGAAAACTGGGTCAAACGCATAGACCACGCGTTTGCAACAAAACCTTCATAGCAGCTGTTAGAGGTCGCGGCAAAAATACAAATTCTAGAGCTCAACGAAACCTGTACTTAACATTTACATTAAACTTTTATATTTCTTACAACCAAATCTATCCTAACTGGTTACTCTATAAGTATAGGTGTATAGTAATGTTGTATAAAATAATGCTATAATGCATAAACAGTTAGCTAATAATAAGCATGTTCATCACACTGACTGCCAACCAGTTTTCTGATAACTTCCATACACAATTTCTTTTGTTTCTACTTTAAATAATGACAAAACAATAATATGTTATCTTCCGGTGTGTTTATTCATTTAAACTGGTTTATTTTATGATGTCGTTGGACACTGGTGACCGTCATGGCCTGTCGTAAATATTTATACTACGAGGCGCCATATCGGTCACGTTGTCGGGCTTACTATGGATTCCCCGTTCAAGGCAGATCTTCCGAATGAATGTAAAATGTGTAACATTTTTATTGTATTTTTTCAATATAAGTTCAAGTATAAATATACACTATAACGTATTTTCACAATATTATAGATATTTTTAAACAATAAATATATCTACTAGATTTTTCTCACATATTTTTTAAATTTTTAGCATATCTGTATTTTTGTTTGAAAATATTTTTTCTTGAATAATTAGAATGTAAATATAATCTGAACATTATTCTTACATGTATGTTTGTATTCTTTCAATACAAGTAGGTTTAAAGTTGAGCTGTTTTTACAAATTTTATATGATCTTTTGAATTGGAGGTTTTAAAAAGTTTTTACTTATTACACTTTGAAATTGAAGTCGTAAGACGAAAACATTTCCTCCAAGTTAACAATTTAACAACTTATATTAATAGAATGTCTGGTCGCAAGTAATATCAAAGTGTAATAAGTGATTAACAACCAGCTTGTCATGAACAATAACAAAATTTTTGTGAAAAGTTTTTAGTTTCTAATTTTTGAATTGTTCAGTTTTTATGTGAATTTTTTTAAGGATGAAATCAAAGGTAATACTTTTCTAAAATGCAATCTAGTTCTACAAAGAACTGTAAATAAAAACTATTTCCTTCTAATATTTTCTGGTAGTTCTGAATTTCTAGTTTCCCAATGATTATAGTCTTGTAAAAAAAATAATAAAAAGATTTTCTGAGTGCTAAGTTGCAGGAACACACACAAAGGCCATGTCAGACACCTCATATGGTTAAATACATTGTGAATGTGCCTGACAGCCTTGTGTAATGATCTAAAGTTAGGTCTACATTGTCGGTCACAAGTGACCCTATGTAAAAATACAGTGTCGGTCAATGGTGACCGTCATGGCAGTCAGTGTGTTAAAAAATAAAGTTATATTTGTAAATATCTTCAAAGTAAGTTTTAACTGCTTCATGATTCGACATTTAAAATAACTGTTCTTGCTCTGAAAATATTTTTGGATACTTTTGTAAAAGTATAATGTAAAGGTTTATTTATACATATTTTCATTCTGTAAAGTCCTACACTGCCTATAGGTGTGAGGTAAATATAATACCAAACTACCATTTAAAGTTAAATTTTTTCAAAAATTGTTAGTTCCAAATGTGTTTTACAACAGTATTTGTTGGAGAAACTATAGTAACATCTCTAAAAACCATGTAAGTTAAGAAGTGAATAATTTACTGCTATTAATAACAGTACTAGTACAAAGTAGTGACGTGTCCTATCTTGCAGTTGTAATGGTCCTCTTCCTTCTTTTATAATTGGGGAAAATAAATTCTTGTGGAAGGCTGAGAATCTATGAGAATATTTTAATGAATATTCCACCTTTAGGTGGCTTAGGAGAGAGGGTAAATAATTCTTCATTGGGTTGTACTTCATTCAAGGAAGACATCGCTTTATTATGACCTGATTATCTGTAGTAGTTTTGTAGAAACATCTGTGCTTGCTGGGTCTCACCAAATGATGACATTCCCAGTAATACAATTACTTAGTTTGTAATCCAGGTTACACGCACACAGATTTGCTAATAGAAATAACAGACTGCTGTTTTGTGAGTCAGGTATATTTTATTCTGCTATAGCGATGTTTTGATAACAAGATCGTTATCTTCATCAGGCCTCTTCATATATGTTGACAGTTTCTTAATTAAATCCAAATATCCTAACACAACAGGCGTTAGTTGTAAAAGGTTATTGAATAATCCTACAATAAAAAATTTATCACAATACTTTTAAAAAAAATTAATTAACACAAGTTAACACTTTAGCTAAAAAAAACATAAATTTTGAAAAAAATTTGAAATTCTTTCCAAGACAAAACAAAAACCTTTGGTTAACTGAAACTTATTGTAACACTAACGACTTTCTAAATAATAAAAAGAGTGAATAAACCAATAACAAACAAATTATCAGGTACCAAAAGCAGACACATAGAATAAATTGTGTACTGCATGGCCTTGAAGACACCATGACATATCCTACTGTCATCTAGAGTTTTGTTGCTCCATGACAATTTGTGACCTCAAAACTGCTTTTCAAATTTAAAATTCAAACATAATTTGTTTGATTGAGGTTAAACCAAAAAAATAACATTTAAATCACCAAAGAAAACTTCTACAATGTTTGTTTTTCGTTACTAAAATTCAAGACAAAGTAGTTATTTTTTAAAGTATACAGTTAGCTATATAACTCAAGATTTTGTTTTAGGTTTATGAAAACAAATGTTGGAGTTTGGCAGAAGATCATATTCACCATACAATTGGTAGACAAGCAAGTCATTTAAAATTAACATCAGAGGCAGCTGAAGCGTTTTCAAAGCTTCTCCCAAGGGCAAGTCGGCAAGCCGCAACACAACAGGCTACCTTCCTTAAAGAATATCTTACAGCCCAACAAGTTAGTATTGATTTTACAAAATTTTTCCAGATTATTGTAATTCTATATATATAGTTTAGTAAAGCACAAAACTAGGGATTCCCAGAACTAGATGCTCAGAGCTGAATGGGCTGATTCCAATTCTCGATTCTAGGAATCGTCGATTCTAATGGTATGGAGAAATCTATGATACTTGATCCGCCATTGATTAAAGTGCCAATTCTGATTCTTATTCTTTAACGTATTAGATACGTGTGCGGTTTGATTTATTGGAAAAATTATTAACTATCAACTATGTATTATTTATGTATTAGTTTCTTTGAATCAATTAAATGGTTAAAGCAAATGCTGATTTGAGATAATGAAAATATTATTATAATTTATGATGCAACAACAACAAGACGATCGGAAGCATTTCTGATCTTTGTTAGTCACCGCTTGTCTCGCTCTGCACTCTCACTTTCACTCAAGCAGACTCTATTCTCTCTCTCTTCATCTCTGGCCACCACCACTTCATAGATGTCAAAACAAAACACATAGAAAAAGTAGTTCCAATTTCTCCAGTTATACAAACTGAAATGGCTACTGAAGTTCACATTTGTAGTTTTAAATAAATCATTACTTCTATCTGATATGTTTTTCATGCTTTCAGAAATTCCTACTTATAAATGAAGGTTGGACATTTTGTGTAGCCTTTTACAATATAAAGGAACTTTTAAAAGGCTTCTCCATATTCATCAAGATGTAATAATGTACTATGTTCATTATTAGAGAATATCATGTAGCTATACATAATTTGAAAGAATTGAGAATTGTCTTGAGAATCAGAATAAAATTTTAGGAATCAGACCATCCCTACTCAAAACATATTTCAGATTTTTTGGATGGGATAGGAAACTGACAGGCTTATTTTTGTAATAATCCAGTCTGTTTTTTACAATGTAGACACCAGAAAAATAGAGAAAATTAATTCAGTGATACAACAATGGTCAAGTGACCGAAAGGTGCCTCATTACATAAGGTAAATTTATTGCAGTTAGTAGTGGAAAAAATTGTTTACAGTAATAATAACTATATATGTATATATAAATGAAGTTGATATATTACTATTGTAAATACTTTTACGTATTTACAATAGTAATATATCAACTTCATAAAGTTAGTGCAATGGAAAAATAATGGACAACGTAAAATATCTATATATATATATATATATATATATATAGATAGATTTTTTGGACTAGGAGACTGACAGACTTACCTTGGTAAGAGTCCTCTCTGTAGTCTTGAAATAGAAACACATAAAAGCACTTAAACAATGATATATTTCAACCGCACAGTGGTCTTTGTCAATCAAAGAGAAAACACAAAAAGAAATATGAGAGAATGAAATAAAATAATTATAAATCTATAAATTTCAAGACTACAAGGTAAGTCTCCTAGTTCAAAAAATCTATATATATATATATTTTTTTTTTTTTTTTTTTTTTTTTTTTTTTTTTTTTTTTTTTAAACAACAGGTTATTTAAATACAAGAATATTTATTAATTTATATCTAAAGCTTTTCGTTGGCAAACAGTACCAACATCATCAGGAATGAAAATTACAATTGATTGTAATTTTCATCCCTGATGATGTTGGTACTGTTTGCCAACGAAAAGCTTTAGATATAAATTAATAAATATTCTTGTATTTGAATAACCTATGTTGTTTTAAATTATTAAACAATAAAACGTATTATATATATATATATATATATATATATATATATATATATATATATATATATATATATATATATATATATATATATATATTATGTTATCCATTGTTTTTCCGTTGCACTGACTTTATGAAGTTAATATATTACTATTGTAAGTAATTTTATCCACCATTCTGGTGTAGATGTTAGGTCCGTGATGTTGGTATTTGTTGATGTTACACGCATTTTCTCTTGATCTGCGTGTATGATGTTTTTATATAGTATGTCTTCTGTATATGTGGTCTGTAGGTTCATTAAATTGTTGTGTGTGTTTTTATAAATGTGGTATTTTTCTAGTGAGTTTAATTCTATTGGGTTATTATTTATTTCAAGTATGGTTAGGTTATTTTCGTAGTTTGTTATTTCATGTTTATGTGATATTAGGTGTGCTGCAACATTTGATACGTTTGTATTTTTATTTTTGAATGCTCTGTAATGTTCTTCAAATCTTATTTACAAAATTACATGTAACGACTGCAATGCATTTTACATAGGGAAAACGACCAGATCATTTAAAATAAGATTTATTAATCTATATATTATTTAACAATAATATATATATATATATATATATATATATATATATATATATATATATATATATATATATTTAACCTAAATATATATATATATATTGTACAAATTTTCAGTTGCTAAAAAACTATTTTATTCATCCAATCAAGTTCAAATACACTTTTTTTAACTTGTAGTGCATGCCAATTGGCCAAGCAAATTTTTTCCAAATATCTATTCAATAATTAAATTTAAAAAAGTAGATGTCTCAATCAGATTTGAACTGAATGACTACTTGAAATCCACCACTTTGGCACTGAACCAACTTTCTCGTATCTAGAATTTATTACTATAAATTCTAGATGAATATGAAATTATAAGAGAAATGTTTCTTTTAATAATGAAGTATTACAAGAGATGGATAGAATGAGAAATTATGGACAGCTATCGGCTTCATAAATTAGAAATGAAAAAGGGAATAAATAGTAACCAAAAAAATAATAGTCCAACACTGTATACTACATAGAGAGCAAAATGGAAATTCGCTTTCTATTTTGCCGCCTAATTTTGTGATTCTGTCATATGCATATACATATTTACATTAGTTCTAATTATAAAAGAATTTTTTTTTGTTAACTCAGTAGGAATTGTCAAAAAAATATGTTGCTTGTTTTATGATTATTTGTCAAATTATTTATTGGCAATTTTGTAGCTATTAAACCAAGAGACAGGAGAAATTCCAATACTTCCTCTTCCAATAGCTGAAAGTGATTCTATTCAAGTGCTTCTAGGAAGTTGTTCCGATACTGACCCTAACCTACATTCTACAGTTGTGCCTGCTTCTGGAGTTTCATTTGATTTAAGTAACACAGATCAAAGTAGGTAAGTTGGAATAAAAGTTAATCTCATTAAAACTTAACATGTTTAATAACTGCATTGTGTCCTGCAATATATAAAAGATTGTAAACATTAAAAAAATTAAAAATTTGAATTTTATAAAGAATTTGAATATATAGTAGAACCTCTCTAATTCGTCATGTTTGAGACCAAGAGGGTCATAAATTCGAGAAAAAGACGAATTATGGAGGTCGTTGAAATTTACATGTATTTGTGGGTAAACATATTACATAAATGTGTAAATAGGTTGTGATACAATTAATGTTGTATTTACATTATTATGTTGCCCAACAAACACAACATTATAAAAACATTAATAGCCTGTAGTATAGGTTGTAATTAAATATACGGTATGTTACTCTATTTTCATAAAGGATATAAAAAAACGTATTACAGTATCTGCTAAAAACAATAATACTAGCAAGAAAAATACTGTATATTAAATCTACTTATGTTTTATAAAGCCTCATTTTCTTTTGTACTGAAGAATTCTTTCCTGATGGTGAATACACTACGTGACAGTGCTGGAGATGTTTGCTATTACTGTAATGGAAACATTGACAAATTATGGAAGTTCTACTGTATTAATATTTAACGTTAAAATACTAAAATGAACCTGAGTATTATATAATTACATTTTAATATTGAATGGCAATACACAAAGATCAATTGAAAACAAGAGACCTGTTGCAGAAGAAATAATTAGTATTATTTAACAATTAATCCATACCTTATGAAATTTCTGTTTGAATTGTTTAAAAACTAACATAAAGTATAACCGATTGCCCGTGAAGGAAACAATGTTTTACCTTCATGTTTTCATAGGTTTTGCGGCTACCAGCATAGTAATGGGTGAAAGTGTATTTATGGCAATAATATTTCCTGTTTGTCTCTACACTCAGCGTCACATATTTAAATTTAGTGCTTCCTTATTTTTATTGTTAACATATGGATAGCTTAGTATAATCTTTAATTTGGTATAAATATATAATATATATATTTAATTTGGTATATATTTAATACCTACCAAGGTAAACAACTGTACCGTAGACCAGAAAAATATCAGTGATTCGACAATGGTCAAGTGACCGAAAGGTGCCTCATCACTCAAGGTAAAATTATTGCACTTAATGGTGGATAAAATTACTTACAATAGTAATATATTAACTTCATATATATATATATATATATATATATATATATATATATATATATATATATATATATGTTTATATATTTTTAGGTTAGTTTTGGTTGGTAAAGATTATTTAGATTTTTTGGACTAGGAGACTGACAGACTTACCTTGGTAAGAGTCCACTCTGTAGTCTTGAAATAGAAACACATAAAAGCACTTAAACAATGATATATTTCAACCGCACAGTGGTCTTTGTCAATCGAAGAGAAAACACAAAAAGAAATATGAGAGAATGAAATAAAATAATTGTAATCACAGATTGTGTAGAGTAGAAATCAGATGTCACAGATGCACAGATTAAATATATATATATTGTTTCCATGAACATATGAGTGATTATAGTTTATATAAGTCTGTCAGGGGAAAAGAGATAAGGCTATTTGGGGGGGGGGGAAAGAATGGATTTATCTGATGTTGAGGTTAGGGGATTCTCTGGACTTGGTATACCACTGGTATGATAGTTCCCACCTTCTCAGTTCTGAGGGATTGCAATCAGGGGGGAGTGATTTAATTATTTTTGTGGTATAGCAGTCATCAAAAGTTGTGATGTTGTGACTCGCAGCATGTTGAGCTGTTGGTCTATCCATATTCATAATTTTAACATCATGTCTGTGGCCATTCATTCTGATATTCAGACCATCCGTGGTCAGGCCTATGTACTGTGCTGAGCAAAGTTTACATTGTAGCTGGTATATGACATTTTTCGATGTACAATTATGATGACCCTGTATTTTGAAGACCATTTTTGTTGTTTGGCTGTTGAAACTATTTGCTGAGGGGTGTATTGGACACGTCTTGCATCTAGGTCTATTACATGGGAAGGAGCCATGAGGAAGTTTGTGTGGTTTCTCTGCATCAGGGTCTGGTAGTTTAGGATGTACTAGGATGTTTTTCAAGTTGGGAGGTTGCTTGTACAATAATTTGTTACAGTTTGGGCATTCGATTTTATATATTCCTTTATTAAGTGTGGCACATATTTTTTCCGGCTGGTTTATTTAATTGATCACTTTTACATTAGTTAATGACTATCCGAACTTTAAATTTTTAATCACATAAACAATAGTTTATGGCTATCGAACTTTAAATTTTGTAAATTTGTTGAAACTTAGAACGTTTTTAATCGCTATGTGGCGGTCTTCATCAGTGTATTCTCCAACACATAAAAGGAGAAGAGAAGACATTCCGGCGGTCGGTGTCTGAGAAGACACTGATGACGATCGCCACATGGCGATCAAAAACGTTCTGTCTCAGTAAGTTTTAACAAATTTACAAAATTTAAAGTTCGGATAGTCGTTAACTATTGTTTAAGTGATTAATAAGATTCATGGAACGTAATGGACTACAAAATTCAAGAATTTAAATTTTTTAAACTGCTGAGACAGAACGTTTTTGATTACTTTGAGGTGATTTTCATAAGTGTCTTCCTGGATTACAAAATTCAAGAGTTATTTAATTGATTATGTTTCCTGTATTTTTGTAAGCTATGTTAATATTGTTATTATTTTAATATTTGAGTTATTCCTTTTATGTTGTATACTGTGTATATGAAGTGTATTGAATATTGTTTTTTATTGTATCCATTTTTTTGGGATTAGTCAGTATATAATTTGTTTTTCTTTTTCTTCATTTTTTAGTGGTAGTTTTAGCATTCTGTTTAAGAGTGAGTTGTAAGCATCCATATTTTGTTGTGGGGGATGGTTAGAGTAGCTTGGTATTGTGTTTATACTTTGTGTAGGTTTCCTACACCCTAACATAAAATTCACCATGGAAGAAGAAATAAACAATAAAATAAACTATCTAGACCTAACAATAACAAGAAATACAAATAACATTGAATACTCAATATTTAGGAGCTTCATATACTAAAATAACACCCATACCAGCTAAAACATTACCCAAAAATTCCATATTTAATTATCAAAAAATTTTAAAAAATTTATGATATTCAATTTCAGCATAAGTTGCAGTTTATTATCAATCTTATCATAGTTGGTTTTGCTTTAGACTAAGCAGGTTGACTGAATATCTAAAATATTGTTTCATGCTCATTTTGCTTCAGTAGAAGCACGTTCACTAAGTGGCAGATAGTCAAAGAAAGGTTTTACAGGTGTTTGTTCGAAATTCATCCTGGTATGGCATTATGTCATGTCTTCACATCCAGTTTAACCGCCACAGCACTCCTTGGAGATTTTTTTTTAAACATGCAAAGCCAAAATAAAGAGTATTTGTCTTTGTTTAATTTCTTTAAATTTAAAATTGTTTGTACAACTGTCTAAGTAAGCATTATGGTTTCCTTTCCTACTGATGTTGAATTAATGAGTGGAAAATAACAACATGTGCCTGTGTTGTTAACCACAATATCACATAATATAATACATGGTACTTAGTTCCAATACAAGCCTCCATGTTAGCAATGTGTTCTAAGTGAACGCCAAAGCTCAAACTCTGCCCTTAGTTAACACAGACAAATGAATGTAGTATCGATTTAACATCAAACTAAACACAAATAGTGAACAACAAAATTAATATTCAACTAACTAACCCACCTGACACAACGACTGAACAATAAGGCAGCCATGTGCATGGCAAAATTTACCACTGTTTTATCTATATTTGGTCCACAGTACCAAAATTACAAAATGTTAACATCTGAATCTTTTAGTAATTTAAGCTTTATAGTTTATTAATTCAGAGGTATTAATTATTTATTGCAATAATTAAAATGTAATTCTATTTTGGGGAGTTATAATTTAATACCTAATTTACTATCTAATATATTATTCGATTATTTTTTGTTCAAAGTACTCATTGAAAATGAATTGTAATGTTTTTTAAGAAAATGAATCATAATGCTATTTTGTAATTTTATCGAGTATTACATCTGCATTTACTAAGTAATTTTTCTAACCTATGCCTTAATGTCTAGGTTTCAACACTACAATGCTATTTTTCAGAATTAGTTACTTTTCCATGACCAAGGGAAATATTTTTCTTATCTGAATGATAATTGAAATTTATTCTGTAATATTCAGAGTTTCAAATGTTGCAGCTAGTTAGAAAATAATTTATATATTTTTATGTAATCAAAACTTTTGAAACTTTACAGTTGGTGGAAAGTAGAAGAACAACTTGCAAGCTTTGCTTTAGGTTCTCAGCCAATGGTATCTAAGCCCACTGTAGAACTTCTTAATAACTTTACAAACAATACAAGTTGTCCGGTAACATATATTGGAGGTGAGTATGTATTATATTTTTGTAAATATTTTGCATTTTTCAGATTTGTCCTTTTAGATATTTACTGCTATTTTATTACAGTTAAAGCATACTATACTGTGTGTGTATGTTTAGCTTAAAACATACTTGAGGTATTTGGGCCGACTTCTTTACAGTTAACTTTGTAAATCCCTGATTAATCTAATGTTCCCATCTTATGTTTAGAGCATTATAATACATTTGTAAGGTTGTTTGGATTTTTAACTAAGGGATGTTATGCATTCCAACCCTTTAGTTAAATCTTTAACAAAAGGTAAACTAATAAATTTTCTTTTCTCCTCCGTTTCCAAAGGTAATTTTATTAATTTTTCTAAAAGTCCTATGCTAAGTTTATTGACAATTTCATAATCTAATGATATTGTCAATAAACTTAGAATCATAACTATTAAAGTTTGTTATAGTTTTAATCCATTCTAATTCAACTTCAAAACATTATATCCAAAGCTATGTTAACCCATTGTGAATTAAATCATTCACTATCTGAGTGATCCAACAGGCACGAATTAATTCTTCGTGTCAATTGACTTGTATTTTGCCATGAAAATATTGTCCCTTATAAAGTACTGAATTTTATATATTTTATATCAGTGTAATTTTTATTCATTAATTTACACCTTAGTTTATTATTTGTTAATATAATTAATTAGAACAAATCAAAAGTCTGTGTTTGAAGTTTTGCAGTTGAAGGTTCTTGCTCCCTCTTATTGTTAACTTCAGATGTATACAAAAATATACTAATTATAGAAATATTAGACACACTAATATGTAAATACACTAATTTACATCTATTTAAACTCAGTGGTTTTTAAATTTAGAATTTCTTAAATTCTGCAGACAACTGGCGATTTTCCATGTTCACTCAGTATGACATACAACAAACATCAGCTACTGACCGACACATAATAACTATATTGAGCAAGAAATTCCACTTCACATAAATCTGATGAAGTAATAAATTACCAAATTATCTGGCCACAAAACATATATATGTATCTTTCACCAAACAATATTTTTAGAACAATTGGCTTACCAAAGGATGACAGCACTATACCTAGTTTATGTATGTATTTATGGCATGCAAGCAATTCTATAAGTAACTAGTAATTTATAATTAGGAACTATTTTTAAGTTACTATGTAATTATATTATTGTATACTGTTGTAAATGCATTTTTCAGACAGTTGTAGCAGACTATTATTTTGATTTCAGAACCTGTGCTAGTTAGTGTTAACCTAAACAACCCACTCCATATAGCGTTACCATTACAGAATGTGCATTTGCTATGGAGCTTCATTCCTGCCAGTGGAGGTCTTTGCCAGGACAACAGTAATAATACTAAATCTCCCATAGCGACAACTCAAACTATTCATAGTGTTGTTTTACTGCCAGATACTTCAAGCAAGGTATTTGTTTATATAAAAAATATTTAAACTTAATTTAATGCCTATGTAATAACTATTTAATGTGTTTAAGGTTAACGACAGATCAAAGAACAATTCATGCTACTACTAATACACTCTACATTTCAATTTTCTATTTGAAAATCCTTATCAAGAGTGGGGATGGTCGATCCAGTGACTTTAACGGACCAGTGATATTAGTGACAGCGCCGGGCTTGGGTCATTGACTTTTACCAGTGACAAGGGATACTGAGATAGCTGTATATCCCCAACAACAGGCAGGCATACCGCAGCCATCACCACACTGGTGAAATGATACACACCTCGCTTTTTTCTTTTTTGGAAGGCCATTTTATTTAAAAATAAACTCCTACAAAATTAAGAACAAACTACCGAGTGCGAAATTGCGTTTACTGTACACAACGCTGTCACTATCGTGAAACCTGACACAAATTGTCCACTCAAACATGACGTAAATGAGTAGAACCAGTGACAGTGACAAATCAAGCTACGACAGCCGAAGTAAAATATCAGTAACTTTCCAGTAAGTGATGACGACATTTTGCCCAATCACAACAGAGACAAACCCCCTCTCCCATTCAGTCAATGACACTGTATAATGATTGGCACCGTGAGCGGAGCGGTGAAAGCAGAACCTGTGACAGCGATAAATCAACCAATGACAGCTGCGGTAAAATATCAGTAACGTTTCAGCCAGCGGCTGCGACGTTTTGCCCAATCACAACAGATAAGACTTCCGATCGATTCATTGTCACTGAAAACTGGTATTTTCCATATTTTGTCACTGGCATCGGCAGCGACAAACGAATATCAGTGACAAAGTCATTGTGACTAAAAATATTGACCATCCCTAATCAAGAGCTAAAAGTTTATCAATCTAATATTAAACCTCAATTTACAGTTTTTAACATCCATAAACAATACTTATAACATAATTAAAATAAAATATTTCATTATTCTTAACAAATATTAACATTTACAAGTCAAATTGCACTACTAGACAAGTCAAATTTTGATCACTATTAATGTAGACAAATCACAGATACATACTCGAACTCTTCCATACTTAATAACAGAAGCACCATTTAAAGATTAAATCACTTTGATTATTATATTACATTGTAAAGTATTACAAAGATATGGTAGATAATAAAAGATAAGACATGATTATCAATGACTGAATTTTTAGAAGTTCTAATGAACTCACTATGTTTTCAATTTAATAATGAGTATTGTAAACAAGTAAATAGAATGACAATTGGATTATCTGTTTCTCCTATAATATCAGATATAGTAGCCCAAGATATAGAAGAAAGTTTTCTAAAGAAGTTTGAATAATCAATTATTAATGATGAGATATGTTGATACCTTCCTGATTATTGCTACAAATACATTAAAGATGTTAGTCAAGGGGAGGAACTCTGCTCATGAAAGATTGTTTCACATATGAAGTTGAGAGAAATGATGAATTAAACTTTCTTCATATTTTAGTTAAAAAGCAAGATGGCACGCTTTTATTAGATTTACATAAAAACAATATGTTTTAAGGCAGATATGTAATTTTTTTTATTTCCACATTCTAATCAAGTGAAAATAGGAATCCTAATAGTATTTTTTATACAACTTTATTGTTATCTGATCCACAATTTCATTAAAAAAATGTTTAGCTAAGAAAAATGAATTTTTAATATTGAATAATTATCGTGGAAGTTTTATTGATAAATACTATAAAGAACAAATTAAAGTTTCAACACAAAAATAAAGAAAGTAATAGTAAAGATGTGATAGAAAAAAAGACCTTTTGTTTGACCTCAAAAAGGTCAAATGTTGAGGAAAACATGTGAGTTAAATGTGGTGTATACATTTAATTTTAAACTCAATAACGTTATTAGAAAAGCCAAAGATAGTTGTAAAAATTTGCAGAATAAAAGTGTTATATACAAGATTAATTGCAAAGAGTTTGATGAGTATTATGTAGGACAGACTGGTAGACTTTTGGAAACGAGAACGAATGAGCATATAAATAATATCAAATATGATACAAAATATTATAGCGCTATTTCTGACCACATTAAAAAGTTCAATAGTAAACATCAAATGGACTGGAGTAATAAAGATAGTATACATAAGGAAAGTGATTGGAAAAAGAGGAATTTTGCTGAAATGTCCATTTGTGAAGCAAGGTTCGATAACGTTATACAAGTTGTTTTTCCCTTTTATTTTTTCCATTCATTTTTAATCCTAGAGCATTATTTATAATACTGTGTGATAACCAACAATTTAAGGTTATACAATGAAGGTTTTTCATTTAGATCTTTGAGAAATTCATGTATAACGATGGAAAGTTGGCTCAGTGCCAAAAAGCACTGACTTCGAACATGAAGATACTCCATTCACATCCGTCCTAGAGCTCCAAATTAAAAAAAAATTTAATTATTGAATAAATATTTGAAAAAAATTGTATTATCATCAATTGTCATCCACTATAGGTTTAGAAAAATGTATTTGAACTTGATTGGATGATTGAAAATGTATTTTATTAACAATTGAAAATTTGTACAAAATATATATCAGGAGAGTGTGAGCTAATAGAAGGAATTTGTACAAAATATATATCGGGAGAGTGTCAGCTAATAGAAGGAATTTGTACAAAATATATATCAGGAGAGTGTCAGCTAATAGAAGGAATTTGTACAAAATATATATCGGGAGAGTGTCAGCTAATAGAAGGAATTTGTACAAAATATATATCGGGAGAGTGTCAGCTAATAGAAGGAATTTGTACAAAATATATATCAGGAGAGTGTCAGCTAATAGAAGGAATTTATTAACAAGAAAATAAAGTTAAATAAATTTAAAAGCTAAACAATAGTGTAAAGTTGTTTATTTTATCAAACTGGGAAGCTACTTTATGTAATGTTGTTGTGTCAGTTTTTTTAGATATTTTATAAAGGAGTCTGTCTGTATTTGTGTTTAAACAGGTTGTCTTACAAATAACCCCCCGAGAAATTGGAGAGCTTAGGATAACAGGTTTAGCTTACAGCATTGCTGGAGACTCAAGTGGAACAATGGCTGTTACAGGTCGCCAGCTTCTTATAGCTCGAGGCCCTAAACTTCGACCTGCTAAAGATAAGAAACCTGGAGAAGGAACTATTTATGCAGTTGATAATAGATTAAGGTTGAATGTTATGGAATCAGCACCTTGCCTTAAGGTGTGTATAGTTGGAAATTTTATTAGATTCTTTCAGAGTGCTGGGAAAACATTATACTATATAAAATTGATTTGTAACAGTTTTACACAGAAGCCAAAGATTGAAAAAGCTGATGATGTACGAGTTTCTTTAGTATAGCTAGGAAGCTCAAGAAATGTTATTTTAAGATTGTTTCTAAGATGTACTGTATGTGCCAAAATAAACAATACTGAAACAGTTGTAAGATTTTATTTGATTTTATTTGCATAGTTTTACAAACACAAATAAAAAAAAGCTAATCGGTTAGACTCGGCTATAAATATGTTCTATATGGCCTCCATTTAATATAAGGCAACACTCGTATGGTACTGCATTATTTTGGCAAACATAATATAAACGATGGTGGTTGGTGGGTCCTCATAGAAAATCTTCTTCATCATGCCCCAGATGTGGTGTAAGATTGGAGGAGTGGGCTGGGTGAGGAAAATTGTTCTGAGGGAGATGAGACAGTTGCCAAAAGATTTTTGAAGGAAAGCAATGTTGTCTAAGGCAGTGTGGTTGGCTCCATCTTGCTAAAACCATTGTGAACAAAAAGGCAAGTTTCGGGTAAAACAAAATCTCCTGAGGTGTCCCATAAAATGATCAAGATTGACCCTATCTAGAGCTGACTTAGTTTCAGTACTGTTTATTTTGGGGCATACGGTATAAGCATATATTAAACAACTTTATTGGAATTGTAATTTGTGATTATAAATCCTATTAAAAATAATACAAAGCTTATGGTCGCAAATAATAAACTGAGTCTTGAAAGTTAAGATTTTCCATTTGGAATATTCAAGAATAGTTTTTAATTGTCAAAATATCAAAAGAAGTCTAGCATTTTATATAGAATTTTTTAGAAATAAAATTTCTCTGAAAGACTTATAATTAAGATCCAAAATAGAGATTATTTATTCAAGTTTTCTGCCTCCAAATCATTCTAATACAACTCTTCGTAAAATTGTGGATAATAATTTCCATTTTAAAGTACAAAAAATGTCTTTTCACTATACCAAATGAAATCTTATATCTAATTGAACTAAAAGTGTGCTTGCATCAGATCACTTAAGACAACTGAGTTGCTACATCCAGCACAACATTCAAATATAACTTGTTTTATAATCTTAGATTTATAGTTCATTGCTATGAACATTATACTAGTCAATTTTAGTTGTAAAAAATAAATTTTTAATTTTTATCAAAACTCTTCACTTCTTGAAATTTTTCCAATTTAGCTGATAATGTTATTACAGTAAACTCTCTTGATCTACCGAATTTCATGTAAGCATAATCAATATGTACACATAGCTTGTATGTTTTTGTCAGTGACTGAATGACCTTCACGCTTTCTAGCTGTGTAGCTCATGATGTAGAAACTATTTTGAGCTGTATATTATTACAGCAATGTACAGTGCCTGTTACCGAAGTGCAGGTGAACAATGGCATTGCAATGTAAACATAAACATATTTAAATTTTTGTTCTTACTGTTAAAGATAATGTAACCTTTTATTGTAAAGTACAGACCAGTGCACTCATTAAAGTTCAGTACAGGACTGTTTTCTACAGCTTTTATGCAATAAACATTAATATTGTTCAATGTACATTATGTTTTTAATGGGCCCTCCAGTAATCCAGCAGTATCGCAGCCCTATATCTGTCAGATTATTGAGAGTTTACTGTAGTTTTAATAATTAAAGTAAAAATATTTTGCTAATAATAGTAACTCGTAATAATTTAATCTGATGCTGTTAATGGCTGCTATTAGTGCTATACACTCAACAACTATGCTGTTTTCTGCTTATTCACTTTGTCTTAGTGAAATGTTTAGTTGACAGTTTTATTGACTGCATATGCTGTAAGTTTATTCTTGGGGCAAAAAACCAAATAAATTACATAAAGTAAACATTTCATGCAAAATATAATTGTTTTAAATAAAAATTAAACAAAAATTATTTTTAAAATAAAAGTTTTGGTTTAGTATTTTCAAGATGTATTGTACTTTTTATATAGGTAAGTTTTGATGGCCTGAAACACGAGATGCTCTGTGGCGAACTACTGCACGTAACAATCTACTTAGAGAACATTGGAACATTACCAGTATGTCGAGTACTGTTAGGTTCACCAAATCCCCAGTTATTCTCTGTAGGTAAATGTCAAGGTGATATTGCTGTGTTGCCTTTACCTCAGCCTTTGGCTCCAGGCCAAACAACACATCTATCTATGCAGATACGTGCTCCAGATGTTAAAGGGAATTCTACTTTGCAATTTCTATTCTATTATGACAGCCCACACTTATCAACAAAACCTGTGTAAGTGTATTTTTAATTATCATATACATTTTTTATCCTAAGAAATATAATTTAAGTCAAGGTAATGTCATCAGCACACAAGAAGAGCCCTGACCCAGGTAGGTCAAAACGCTATGGTCGTTTCCAAAAAAACGATCTAACCCAGAACGTCAAATGTAAAGAAAATTACTTTGCAGAAATAGGTTTACGTATAATTTATTTTGTACACCCTTTTTTAATAAAATTAGTACTTTTACCCCATCTCAAACATGACTCTTCTCAAAGATCTTTCGCTCCATTAAAATTTGATTTTCCCCTTAAAACTGGTAGGATAATTCCAAAACCGGAACTGTGTTTTTCTTAAGATAAAAAACCCTGTATTATGTCTACAAAACGAGTCCACTACACAATTGCGATGGCCTGATCATTTATGTTTTTACCTGTTGTTAATTTATCTTCGATACTGTTTTTATCTGCTATTCTGATGGATATTTGGTAGACACAGACTGGGTGGCTCTTTCCGTGGCTTTCACTAACGAAGACACTGGAGATTTTTTCTTAGCTTCCTGGTTGCACACTTTAATAACATTTATCACTTCATGTTCACTGCTGCAAATAGTCTTTCCTATTTTTTGAGCAATTCTTATAATGGACATGATAAGCTGTACTGAAAAGCTTAACAAATTAGAATAACTACCAAAACAATACTATCTACTTACTATTATTTACTAAAATATAACTACTAATGAACTACTGTGCGGTTAGGTTCTATGTTTGTAGATCAGAAATATCAGAGCATGCACAAAACTAAAAAACTATTGAGACTCCTTTCTACGCCAGGGCTCTGCTTGTGTGCCAGTGACAGTAGTTGACGGTGGAAGTCTTGAGTCACTCCCAGCCTAGGCAGAACTCAGTTGGCCCCACAGTTTAATTAAGCCTGCTTTTGCCAAGGTATAAAAGCTTCTTTCTTGGACTTGCTGTTATACTGTTTTAGAAATTCCCAATAGAGGCCATTTGGGTTCATGTTCATCCTAGGCTCCACAATATGAGAGCAGATCCTTACAAATCTTAATAACAGTTACCAAACAGCATCTAAAGTTTGAAATACCCCACGACTCTACAGTTATATAATTTTTTTCCCCAAGTATATTTACATGCTAAAGTAAAAAGGTAATTAGTTTTGTTTGAAAAAAAAATCATAAAACAATTTTTTAATAATAATTTTAAAAACTTATTAATTTTTCAACACAAACACTTTGTCAGTTATGTTTGAACTAACTCTTGAGTCACGCTCTAAAACTCCAGAAAAATATAGACTTGTCAGTAACAAAATCTTATTTAATATTAATTAGACAATAATAAACTTTCTAGTTTGAAAAAAATGTCAGTATTTGAACTACTTCTGTAAATTTCAATTGACTTCGAGTATATTTTAGTTACTATGTTTTCAAAGTTATCATAAAATAACAAATTGAAATGCATTTTCTTAAATAATAGGTTTTGACATTTACAATGGTTTTGTAATGGTTATAATTAGTTTTAATTAATATAAAGATTTGTAATAAATATTTAAGCGAACATAATTTTTTGAGCAACTTCCTTTAATAGAAGCAACTACAAAACACAAAAACGTTGAAATTAAATTTCAAAGTTTTTGGACATGTCGAAACTCTGCTGCACAAGATAGATTTAAATCAGATGGTGTTGCTTAACCCTGCCTTAAATTGGCTCCTGGGAGCAACATATGTTTGAAAGGTTTTTACAGTTTTTCTTTTTTTAAATTTTTTTCTTGGTTTTTCTCTAATTTTTTTAATTAATAAAATAATATTACCTTAATATTTTTTTTGTTTACTTATTTTCTCATGTTAACCAAACTTTACCTTACATTTACTGACAATTTCTGTGCTAAAAATTATCTGTTAATCTTTTGTTTTTGTAAAATACTTATTCATTGTAACCAATCATTGTTACCACACAAACTTCGAAAGGATCTGTCAATAAGTACGAAAAACCATAGACTATGGACACAAAAAAACTTCTTCATTATTCAATCACCTATTCATTGTAAAATACCCCACAACCTTCAAGCCTATCTATAAATACATGGGAATCCCATAGACTTTAGTCACAAACTTCATTATTCAATCTCCATACATGTGAAACCCATAGACTTTAGACACAAAAGAATGGTGACTTGTACTCTGTGTAATATTTACTGTCCAGATAGTAGCAAATATTTAACCTAAAATACACCACAATACACAAAACAAATTGTAAACATGCGACAATGCTAATCTGAGAAAAAAGGTAGAACGTTAATATACAGGAATGCTACTGCAGGCCGTTGCACGATCTCATGTACTTTTATCTGAATGCTAATCAAAGGGTTAGTTCCAGAATTCGCGGTATGGGGAGGGGGCTACAAGTGACAGGGATCTGTTCCTCTTGGTCCAGTGAAAGTAATTCATATTTAAGGCATTTCCACTAACACTACCATAATCTATGTGTTAATAATCAGATATATATTTATCATTTAGCTGAGCTATTCATAAATTAAATATACAATTTGTATTTTTCAAATGTCGTTTTGAAACTTTCAAATTATCTGTAAGGAGGAAATGAGGTAGGCCTCTAATATTCATTTAAAAACGAGTTTGAGGGAAGGCTTCTCTGTCTAGAGCTATATATAATGATTGTGTTAAAACAGAAATTTCAAATATCTCCAAAATTTTATAAATTTGTAGTCAGTTGTAAGTAAAAAAATAAACAGTTTTCAAATATAATAAATTTTTAATGTTTTTACTAAATTATGTGAAGAAACCATGTTGAAAACATTTAGAATTTTATCGTAAATGGAACAAATTATTAACATTTGATATGAGTGAAGTTTTAACATTTTTCTAATCTTTAGAAATAATTTGTTCTAAGTTTTATTGGAATCAGTGCAGTGAATAAGAATTTGTATTAATGTCTATTTTGGGATTTTACGTACCTTGAGTAAACCACAAGTAATTTTTTATACGTTGTTATTATAAATTTTATTCTATGGCTACTGTTACATTTACTTTATTTTTTAAAAACTTTTTTCAAAGTAATGAAGTAATGTACTATAAAGCATTGAAAAACATAACTACGAATATAGGACCTTGGAATTGTGTTTATAAATTACAAAATTAATGTATGTAAGATAACTTGCCTAATTATTATAAATATCATGTTTGCAGGCCCTACTTCCCTTCCAGAGTTAGGGAGCATTTCTCAGCCTTCTCAATTCTATACAACCCCCCCCCCCCCAGTAAAAATTACTGGTACTATCTTTATTTCAGATATACATTCTACCAAACCCAATATTTTTATGTGTTAGATTTTATTTAAATTAGTTCTAAGATTTATATCCTAAATTCGTTTACAGTCTCTTTAATTTTTACTTGTGAATAAGTCAGTAAAAACACTTTTTAATCATACATAGCTCCAAATAATAAAAAGATAAGTCAGTAAAAACACTTATTAATCTTACATAGCTCCAAATAATAAAAAGATAAGTCAGTAAAAACACTTTTTAATCATACATAGCTCCAAATAATAAAAAGATAAGGTAGTAAAAACACTTTTTAATCATACATAGCTCCAAATAATAAAAAGATAAGTCACTAAAAACACTTTTTAATCACACGTAGCTCCAAATAATAAAAAGGTAAGTCAGTAAAAACACTTTTTAATCATACATAGCTCCAAATAATAAAAAGATAAGTCAGTAAAAACACTTTTTAATCATACATAGCTCCAAATAATAAAAAGATAAGGTAGTAAAAACACTTTTTAATCATACATAGCTCCAAATAATAAAAAGATAAGTCAGTAAAAACACTTTTTAATCATACATAGCTCCAAATAATAAAAAGAGAAGTCAGTAAAAACACTTTTTAATGACACGTAGCTCCAAATAATAAAAAGATAAGTCAGTAAAAACACTTTTTAATCATACATAGCTCCAAATAATAAAAAGATAAGTCAGTAAAAACACTTATTAATCTTACATAGCTCCAAATAATAAAAAGATAAGTCAGTAAAAACACTTTTTAATCATACATAGCTCCAAATAATAAAAAGATAAGTCACTAAAAACACTTTTTAATCACACGTAGCTCCAAATAATAAAAAGGTAAGTCAGTAAAAACACTTTTTAATCATACATAGCTCCAAATAATAAAAAGATAAGTCAGTAAAAACACTTTTTAATCATACATAGCTCCAAATAATAAAAAGATAAGTCAGTAAAAACACTTTTTAATCATACATAGCTCCAAATAATAAAAAGATAAGTCAGTAAAAACACTTTTTAATCATACATAGCTCCAAATAATAAAAATATAAGTCAGTAAAAACACTTTTTAATGACACGTAGCTCCAAATAATAAAAAGATAAGTCAGTAAAAACACTTTTTAATGACACGTAGCTCCAAATAATAAAAAGATAAGTCAGTAAAAACACTTTTTAATCACACGTAGCTCCAAATAATAAAAAGATAAGGTAGTAAAAACACTTTTTAAACACACATAGCTCCAAATAATAAAACGATAAGGTAGTAAAAACACTTTTTAATCACACATAGCTCCAAATAATAAAACGATAAGGTAGTAAAAACACTTTTTAATCACACATAGCTCCAAATAATAAAACGATAAGGTAGTAAAAACACTTTTTAATCTTACATAGCTCCAAATAATAAAAAGATAAGTCAGTAAAAACACTTTTTAATCATACATAGCTCCAAATAATAAAAAGATAAGTCAGTAAAAACACTTTTTAATCATACATAGCTCCAAATAATAAAAAGATAAGTCAGTAAAAACACTTTTTAATCTTACATAGCTCCAAATAATAAAAAGATAAGTCAGTAAAAACACTTTTTAATCTTACATAGCTCCAAATAATAAAAAGGTAAGTCAGTAAAAACACTTTTTAATCATACACAGCTCCAAACAATAAAAAGATAAGTCAGTAAAAACACTTTTTAATCTTACATAGCTCCAAATAATAAAAAGATAAGTCAGTAAAAACACTTTTTAATCACACGTAGCTCCAAATAATAAAAAGGTAAGTCAGTAAAAACACTTTTTAATCATACATAGCTCCAAATAATAAAAAGATAAGTCAGTAAAAACACTTTTTAATCATACATAGCTCCAAATAATAAAAAGATAAGTCAGTAAAAACACTTTTTAATCATACATAGCTCCAAATAATAAAAAGATAAGTCAGTAAAAACACTTTTTAATCATACATAGCTCCAAATAATAAAAAGATAAGTCAGTAAAAACACTTTTTAATGACACGTATCTCCAAATAATAAAAAGATAAGTCAGTAAAAACACTTTTTAATGACACGTAGCTCCAAATAATAAAAAGATAAGTCAGTAAAAACACTTTTTAATCACACGTAGCTCCAAATAATAAAAAGATAAGGTAGTAAAAACACTTTTTAATCACACATAGCTCCAAATAATAAAACGATAAGGTAGTAAAAACACTTTTTAATCTTACATAGCTCCAAATAATAAAAAGATAAGTCAGTAAAAACACTTTTTAATCTTACATAGCTCCAAATAATAAAAAGGTAAATCAGTAAAAACACTTTTTAATCATACACAGCTCCAAATAATAAAAAGATAAGTCAGTAAAAACACTTTTTAATCTTACATAGCTCCAAATAATAAAAAGGTAAGTCAGTAAAAACACTTTTTAATCATACATAGCTCCAAATAATAAAAAGATAAGTCAGTAAAAACACTTTTTAATCATACACAGCTCCAAATAATAAAAAGATAAGTCATAAAGAAAATAACGAAATTTGACAAAATAATAATTATTACATAGTTCTTATAGTAACAAATAAGTTATTAAAAATGAGTTAACAGGTTTAATTGGTATTATTGTTCTTTAATAGATATCGTTTAGTAAGGCATTCCTGGCCATTGGTAGTTTATGAATCCATACAAGTCACGGTTACATCAACACGAAGCAGCTCAAATAGTACAAGTGAAGAAATGTTAAATTTAAGGATACAAGTTCGGAACAACAGTCAGGTACTAATAAGCTTTGCTTTATCATAGTTTAATTAATATTGGTCATATTTATTTCTCTACTTCTTGGGGGGGCTTTGTTCTAGCTTCTAGTCGTCCATTAGCCAACAGGTCCACAGGTACGCAAATTTATTTTAATATTTAATTTCCGTATTTTTCAGCCTCATTCTTTCACTTCTAGTTGCAATACATTTTTAGATATTTCTCTAACAGTTTGCCCAGTTCTTATTCCAGCTGCAAAGAAGTGATCGTTGTTGATTAAGTATTATTAAATAGTGCTTTGTTGTCACTTAAAAACATAACAGTTTTTGAAAATGCTGACAATGTATGTTGGTGAAAAGCTTAGAGTAGATTGTTAACATTATGCTTGTAGAGAATTGTTTATAGTGTGTGTATGTTCATACGCATACACATTCACACACACAAATGCAAATACACACAACTTTATAAAATCGAGGTTCCTTTTTGAATGAGAACATTTGGTTATGAACAAATAAAAGTTTATTTTCTGATATAAACTGATAAATGAAGTGGCCTCCATCTCAACGTAGAGATTATCTTATTTCATTTATGAACATAAGATGGAAGCCATCTTTGATTTCACACATCAATTGTTAGGTGTTGTTAAAATACTTTATTTTGTTAACAAAACCCATCTTAACCGGATTCTTTGTATCTCACTCAGTCAGTAAGAGAGAGAAGGATTTGGTGGCCCTGCTGCGACACTGGATGTGGGTAGAAATAGGGCTTTATGTATTTACTAGGTACAAAGTTTAGTGTACATTGTAAATTGAGGTAAACGTACATTTGTTTAACATTTTCAGTTTTGGGACACCAGGTTTTATTATTTCTCAGCATTTCTTTATTTTTGACACACACACACTACTACAGATATCTAATCTAAGATCAACGTTTATTACATATTGTACGAATTTGCCTTTAAATATTAAAATGACGTGAAGTTAGAAATTTAGAATAAACAAGGGGTGCATTACTCTGTATGAGGTTGGGAGGAACCCTGATATTTTTACATCTATTGCTACTCAAGGATGTAAATAAGCTATTGCCATTTAATTAGGTATGATAGGAAATGAAGTATGAGTTTTGTGAATTTGTTTAATGGGACGCACCTGTTTCGGATAGTGGTTTCTTTTTTTAAATCTGTCAATTTTAATTAGTTACTGTATGTAAGTTGAAAATGAGAGGAGATAACTTTATTTCTTATGGTTTTATATTTTTTTCTAATCTTCTGAGCTAATATCTAAGCTTTTCTAAAAAAGAATCAGACCCGAAGTTGGTTTCTTGTAGAAAGTTATTGCAAAAACCACTTGAAACGAGATTTTCCAATTGTTTAATTTTCTAGAACTTTCATCTTTATTTTTAAGCACTTACTGTAAGTTTATAAACATTTGTTTGCATTTTTAATGTCTGAAATCGCTGAGCAGTCTACCATTACTGATCAATAGACAGCAAGCTATATGTAACTGCACTGAGACAGTGATTCAGTATTCAAATAATATTTGCGGTGCACCTACACTATCTTAGCAAATACCACTTGTAGACAGTAAGCTATATGTAACTGCACTGAGACAGTGATTCAGTATTCAAATAATATTTACGGTGCAGCTACACTATCTTAGCCATACCCACTTGTAGACAGTAAGCTATATGTAACTGCACTGAGACAGTGATTCAGTATTCAAATAATATTTGCCGTGCACCTACACTATCTTAGCAAATGCCACTTGTAGACAGCAAGCTATATGTAACTGCACTGAGACAGTGATTCATTATTAAAATAATATTTGCGGTGCACCTACACTATCTTAGCCAATACCACTTGTAGACAGCAAGCTATATGTAACTGCACTGAGACAGTGATTCATTATTAAAATAATATTTGCGGTGCACCTACACTATCTTAGCCAATACCACTTGTAGACAGCAAGCTATATGTAACTGCACTGAGACAGTGATTCATTATTAAAATAATATTTGCGGTGCACCTACACTATCTTAGCAAATACCACTTGTAGACAGTAAGCTATATGTAACTGCACTGAGACAGTGATTCAGTATTCAAATAATATTTGCGGTGCACCTACACTATCTTAGCAAATACCACTTGTAGACAGCAAGCTATATGTAATTGCACTGTCACAGTGACTCATTATTAAAATAATATTTGCGGTGCACCTACACTATCTTAGCCATACCCACTTGTAGACAGCAAGCTATATGTAACTGCACTAAAACAGTGATTCATTATTAAAATAATATTTGCGGTGCACCTACACTATCTTAGCAAATACCACTTGTAGACAGTAAGCTATATGTAACTGCACTGAGACAGTGATTCAGTATTCAAATAATATTTGCGGTGTACCTACACTATCTTAGCCAATACCACTTGTAGACAGCAAGCTATATGTAACTGCACTGAGACAGTGACTCATTATTAAAATAATATTTGTGGTGCACCTACACTATCTTAGCAAATACCACTTGTATACAGCAAGCTATATGTAACTGCACTGAGACAGTGATTCATTATTAAAATAATATTTGCGGTGCACCTACACTATCTTAGCAAATACCACTTGTAGACAGCAAGCTATATGTAACTGCACTGAGACAGTGATTCATTATTAAAATAATATTTGCGGTGCACCTACACTATCTTAGCCATACCCACTTGTAGACAGCAAGCTATATGTAACTGCACTGAGACAGTGATTCATTATTAAAATAATATTTGCGGTGCACCTACACTATCTTAGCAAATACCACTTGTAGACAGTAAGCTATATGTAACTGCACTGAGACCGTGATTCAGTATTCAAATAATATTTGCGGTGCACCTACACTATCTTAGCCAATACCACTTGTAGACAGCAAGCTATATGTAACTGCACTGAGACAGTGATTCAGTATTCAAATAATATTTGCAGTGCACCTACACTATCTTAGCCAATACCACTTGTAGACAGCAAGCTATATGTAACTGCACTAAGACAGTGATGATTCAGTATTAAAATAATATTTGCGGTGCACCTACACTATCTTAGCCAATACCACTTGTAGACAGCAAGCTATATGTAACTTCACTGAGACAGTGATTCAGTATTCAAATAATATTTGCGGTGCACCTACACTATCTTAGCCAATACCACTTGTAGACAGCAAGCTATATGTAACTTCACTGAGACAGTGATTCAGTATCCAAATAATATTTGCGGTGCACCTACACTATCTTAGCCAATACCACTTGTAGACAGCAAGCTATATGTAACTTCACTGAGACAGTGATTCAGTATTCAAATAATATTTACGGTGCACCTACACTATCTTAGCCATACCCACTTGTAGACAGCAAGCTATATGTAACTTCACTGAGACAGTGATTCAGTATCCAAATAATATTTGCGGTGCACCTACACTATCTTAGCCAATACCACTTGTAGACAGCAAGCTATATGTAACTTCACTGAGACAGTGATTCAGTATTCAAATAATATTTGCGGTGCACCTACACTATCTTAGCCAATACCACTTGTAGACAGCAAGCTATATGTAACTTCACTGAGACAGTGATTCAGTATCCAAATAATATTTGCGGTGCACCTACACTATCTTAGCCAATACCACTTGTAGACAGCAAGCTATATGTAACTGCACTAAGACAGTGATGATTCAGTATTCAAATAATATTTACGGTGCACCTACACTATCTTAGCCATACCCACTTGTAGACAGCAAGCTATATGTAACTTCACTGAGACAGTGATTCAGTATCCAAATAATATTTGCGGTGCACCTACACTATCTTAGCCAATACCACTTGTAGACAGCAAGCTATATGTAACTTCACTGAGACAGTGATTCAGTATTCAAGTAATATTTGCGGTGCACCTACACTATCTTAGCCAATACCACTTGTAGACAGCAAGCTATATGTAACTTCACTGAGACAGTGATTCAGTATTCAAGTAATATTTGCGGTGCACCTACACTATCTTAGCCAATACCACTTGTAGACAGCAAGCTATATGTAACTTCACTGAGACAGTGATTCAGTATCCAAATAATATTTGCGGTGCACCTACACTATCTTAGCCAATACCACTTGTAGACAGCAAGCTATATGTAACTTCACTGAGACAGTGATTCAGTATTCAAGTAATATTTGCGGTGCACCTACACTATCTTAGCCATACCCACTTGTAGACAGCAAGCTATATGTAACTTCACTGAGACAGTGATTCAGTATCCAAATAATATTTGCGGAGCACCTACACTATCTTAGCCATACCCACTTGTAGACAGCAAGCTATATGTAACTTCACTGAGACAGTGATTCAGTATCCAAATAATATTTGCGGAGCACCTACACTATCTTAGCCATACCCACTTGTAGACAGCAAGCTATATGTAACTTCACTGAGACAGTGATTCAGTATCCAAATAATATTTGCGGAGCACCTACACTATCTTAGCCATACCCACTTGTAGACAGCAAGCTATATGTAACTTCACTGAGACAGTGATTCAGTATCCAAATAATATTTGCGGTGCACCTACACTATCTTAGCCAATACCACTTGTAGACAGCAAGCTATATGTAACTTCACTGAGACAGTGATTCAGTATCCAAATAATATTTGCGGAGCACCTACACTATCTTAGCCATACCCACTTGTAGACAGCAAGCTATATGTAACTTCACTGAGACAGTGATTCAGTATCCAAATAATATTTGCGGTGCACCTACACTATCTTAGCCAATACCACTTGTAGACAGCAAGCTATATGTAACTTCACTGAGACAGTGATTCAGTATCCAAATAATATTTGCGGAGCACCTACACTATCTTAGCCAATACCACTTGTAGACAGCAAACTATATGTAACTTCACTGAGACAGTGATTCAGTTCCAAATAATATTTGCGGAGCACCTTCACTATCTTAGCCAATACCACTTGTAGACAGCAAACTATATGTAACTTCACTGAGACAGTGATTCAGTTCCAAATAATATTTGCGGAGCACCTTCACTATCTTAGCCAATACCACTTGTAGACAGCAAGCTATATGTAACTTCACTGAGACAGTGATTCAGTATCCAAATAATATTTGCGGTGCACCTACACTATCTTAGCCAATACCACTTGTAGACAGCAAGCTATATGTAACTTCACTGAGACAGTGATTCAGTATTCAAGTAACATTTGCGGTGCACCTACACTATCTTAGCAAATACCACTTGTAGACAGCAAGCTATATGTATCTGCACTGAGAAAGTGATTCAGTATTCAAATAATATTTGCGGTGCACCTACACTATCTTAGCCAATACCACTTGTAGACAGCAAGCTATATGTAACTTCACTGAGACAGTGATTCAGTATCCAAATAATATTTGCGGAGCACCTACACTATCTTAGCCAATACCACTTGTAGACAGCAAGCTATATGTAACTTCACTGAGACAGTGATTCAGTTCCAAATAATATTTGCGGAGCACCTTCACTATCTTAGCCAATACCACTTGTAGACAGCAAGCTATATGTAACTTCACTGAGACAGTGATTCAGTATTCAAATAATATTTGCGGTGCACCTACACTATCTTAGCCAATACCACTTGTAGACAACAAGCTATATGTAACTGCACTGAGACAGTGATTCAGTATTCAAGTAATATTTGCGGTGCACCTACACTAGTTTAGGCAATACCACTTGTAGACAGCGTCATTACTTTAGAAATGGCTTTCACTTGGTTTTTTCTGAAAATTTGAAAGTTATTCAGATAATCAGCGATTTGAATAGTCGGCCAACGACAGTGAAATATACTTAACTGCACTGAGGCAGTGACTCATTATCCAAATGAGGTTTGCGATTTGCCTACAATAGCTTCGCAGAAGTAAGGCCAATAGCACATGTAGACAGAATTATTATTTTAGGAGTCACAGTCATTAAGTGTCTGTATTGCTTTTTTTCTGAAAATTTGACAAAGATTTGTATAATCAGTGATTTGAATAGTCGAAGTTCGAATAATTGGAGTTATACTGTATGTTATAGAAGTACTGTAAAGACCTATATTATTCTGTTTGAAGAATTTTGTCTACTTTGATTTTATACTCCATTATATTAAGTAAGCTGTAAAATAAGCATGTAAGTAACATAAAACATAGTGTCAACAACTTGAACAAATTTAGCTCAATATATTAAAGTGTTGATATACATATCATTAATTTTTTTTTTTTTTTATTAAATATCTTTTTACATTTTATTTTCAGGTAAATGATCCAGTGATGTCAGAGATTTCCATTCTTCGGCTATCTCTCTATAGCATACATTGGCAGTTGTCTAGTCATGCCGTCTTTCCTGCAGGTAATACCCAACTTCTAGTGTTGTCTTGTAACACTTACTACCATGGTCCATGTTTTAACCATTATTTAATACTCTTATAAAACAACTATTTATTTAAAATATTTCTACCTTTAACTTATAATTTGTTGTGATGTTCTTCGTAAATCTGTTGAGTATCGTATGCTTTTACCAATCCCAGACTAACGGTCTCTCTATAATCTGGCCAATCACTGCTCTGTTCCCTCCAGTATAATAGCTATTTTCAGGAATTAACACTGGTCCTACAGTCGGCTATGCTACAATTTATAACTAGGGATGGACTAATTCTCAATTTTAGGAATTGTCCATTCTAAGAGTATCGAGCAATCACCGGTACTTGATTCTCCATTGATTAAAAGGTTGATTTCTATTCTGGTTTTTTACCTGTTAAAATACGTGTGTAGGGTAATTTATTGGAAAAATAATTAATTATCAACTATGACTTATTGTGTATTAGTTGCTTTGAATGAATTAAATGATAAAAGCAAATGACCATTTGAGAAGACGAAAATATTATTTATGATGCAACAACAAAGACAATCGAAAACATTTCTGGTTTGTTAGTTTATCGCCTTTATCAGATAAGTTTATTATGCTTTCAGATATTCCTATTCATTAAACAAGAATGAACGGTTTGTGCAGCCTGTTTTCCCAAGATGTTAAATAAATTCAATATTAGAGAATAGCATGTGGGGTACATAACTTGAAAGAATCAAGGAAGAAAAATTTTAGAGTCGAAATCAAAAATTTCAGGAATCAGCCCCTCTCTATTTATAGAGCATTTAAAAATGTTGATAAAATTAAGTCTTTCTTGAAAAACAATGACAGTTGAAAAGTGTATGTAAAACTGTGTGAAAAATTCTCACACGCATATATATATACAACAAAAGTAAAATTAAATAATTTTATCTGAAAAAAGAAACTTTGTTCAAGTTGGTTGGAAGCTATTTTCTTAGTCCTAGCCACTTTCAGAACTTTTCTTTCCTTCTCAACTTGTTTTATATTTGTTGTCTAGCATTTACTTTCCTATTTAATTTTAATAAGGCACTATAATTTTAATAAGGCAAGTCAAGCCATTCTAGTAAAGACCTTTAAATTTAGAAATTACACAAGACAATACCCATTATATGGTTTAAGAATGTATATTAAATAAGGTAATTCCATGATACACAAAAATATTTCAAAGCTAGCACCAGCAGAAATTTATGATAGACATTAGATTTAATGTTTCATTTTCTCATTTGTTTTAAAGGTGATTTAATTTTCAGGTGAACTGATAGTGGTTCAAATAAGTAAACTAGTTTTAGTACAAAATTTATTAAAACTACCCATTTTAAAAATAACTCTACAATTTATATTGCTAGTTATATATTATTTAATTACTACACTAACTTTCTCAGTGAGAAGCGTTGACTATTTGTCAATTGTGTTCACTAAAGAACCATAATACATATGTTTAGCATATTCAAAATCTAAAACTTGTGTATCAGAAAGTAATAGAAATTCGAAATTATTCAAACAAAATAAATTTTTTTTTTCTTAAAAAACATTTTTATCAACACAACACTATTTACTAAACAAAAGTTATTTAAATTATCTTTTATACATGACTTGACATATAAAATATCTATTCCTATTGCAATAATTTAAAATGAAATACGAGGTCTGTTAAAAAAATACGCGGACTGAGGGCATAAAAAAATGTACTTTATTTGGAAGTTACACGTCTGGGTCTCCTTCAAAGTACTCTCCTCCCCAATGCACACACTTATCCCAACGGTGTTTCCACTTGTTAAAACAGTCCTGGTACGCTTCTTTTGTGATGGCGTTCAGCTCCATCATCGCATTTGCCTTAATCTCCAAAATCGTTTCAAATCTTCTTTCTTTGAGGGATTTTTTGAGTTTTGGGAATAAGAAAAAGTCACAAGGAGCAAGGTCAGGTGAGTAGGGGGGGGGAAGAACAGTAATCGAGTGTTTGGCCAAAAACTCACGAGTTCTGAGTGCTGAGTGAGCTGGAGCGTAGTTGTGATGGAAAAACCAGTTATCACTTCTCCACTGTTCTGGCCTTTTGTGTCGGACGGCGTCCCTCAGACGTTTCAGTACTTCAATGTAGGTAATGTGGTTGACTGTAGAGCCTTCAGGGATGTACTCGTAGTGAACAACACCCTTAGCATAAAAAAAAAACTGTCAGCATCACCTTGACATTCGACCGAACTTGGCGAGCTTTCCTGGGTCTTGGGGACGTTTGACTCACCCATTGGGATGATTGGACCTTCGTTTCAATGTCGTAACCATACACCCATGATTCATCACCGGTTATAATTCTTGACAAAAAGTTCTCATCTTCATTTCCCGACAAGCAGTTCCTGAAAAACCCGGACGCGATTGGCTTTTGGGACTCTCATCAACATCAATCGACTATCGGCCACCCTTGAAACGTTCATGCCACTTGAAACATGGAGTACGCTTCATGATAACATCGCCATAGGCCATGTTAAGCATGGCAAATGTTTCTGTTGCAGATTTCCCTAGTTTTACACAAAATTTCACAGCAATTCATTGCTGCTTCAGGCTGTCCATTTTAAAATCCGACAAACGAAAAAAACACTCTTTACTAAACTGCGTGTAACTCATCAACAAATGAAGATATCTGTGACTGAAATACCGCGTTTTAATCAGCTGATTTATACGAACCTAGCGACTCCAAGCGGATTCTCCTGAAACTAATTTGAGCCCCGTAATTCAAACGTCCGCGTATTTTTTGAACAGACCTCATATTAACGAATTATTTAAACAAAGATAATAAACAATTTAAAGTTCTACAATCTCAAGATTGTAAAAATCAACCTGATATCTGGAATCCTTGTTCCTGATGGGACTTGAAGGTGTTGATCCTGCATTCCCCACTTGTCTGGAATCCTTGTTCCTGATGGGACTTGGAGGTGTTGATCCTGCATTCCCCACTTGTCTGAAATCCTTGTTCCTGATGGGACTTTGAAGGTGTTGATCCTGGATTCCCGACTTACTGATGATTAGTCTTTAAACCTATAAAGAATTTCCCACTAAAGAAATAGATTCTGCTATCAGCTCTTCTAAGAAACTGTTCCACAGATTATTTTGGTTTTTGAAATTTTGTAATCTTTCAAATGAATGTTGAATAAAAATATGAAAAATACTGTAAAATCTTTCAGAATCATACAATGACTCAATTGAAACCCTTTAGGTTTATCAATAATTGATGACGTGAATAAAAAATAATTTTGTTTAAAGTTAAAAAATTATTATTAACCATAGTTTTAAAAACAGTTCAACATTATGGCTCTACTGGTTTAACTCCTGATTGACAAGCTTATTAAAACATGTAGGTATAAAAATTACTATGAGAATTTGATCGTTAGTTGTATATGATAATACAGTAAAGTCTTGATAATTCGAGGTAGATAGGACCAAGACCCCCTCGGATTACCGAAAATTGAGATTACACGGAAGTATGTTCCTGTGCATTAGAAAAATTAGGAGTTTTAATGAATTCTAATACTATAATTAAAAATACACTAAATAAGTTTATTTTAGAACTTTATATGAACATTGCTTTGAAGCCCGTTCATTTCTTTATATGCCGTATTGATATAAACATTTCTTGGAAGACCGATTCATTTCCTTTGCATACCGAGCTGATATAAACATATTATGAAAGCCCGACTCATTTCCTTTTCATACCTTATTCATATAAACATTTCTTGGAAGCCTGACTCAATTTCTTTCAAATAGATAAAATAGGTTCAAATATAAATAGGCTCGAATTTAAGGAAAGCTCGAAATATCTGGATGAACTTGATAGGTTAATGATGTCTGTATTTGTAGTTGCAAATATCAAAAACTAGTAATGAAAAGGAAATTCCATATCAAAACACCCAGTGGTGTGGACCATGGTATTTTTTATTTATGTAGAAATAAAAGACGGCTGTTTTGCGAGTCAAGTATATTTTATTCTGCCAAGATGATGTTTCGATAACTAAATTGTTATCATCATGCCTTGTTTATGAATGTTTGAGTAGTCAAAGTTGAAATTTAAAAAACCTGCCTGAAAAAATTTTACTTTTTGAATTTCAACTCAGATCATTCTAATATTCATAAACAAGACCTGATAATAATAACGATCTTGAAACGCTGCCTTACCAGATTAAAATATACTTGCGTCGCAAAACACCTGTTTTATTTCTATTACCAAATTTATGTGAGTGTAACTTGAATTATTATTTAATTTATATAATTTTTAGTATACTATTATACTCACTGGGAATAATAAAAATCCTAAAGTATATCTTTTTGAGTTATTGATGATCGAGAAATTCGAAATGTATACTCTCCTCTTTTATGTTTAGAAGAGGTTTTTGAGGAAACTATAATTTGTTTCTCAAATTAATTTAATTCGCATTTTAATTTGTGAATGAAAGTTATGCGCAATGTAGGTGTTCCTATTCTTTAAAGTATATTTGTAAATATAGATTTGTGTTTGAATTATGTGTGCAGATGTAAAACTTGAGGCTCAAGAAATAGTTCATTTAATGGTACAAGCTCAACGTAAAGACAGGTCACGGCCTCATTTAAGCTGTGTCGCTTTAGATCAAAACAACCAGCTAAGTCCGTCACAAGATTTTTTGGCTCCATCACTGACTGAATCCTTAAAGACATTGAGTGATCCAAACACAACAGAAAGTGAGTCGTTAGAGTTACAGGCTGCTATTACAGTGCAGGCCACTCTTATCATTATGTGGAAGGTGAGTTTGTGTCTGCAATATTAGTAATTAGGTATACAGTAAAACCTCTCTAATTAGTCATATACAGGACCAAGGGGCGAGGAATTCGAGAAAAAGACATTGAGTGATCCAAACACAACAGAAAGTGAGTCGTTAGAGTTACAGGCTGCTATTACAGTGCAGGCCACTCTTATCATTATGTGGAAGGTGAGTTTGTGTCTGCAATATTAGTAAGTAGGTATACAGTAAAACCTCTCTAATTAGTCATATACAGGACCAAGGGGCGAGGAATTCGAGAAAAAGACATTGAGTGATCCAAACACAACAGAAAGTGAGTCGTTAGAGTTACAGGCTGCTATTACAGCGCAGGCCACTCTTATCATTATGTAGAAGGTGAGTTTGTGTCTGCAATATTAGTAATTAGGTATACAGTAAAACCTCTCTAATTAGTCATATACAGGACCAAGGGGCGAGGAATTCGAGAAAAAGACATTGAGTGATCCAAACACAACAGAAAGTGAGTCGTTAGAGTTACAGGCTGCTATTACAGTGCAGGCCACTCTTATCATTATGTGGAAGGTGAGTTTGTGTCTGCAATATTAGTAATTAGGTATACAGTAAAACCTCTCTAATTAGTCATATACAGGACCAAGGGGCGAGGAATTCGAGAAAAAGACATTGAGTGATCCAAACACAACAGAAAGTGAGTCGTTAGAGTTACAGGCTGCTATTACAGCGCAGGCCACTCTTATCATTATGTGGAAGGTGAGTTTGTGTCTGCAATATTAGTAATTAGGTATACAGTAAAACCTCTCTAATTAGTCATATACAGGACCAAGGGGCGAGGAATTCGAGAAAAAGACATTGAGTGATCCAAACACAACAGAAAGTGAGTCGTTAGAGTTACAGGCTGCTATTACAGTGCAGGCCACTCTTATCATTATGTGGAAGGTGAGTTTGTGTCTGCAATATTAGTAAGTAGGTATACAGTAAAACCTCTCTAATTAGTCATATACAGGACCAAGGGGCGAGGAATTCGAGAAAGAGACATTGTGTGATCCAAACACAACAGAAAGTGAGTCGTTAGAGTTACAGGCTGCTATTACAGTGCAGGCCACTCTTATCATTATGTGGAAGGTGAGTTTGTGTCTGCAATATTAGTAATTAGGTATACAGTAAAACCTCTCTAATTAGTCATATACAGGAACAAGGGGCGAGGAATCCTTAAAGACATTGAGTGATCCAAACACAACAGAAAGTGAGTCGTTAGAGTTACAGGCTGCTATTACAGTGCAGGCCACTCTTATCATTATGTGGAAGGTGAGTTTGTGTCTGCAATATTAGTAATTAGGTATACAGTAAAACCTCTCTAATTAGTCATATACAGGACCAAGGGGCGAGGAATTCGAGAAAAAGACATCGAGTGATCCAAACACAACAGAAAGTGAGTCGTTAGAGTTACAGGCTGCTATTACAGTGCAGGCCACTCTTATCATTATGTGGAAGGTGAGTTTGTGTCTGCAATATTAGTAACTAGGTATACAGTAAAACCTCTCTAATTAGTCATATACAGGACCAAGGGGCGAGGAATTCGAGAAAAAGACATTGTGTGATCCAAACACAACAGAAAGTGAGTCGTTAGAGTTACAGGCTGCTATTACAGCGCAGGCCACTCTTATCATTATGTGGAAGGTGAGTTTGTGTCTGCAATATTAGTAATTAGGTATACAGTAAAACCTCTCTAATTAGTCATATACAGGACCAAGGGGCGAGGAATTCGAGAAAAAGACATTGAGTGATCCAAACACAACAGAAAGTGAGTCGTTAGAGTTACAGGCTGCTATTACAGCGCAGGCCACTCTTATCATTATGTGGAAGGTGAGTTTGTGTCTGCAATATTAGTAATTAGGTATACAGTAAAACCTCTCTAATTAGTCATATACAGGACCAAGGGGCGAGGAATTCGAGAAAAACACATTGAGTGATCCAAACACAACAGAAAGTGAGTCGTTAGAGTTACAGGCTGCTATTACAGTGCAGGCCACTCTTATCATTATGTGGAAGGTGAGTTTGTGTCTGCAATATTAGTAAGTAGGTATACAGTAAAACCTCTCTAATTAGTCATATACAGGACCAAGGGGCGAGGAATTCGAGAAAAAGACATTGAGTGATCCAAACACAACAGAAAGTGAGTCGTTAGAGTTACAGGCTGCTATTACAGTGCAGGCCACTCTTATCATTATGTGGAAGGTGAGTTTGTGTCTGCAATATTAGTAATTAGGTATACAGTAAAACCTCTCTAATTAGTCATATACAGGACCAAGGGGCGAGGAATTCGAGAAAAAGACATTGAGTGATCCAAACACAACAGAAAGTGAGTCGTTAAGAGTTACAGGCTGCTATTACAGTGCAGGCCACTCTTATCATTATGTGGAAGGTGAGTTTGTGTCTGCAATATTAGTAAGTAGGTATACAGTAAAACCTCTCTAATTAGTCATATACAGGACCAAGGGGCGAGGAATTCGAGAAAAAGACATTGAGTGATCCAAACACAACAGAAAGTGAGTCGTTAGAGTTACAGGCTGCTATTACAGTGCAGACCACTCTTATCATTATGTGGAAGGTGAGTTTGTGTCTGCAATATTAGTAATTAGGTATACAGTAAAACCTCTCTAATTAGTCATATACAGGACCAAGGGGCGAGGAATTCGAGAAAAAGACATTGAGTGATCCAAACACAACAGAAAGTGAGTCGTTAGAGTTACAGGCTGCTATTACAGTGCAGGCCACTCTTATCATTATGTGGAAGGTGAGTTTGTGTCTGCAATATTAGTAAGTAGGTATACAGTAAAACCTCTCTAATTAGTCATATACAGGACCAAGGGGCGAGGAATTCGAGAAAAAGACATTGAGTGATCCAAACACAACAGAAAGTGAGTCGTTAGAGTTACAGGCTGCTATTACAGTGCAGGCCACTCTTATAATTATGTGGAAGGTGAGTTTGTGTCTGCAATATTAGTAATTAGGTATACAATAAAACCTCTCTAATTAGTCATATACAGGACCAAGGGGCAAGGAATTCGAGAAAAAGACATTGAGTGATCCAAACACAACAGAAAGTGAGTCGTTAGAGTTACAGGCTGCTATTACAGCGCAGGCCACACTTATCATTATGTGGAAGGTGAGTTTGTGTCTGCAATATTAGTAATTAGGTATACAATAAAACCTCTCTAATTAGTCATATACAGGACCAAGGGGCAAGGAATTCGAGAAAAAGACATTGAGTGCTCCAAACACAACAGAAAGTGAGTCGTTAGAGTTACAGGCTGCTATTACAGCGCAGGCCACTCTTATCATTATGTGGAAGGTGAGTTTGTGTCTGCAATATTAGTAAGTAGGTATACAGTAAAACCTCTCTAATTAGTCATATACAGGACCAAGGGGCGAGGAATTCGAGAAAAAGACATTGAGTGATCCAAACACAACAGAAAGTGAGTCGTTAGAGTTACAGGCTGCTATTACAGCGCAGGCCACTCTTATCATTATGTGGAAGGTGAGTTTGTGTCTGCAATATTAGTAATTAGGTATACAGTAAAACCTCTCTAATTAGTCATATACAGGACCAAGGGGCGAGGAATTCGAGAAAAAGACATTGAGTGATCCAAACACAACAGAAAGTGAGTCGTTAGAGTTACAGGCTGCTATTACAGCGCAGGCCACTCTTATCATTATGTGGAAGGTGAGTTTGTGTCTGTAATATTAGTAATTAGGTATACAGTAAAACCTCTCTAATTAGTCATATACAGGACCAAGGGGCAAGGAATTCGAGAAAAAGACATTGAGTGATCCAAACACAACAGAAAGTGAGTCGTTAGAGTTACAGGCTGCTATTACAGTGCAGGCCACTCTTATCATTATGTGGAAGGTGAGTTTGTGTCTGCAATATTAGTAATTAGGTATACAGTAAAACCTCTCTAATTAGTCATATACAGGACCAAGGGGCAAGGAATTCGAGAAAAAGACATTGAGTGATCCAAACACAACAGAAAGTGAGTCGTTAGAGTTACAGGCTGCTATTGCAGCGCAGGCCACTCTTATCATTATGTGGAAGGTGAGTTTGTGTCTGCAATATTAGTAATTAGGTATACAGTAAAACCTCTCTAATTAGTCATATACAGGACCAAGGGGCAAGGAATTCGAGAAAAAGACATTGAGTGATCCAAACACAACAGAAAGTGAGTCGTTAGAGTTACAGGCTGCTAGTACAGCGCAGGCCACTCTTATCATTATGTGGAAGGTGAGTTTGTGTCTGCAATATTAGTAATTAGGTATACAGTAAAACCTCTCTAATTAGTCATATTCAGGACCAAGGGGCAAGGAATTCGAGAAAAAGACATTGTGTGATCCAAACACAACAGAAAGTGAGTCGTTAGAGTTACAGGCTGCTATTACAGTGCAGGCCACTCTTATCATTATGTGGAAGGTGAGTTTGTGTCTGTAATATTAGTAACTAGGTATACAGTAAAACCTCTCTAATTAGTCATATACAGGACCAAGGGGCGAGGAATTCGAGAAAAAGACATTGAGTGATCCAAACACAACAGAAAGTGAGTCGTTAGAGTTACAGGCTGCTATTACAGTGCAGGCCACTCTTATCATTATGTGGAAGGTGAGTTTGTGTCTGCAATATTAGTAATTAGGTATACAGTAAAACCTCTCTAATTAGTCATATACAGGACCAAGGGGCGAGGAATTCGAGAAAGAGACATTGTGTGATCCAAACACAACAGAAAGTGAGTCGTTAGAGTTACAGGCTGCTATTACAGCGCAGGCCACTCTTATCATTATGTGGAAGGTGAGTTTGTGTCTGCAATATTAGTAATTAGGTATACAGTAAAACCTCTCTAATTAGTCATATACAGGACCAAGGGGCGAGGAATTCGAGAAAAACACATTGAGTGATCCAAACACAACAGAAAGTGAGTCGTTAGAGTTACAGGCTGCTATTACAGTGCAGGCCACTCTTATCATTATGTGGAAGGTGAGTTTGTGTCTGCAATATTAGTAAGTAGGTATACAGTAAAACCTCTCTAATTAGTCATATACAGGACCAAGGGGCGAGGAATTCGAGAAAAAGACATTGTGTGATCCAAACACAACAGAAAGTGAGTCGTTAGAGTTACAGGCTGCTATTACAGCGCAGGCCACTCTTATCATTATATGGAAGGTGAGTTTGTGTCTGCAATATTAGTAAGTAGGTATACAGTAAAAGCTCTCTAATTAGTCATATACAGGACCAAGGGGCGAGGAATTCGAGAAAAAGACGTTGTGTGATCCAAACACAACAGAAAGTGAGTCGTTAGAGTTACAGGCTGCTATTACAGTGCAGGCCACTCTTATCATTATGTGGAAGGTGAGTTTGTGTCTGCAATATTAGTAAGTAGGTATACAGTAAAACCTCTCTAATTAGTCATATACAGGACCAAGGGGCGAGGAATTCGAGAAAAAGACATTGAGTGATCCAAACACAACAGAAAGTGAGTCGTTAGAGTTACAGGCTGCTATTACAGTGCAGACCACTCTTATCATTATGTGGAAGGTGAGTTTGTGTCTGCAATATTAGTAATTAGGTATACAGTAAAACCTCTCTAATTAGTCATATACAGGACCAAGGGGCGAGGAATTCGAGAAAAAGACATTGAGTGATCCAAACACAACAGAAAGTGAGTCGTTAGAGTTACAGGCTGCTATTACAGTGCAGGCCACTCTTATCATTATGTGGAAGGTGAGTTTGTGTCTGCAATATTAGTAAGTAGGTATACAGTAAAACCTCTCTAATTAGTCATATACAGGACCAAGGGGCGAGGAATTCGAGAAAAAGACATTGAGTGATCCAAACACAACAGAAAGTGAGTCGTTAGAGTTACAGGCTGCTATTACAGTGCAGGCCACTCTTATAATTATGTGGAAGGTGAGTTTGTGTCTGCAATATTAGTAATTAGGTATACAATAAAACCTCTCTAATTAGTCATATACAGGACCAAGGGGCAAGGAATTCGAGAAAAAGACATTGAGTGATCCAAACACAACAGAAAGTGAGTCGTTAGAGTTACAGGCTGCTATTACAGCGCAGGCCACTCTTATCATTATGTGGAAGGTGAGTTTGTGTCTGCAATATTAGTAATTAGGTATACAATAAAACCTCTCTAATTAGTCATATACAGGACCAAGGGGCAAGGAATTCGAGAAAAAGACATTGAGTGCTCCAAACACAACAGAAAGTGAGTCGTTAGAGTTACAGGCTGCTATTACAGCGCAGGCCACTCTTATCATTATGTGGAAGGTGAGTTTGTGTCTGCAATATTAGTAAGTAGGTATACAGTAAAACCTCTCTAATTAGTCATATACAGGACCAAGGGGCGAGGAATTCGAGAAAAAGACATTGAGTGATCCAAACACAACAGAAAGTGAGTCGTTAGAGTTACAGGCTGCTATTACAGCGCAGGCCACTCTTATCATTATGTGGAAGGTGAGTTTGTGTCTGCAATATTAGTAATTAGGTATACAGTAAAACCTCTCTAATTAGTCATATACAGGACCAAGGGGCGAGGAATTCGAGAAAAAGACATTGAGTGATCCAAACACAACAGAAAGTGAGTCGTTAGAGTTACAGGCTGCTATTACAGCGCAGGCCACTCTTATCATTATGTGGAAGGTGAGTTTGTGTCTGCAATATTAGTAATTAGGTATACAGTAAAACCTCTCTAATTAGTCATATACAGGACCAAGGGGCAAGGAATTCGAGAAAAAGACATTGAGTGATCCAAACACAACAGAAAGTGAGTCGTTAGAGTTACAGGCTGCTATTACAGTGCAGGCCACTCTTATCATTATGTGGAAGGTGAGTTTGTGTCTGCAATATTAGTAATTAGGTATACAGTATAACCTCTCTAATTAGTCATATACAGGACCAAGGGGCAAGGAATTCGAGAAAAAGACATTGAGTGATCCAAACACAACAGAAAGTGAGTCGTTAGAGTTACAGGCTGCTATTGCAGCGCAGGCCACTCTTATCATTATGTGGAAGGTGAGTTTGTGTCTGCAATATTAGTAATTAGGTATACAGTAAAACCTCTCTAATTAGTCATATACAGGACCAAGGGGCAAGGAATTCGAGAAAAAGACATTGAGTGATCCAAACACAACAGAAAGTGAGTCGTTAGAGTTACAGGCTGCTAGTACAGCGCAGGCCACTCTTATCATTATGTGGAAGGTGAGTTTGTGTCTGCAATATTAGTAATTAGGTATACAGTAAAACCTCTCTAATTAGTCATATTCAGGACCAAGGGGCAAGGAATTCGAGAAAAAGACATTGTGTGATCCAAACACAACAGAAAGTGAGTCGTTAGAGTTACAGGCTGCTATTACAGTGCAGGCCACTCTTATCATTATGTGGAAGGTGAGTTTGTGTCTGTAATATTAGTAACTAGGTATACAGTAAAACCTCTCTAATTAGTCATATACAGGACCAAGGGGCGAGGAATTCGAGAAAAAGACATTGAGTGATCCAAACACAACAGAAAGTGAGTCGTTAGAGTTACAGGCTGCTATTACAGTGCAGGCCACTCTTATCATTATGTGGAAGGTGAGTTTGTGTCTGCAATATTAGTAATTAGGTATACAGTAAAACCTCTCTAATTAGTCATATACAGGACCAAGGGGCGAGGAATTCGAGAAAGAGACATTGTGTGATCCAAACACAACAGAAAGTGAGTCGTTAGAGTTACAGGCTGCTATTACAGCGCAGGCCACTCTTATCATTATGTGGAAGGTGAGTTTGTGTCTGCAATATTAGTAATTAGGTATACAGTAAAACCTCTCTAATTAGTCATATACAGGACCAAGGGGCGAGGAATTCGAGAAAAACACATTGAGTGATCCAAACACAACAGAAAGTGAGTCGTTAGAGTTACAGGCTGCTATTACAGTGCAGGCCACTCTTATCATTATGTGGAAGGTGAGTTTGTGTCTGCAATATTAGTAAGTAGGTATACAGTAAAACCTCTCTAATTAGTCATATACAGGACCAAGGGGCGAGGAATTCGAGAAAAAGACATTGTGTGATCCAAACACAACAGAAAGTGAGTCGTTAGAGTTACAGGCTGCTATTACAGCGCAGGCCACTCTTATCATTATATGGAAGGTGAGTTTGTGTCTGCAATATTAGTAAGTAGGTATACAGTAAAAGCTCTCTAATTAGTCATATACAGGACCAAGGGGCGAGGAATTCGAGAAAAAGACGTTGTGTGATCCAAACACAACAGAAAGTGAGTCGTTAGAGTTACAGGCTGCTATTACAGTGCAGGCCACTCTTATCATTATGTGGAAGGTGAGTTTGTGTCTGCAATATTAGTAAGTAGGTATACAGTAAAACCTCTCTAATTAGTCATATACAGGACCAAGGGGCGAGGAATTCGAGAAAAACACATTGAGTGATCCAAACACAACAGAAAGTGAGTCGTTAGAGTTACAGGCTGCTATTACAGTGCAGGCCACTCTTATCATTATGTGGAAGGTGAGTTTGTGTCTGCAATATTAGTAACTAGGTATACAGTAAAACCTCTCTAATTAGTCATATACAGGACCAAGGGGCAAGGAATTCGAGAAAAAGACATTGTGTGATCCAAACACAACAGAAAGTGAGTCGTTAGAGTTACAGGCTGCTATTACAGTGCAGGCCACTCTTATCATTATGTGGAAGGTGAGTTTGTGTCTGCAATATTAGTAAGTAGGTATACAGTAAAACCTCTCTAATTAGTCATATACAGGACCAAGGGGCGAGGAATTCGAGAAAAAGACATTGAGTGATCCAAACACAACTGAAAGTGAGTCGTTAGAGTTACAGGCTGCTATTACAGCGCAGGCCACTCTTATCATTATGTGGAAGGTGAGTTTGTGTCTGCAATATTAGTAATTAGGTATACAGTAAAACCTCTCTAATTAGTCATATACAGGACCGAGGGGCGAGGAATTCGAGAAAAAGACATTGTGTGATCCAAACACAACAGAAAGTGAGTCGTTAGAGTTACAGGCTGCTATTACAGTGCAGGCCACTCTTATCATTATGTGGAAGGTGAGTTTGTGTCTGCAATATTAGTAATTAGGTATACAGTAAAACCTCTCTAATTAGTCATATACAGGACCAAGGGGCGAGGAATTCGAGAAAAAGACATTGAGTGATCCAAACACAACAGAAAGTGAGTCGTTAGAGTTACAGGCTGCTATTGCAGCGCAGGCCACTCTTATCATTATGTGGAAGGTGAGTTTGTGTCTGCAATATTAGTAATTAGGTATACAGTAAAACCTCTCTAATTAGTCATATACAGGACCAAGGGGCAAGGAATTCGAGAAAAAGACATTGAGTGATCCAAACACAACAGAAAGTGAGTCGTTAGAGTTACAGGCTGCTAGTACAGCGCAGGCCACTCTTATCATTATGTGGAAGGTGAGTTTGTGTCTGCAATATTAGTAATTAGGTATACAGTAAAACCTCTCTAATTAGTCATATTCAGGACCAAGGGGCAAGGAATTCGAGAAAAAGACATTGTGTGATCCAAACACAACAGAAAGTGAGTCGTTAGAGTTACAGGCTGCTATTACAGTGCAGGCCACTCTTATCATTATGTGGAAGGTGAGTTTGTGTCTGTAATATTAGTAACTAGGTATACAGTAAAACCTCTCTAATTAGTCATATACAGGACCAAGGGGCGAGGAATTCGAGAAAAAGACATTGAGTGATCCAAACACAACAGAAAGTGAGTCGTTAGAGTTACAGGCTGCTATTACAGTGCAGGCCACTCTTATCATTATGTGGAAGGTGAGTTTGTGTCTGCAATATTAGTAATTAGGTATACAGTAAAACCTCTCTAATTAGTCATATACAGGACCAAGGGGCGAGGAATTCGAGAAAGAGACATTGTGTGATCCAAACACAACAGAAAGTGAGTCGTTAGAGTTACAGGCTGCTATTACAGCGCAGGCCACTCTTATCATTATGTGGAAGGTGAGTTTGTGTCTGCAATATTAGTAATTAGGTATACAGTAAAACCTCTCTAATTAGTCATATACAGGACCAAGGGGCGAGGAATTCGAGAAAAACACATTGAGTGATCCAAACACAACAGAAAGTGAGTCGTTAGAGTTACAGGCTGCTATTACAGTGCAGGCCACTCTTATCATTATGTGGAAGGTGAGTTTGTGTCTGCAATATTAGTAAGTAGGTATACAGTAAAACCTCTCTAATTAGTCATATACAGGACCAAGGGGCGAGGAATTCGAGAAAAAGACATTGTGTGATCCAAACACAACAGAAAGTGAGTCGTTAGAGTTACAGGCTGCTATTACAGCGCAGGCCACTCTTATCATTATATGGAAGGTGAGTTTGTGTCTGCAATATTAGTAAGTAGGTATACAGTAAAAGCTCTCTAATTAGTCATATACAGGACCAAGGGGCGAGGAATTCGAGAAAAAGACGTTGTGTGATCCAAACACAACAGAAAGTGAGTCGTTAGAGTTACAGGCTGCTATTACAGTGCAGGCCACTCTTATCATTATGTGGAAGGTGAGTTTGTGTCTGCAATATTAGTAAGTAGGTATACAGTAAAACCTCTCTAATTAGTCATATACAGGACCAAGGGGCGAGGAATTCGAGAAAAAGACATTGAGTGATCCAAACACAACAGAAAGTGAGTCGTTAGAGTTACAGGCTGCTATTACAGTGCAGACCACTCTTATCATTATGTGGAAGGTGAGTTTGTGTCTGCAATATTAGTAATTAGGTATACAGTAAAACCTCTCTAATTAGTCATATACAGGACCAAGGGGCGAGGAATTCGAGAAAAAGACATTGAGTGATCCAAACACAACAGAAAGTGAGTCGTTAGAGTTACAGGCTGCTATTACAGTGCAGGCCACTCTTATCATTATGTGGAAGGTGAGTTTGTGTCTGTAATATTAGTAACTAGGTATACAGTAAAACCTCTCTAATTAGTCATATACAGGACCAAGGGGCGAGGAATTCGAGAAAAAGACATTGAGTGATCCAAACACAACAGAAAGTGAGTCGTTAGAGTTACAGGCTGCTATTACAGTGCAGGCCACTCTTATAATTATGTGGAAGGTGAGTTTGTGTCTGCAATATTAGTAATTAGGTATACAATAAAACCTCTCTAATTAGTCATATACAGGACCAAGGGGCAAGGAATTCGAGAAAAAGACATTGAGTGATCCAAACACAACAGAAAGTGAGTCGTTAGAGTTACAGGCTGCTATTACAGCGCAGGCCACTCTTATCATTATGTGGAAGGTGAGTTTGTGTCTGCAATATTAGTAATTAGGTATACAATAAAACCTCTCTAATTAGTCATATACAGGACCAAGGGGCAAGGAATTCGAGAAAAAGACATTGAGTGCTCCAAACACAACAGAAAGTGAGTCGTTAGAGTTACAGGCTGCTATTACAGCGCAGGCCACTCTTATCATTATGTGGAAGGTGAGTTTGTGTCTGCAATATTAGTAAGTAGGTATACAGTAAAACCTCTCTAATTAGTCATATACAGGACCAAGGGGCGAGGAATTCGAGAAAAAGACATTGAGTGATCCAAACACAACAGAAAGTGAGTCGTTAGAGTTACAGGCTGCTATTACAGCGCAGGCCACTCTTATCATTATGTGGAAGGTGAGTTTGTGTCTGCAATATTAGTAATTAGGTATACAGTAAAACCTCTCTAATTAGTCATATACAGGACCAAGGGGCGAGGAATTCGAGAAAAAGACATTGAGTGATCCAAACACAACAGAAAGTGAGTCGTTAGAGTTACAGGCTGCTATTACAGCGCAGGCCACTCTTATCATTATGTGGAAGGTGAGTTTGTGTCTGCAATATTAGTAATTAGGTATACAGTAAAACCTCTCTAATTAGTCATATACAGGACCAAGGGGCAAGGAATTCGAGAAAAAGACATTGAGTGATCCAAACACAACAGAAAGTGAGTCGTTAGAGTTACAGGCTGCTATTACAGTGCAGGCCACTCTTATCATTATGTGGAAGGTGAGTTTGTGTCTGCAATATTAGTAATTAGGTATACAGTAAAACCTCTCTAATTAGTCATATACAGGACCAAGGGGCAAGGAATTCGAGAAAAAGACATTGAGTGATCCAAACACAACAGAAAGTGAGTCGTTAGAGTTACAGGCTGCTATTGCAGCGCAGGCCACTCTTATCATTATGTGGAAGGTGAGTTTGTGTCTGCAATATTAGTAATTAGGTATACAGTAAAACCTCTCTAATTAGTCATATACAGGACCAAGGGGCAAGGAATTCGAGAAAAAGACATTGAGTGATCCAAACACAACAGAAAGTGAGTCGTTAGAGTTACAGGCTGCTAGTACAGCGCAGGCCACTCTTATCATTATGTGGAAGGTGAGTTTGTGTCTGCAATATTAGTAATTAGGTATACAGTAAAACCTCTCTAATTAGTCATATTCAGGACCAAGGGGCAAGGAATTCGAGAAAAAGACATTGTGTGATCCAAACACAACAGAAAGTGAGTCGTTAGAGTTACAGGCTGCTATTACAGTGCAGGCCACTCTTATCATTATGTGGAAGGTGAGTTTGTGTCTGTAATATTAGTAACTAGGTATACAGTAAAACCTCTCTAATTAGTCATATACAGGACCAAGGGGCGAGGAATTTGAGAAAAAGACATTGAGTGATCCAAACACAACAGAAAGTGAGTCGTTAGAGTTACAGGCTGCTATTACAGTGCAGGCCACTCTTATCATTATGTGGAAGGTGAGTTTGTGTCTGCAATATTAGTAATTAGGTATACAGTAAAACCTCTCTAATTAGTCATATACAGGACCAAGGGGCGAGGAATTCGAGAAAGAGACATTGTGTGATCCAAACACAACAGAAAGTGAGTCGTTAGAGTTACAGGCTGCTATTACAGCGCAGGCCACTCTTATCATTATGTGGAAGGTGAGTTTGTGTCTGCAATATTAGTAATTAGGTATACAGTAAAACCTCTCTAATTAGTCATATACAGGACCAAGGGGCGAGGAATTCGAGAAAAACACATTGAGTGATCCAAACACAACAGAAAGTGAGTCGTTAGAGTTACAGGCTGCTATTACAGTGCAGGCCACTCTTATCATTATGTGGAAGGTGAGTTTGTGTCTGCAATATTAGTAAGTAGGTATACAGTAAAACCTCTCTAATTAGTCATATACAGGACCAAGGGGCGAGGAATTCGAGAAAAAGACATTGTGTGATCCAAACACAACAGAAAGTGAGTCGTTAGAGTTACAGGCTGCTATTACAGCGCAGGCCACTCTTATCATTATATGGAAGGTGAGTTTGTGTCTGCAATATTAGTAAGTAGGTATACAGTAAAAGCTCTCTAATTAGTCATATACAGGACCAAGGGGCGAGGAATTCGAGAAAAAGACGTTGTGTGATCCAAACACAACAGAAAGTGAGTCGTTAGAGTTACAGGCTGCTATTACAGTGCAGGCCACTCTTATCATTATGTGGAAGGTGAGTTTGTGTCTGCAATATTAGTAAGTAGGTATACAGTAAAACCTCTCTAATTAGTCATATACAGGACCAAGGGGCGAGGAATTCGAGAAAAACACATTGAGTGATCCAAACACAACAGAAAGTGAGTCGTTAGAGTTACAGGCTGCTATTACAGTGCAGGCCACTCTTATCATTATGTGGAAGGTGAGTTTGTGTCTGCAATATTAGTAACTAGGTATACAGTAAAACCTCTCTAATTAGTCATATACAGGACCAAGGGGCAAGGAATTCGAGAAAAAGACATTGTGTGATCCAAACACAACAGAAAGTGAGTCGTTAGAGTTACAGGCTGCTATTACAGTGCAGGCCACTCTTATCATTATGTGGAAGGTGAGTTTGTGTCTGCAATATTAGTAAGTAGGTATACAGTAAAACCTCTCTAATTAGTCATATACAGGACCAAGGGGCGAGGAATTCGAGAAAAAGACATTGAGTGATCCAAACACAACTGAAAGTGAGTCGTTAGAGTTACAGGCTGCTATTACAGCGCAGGCCACTCTTATCATTATGTGGAAGGTGAGTTTGTGTCTGCAATATTAGTAATTAGGTATACAGTAAAACCTCTCTAATTAGTCATATACAGGACCGAGGGGCGAGGAATTCGAGAAAAAGACATTGTGTGATCCAAACACAACAGAAAGTGAGTCGTTAGAGTTACAGGCTGCTATTACAGTGCAGGCCACTCTTATCATTATGTGGAAGGTGAGTTTGTGTCTGCAATATTAGTAATTAGGTATACAGTAAAACCTCTCTAATTAGTCATATACAGGACCAAGGGGCGAGGAATTCGAGAAAAAGACATTGAGTGATCCAAACACAACAGAAAGTGAGTCGTTAGAGTTACAGGCTGCTATTACAGTGCAGGCCACTCTTATCATTATGTGGAAGGTGAGTTTGTGTCTGCAATATTAGTAATTAGGTATACAGTAAAACCTCTCTAATTAGTCATATACAGGACCAAGGGGCAAGGAATTCGAGAAAAAGACATTGTGTGATCCAAACACAACAGAAAGTGAGTCGTTAGAGTTACAGGCTGCTATTACAGTGCAGGCCACTCTTATCATTATGTGGAAGGTGAGTTTGTGTCTGCAATATTAGTAATTAGGTATACAGTAAAACCTCTCTAATTAGTCATATACAGGACCAAGGGGCAAGGAATTCGAGAAAAAGACATTGTGTGATCCAAACACAACAGAAAGTGAGTCGTTAGAGTTACAGGCTGCTATTACAGTGCAGGCCACTCTTATCATTATGTGGAAGGTGAGTTTGTGTCTGCAATATTAGTAATTAGGTATACAGTAAAACCTCTCTAATCAGTCATATACAGGACCAAGGGGCGAGGAATTCGAGAAAAAGACATTGTGTGATCCAAACACAACAGAAAGTGAGTCGTTAGAGTTACAGGCTGCTATTACAGTGCAGGCCACTCTTATCATTATGTGGAAGGTGAGTTTGTGTCTGCAATATTAGTAATTAGGTATACAGTAAAACCTCTCTAATTAGTCATATACAGGACCAAGGGGCGAGGAATTCGAGAAAAAGACATTGTGAAATTAACATGTAATAGTGGGTAAACATAGCACATAAATATGTAAATATGTAAGTAATGTAATTATTGTTGTAATTACATTATTTATGTCTGCCGAAAAACTCAACAACACCATTACACAACATTATAAAAACACTTATAGCCTACACTTAATTCATAATTACAAATATAGTACGTAACTCAAAACTTTCTGAATTAAAATCTGGCCGCTTAATAGAATACCTTGACTTCGTTGTTGTGAGAATCAGATAAACAACCCTTCGCAAAGTTAAACGTGAATAGGTGTTGCCATTCTTCTTCATTTGTTGAGATTTCCATCGGAAACTTCAATGGATGCCCATGAATGCCATTTTCCTTAATGTCATTTACAGTCTTTCTAGGAATTCCGAATTCTAATGATAGCTTAACCACGCTTACGGGTTTTTGTAATCGTTGTAGAATGTCATAACTATCAACCAACATTAAAATTTTGTAGTAATCATGTTTAGACATTTCCCCTTTATATAACTGCTGTTGTAAAAAATTATAAAGTGAAGGAAGGAAACAAAAACTGAATGTAGAATACAATTTGTATAAACTACATTGTAACTTATAATGTAACACAACGCTGTCCACTATGCTGTTGCAGTCGATTACTGAAGACTTTACTATATATTATCACATGTATTACATGTGTAAGAACAATGAATATGTTCAGAGATTTTCTCAGTAATCGAATAATTCATGTCTGTTATTAGCCTTATCTGTTGGCTGACGTCTATACTTTGTGACAGTGCAAACTTGCAGATTATTTTTGCTATTATCGTGACGAATAACAGAAGGTGATGAATTAGAAAGGTCCTGCTGTAATTTTTATTTTCTTGTTACATTTTTACACCTGAACTTATTATTTATAAACATATTTTTTATTGTTCTAGGGTAATGTAATTGAAGGTAGTAATGGGAAACGAATTGCAGTTGGGCAACATCATGTGGTTTTGAACAAATTAGGAGAGACGGCCAGTTGGCCTCCTCTACCTGATAGTACTGCAACTACACCAGTAACACCATTAACATCTTTGAGAATATTTGGAGAGGATTTGTCACATGGTAGCTTACAAACTAACAATTTGACACTAAACCAAAAACTTCTTATATTTAAACTCCATTATCAATTGGTGGTACAACACGACTTTTCGCTGCAGAGGTATTTGCATTTTAAAATTAAATTGTTTAAAAAAATAAATCATGTTTTTACTCTGAGAGATTATTATTCAAATAAATGGGGTTGACTTGTGAGTCAGGTACAACTATTTACTTAACTAGGCAACGTTTCAACGATTATAACTTCTAGGTTATCATCATCAGGGTTACATTACACAACTTTTTTTGCGATACTCATTTTATGGTTTTTTAGTGTTTTATAATTATAAAAAATCTCATTGTAGCTATGTACATTTGTGAACTATTGCTATTATTGTAGGTAATTTTAATTGTAGGCCTGAAGACGGTAGCGTTGCTGTTATTCAAACATTGCCTGTTTGAATAAATAGTTGTACCTGACTCCCAAAGCAATGCATTTATTTAAACAATGTTTATTATGCTTAGTTGTTTATTGGAAATAAATTTGATTTAAATTTATACAATTGGTATAGAGTGAAATAATGGTATACAATTAATTTTAATATATATATATATATATATATATATATATATATATATATATATATATATATATATATATATATATATTTAGGTTAGTTTTGGTTGGTAAAGATTATTTAGATTTTATGGACTAGGAGACTGACAGACTTACCTTCGTAAGAGTCCCTCTGTAGTCTTGAAATAGAAACACATAAAAGCACTTAAACAATGATATATTTCAACCACACAGTGGTCTTTGTCAATCGAAGAGAAAACACAAAAAGAAATATGAGAGAAAGAAATAAAAATCTTTATTTTTTATTTCATTCTCTCATATTTCTTTTTATGTTTTCTCTTCGATTGACAAAGACCACTGTGTGGTTGAAATATATCATTGTTTAAGTGCTTTTATGTGTTTCTATTTCAAGACTACAGAGTGGACTCTTACCAAGGTAAGTCTGTCAGTCTCCTAGTCCAAAAAATCTATATATATATATAATATATCATGATATTTCACGTTGTCCATTATTTTTCCGTTACACTGACTTTATGAAGTTATTATTTTGCTGTATGTAGATATATTTCTGACATGACTGATGATATGGGAAATACTATAAACAAACAACTGGACTCTCCATGGGATCACCCATATCATCTGTTATGTCAGAAATATATCTAAAACACTTTTAACAAATAATAACTAAACCTATACTAAACACACATAATATTTTGCTATGGACAAGGTATGTAGATGATATACTAGTAATATACCCACCTATCATTCACAACGAACACATCACAGAAACAAACAGAACAATAACTATATCGACATTACATTAAATATAAATAATAATAAAATAGAAACTACAGTATACAGGAAACCTACTTCCAACAACACCACAATACACTACAAATCTAACCACCCCTGGACACACAAAATCAACACTTACAGTAACATGATCAATAAAGCAGTAAAATACACACAAGATAACAAACAAAAATTTAATGAAGAATTAGATAACATTACAAAAATAGCAATAGAAAATGGATACAACAAACACATTATAAAAAACATATACAATACATTTACAAAAAAAAAAACAAACCTCAACACTACACTACAACCTGAACAAAAAAATAATAAAAATAAAAAAATGTACCAAAAAGTTGTTTATGTTGTGGTCAGTGGGTTTTTATTTATTTAGTTGAAATTAGGCCACAGTTCTCAACCAATGTATTAATTAGTTTTTGTTGTTTCTATCTTAAATTGACCTTTTAAAGATTAAGTTTTTAAAAAATCATTTTATACTATAAGTAACAAAGCTTTTATCAATTTTGAACAAACTTCCTTCATTGCCGAGTTAGGGTTAGTGAAAGTTTTTGCCCGGATCTTAACTCCTCCCACGAAATAAGATTGTACTGAAGCTTTATGGATGTTAAGAGACAAAAATGGTGGTTTCTCATGGTAAAAGACCTGTTAAAGCTAATTAACTATGTCACACAACTTTGTCATGATATTCTTAACAGATTTATAATTTCTTTAGTTTAGTTTGTACGAATTATAACAAAATCCATGGAAATGATTTTGGGGTTGTATTTTCAGGTTATGTATCGTACCAGTCGAAGTTGTTGTTCAGAACTGTTCTGATAGTGACTTAGTAGCCAGGGTTGAAACATCTGGAAGTACTTCAAACACCAGGTTCGTTATTTATTCTATCGTACCTTCATACTTGTTTGTTTTTGTGTTAAAAATATACCTGCTCTTATATTTTAAAATTATTTTAGTACTGTGTTTGAATTTTTGCATGTATTTTTTTAACAAAATAAATTTGTATTTTCAACTTGTCCACTTGTTTTTGAGTTACATCTGTGTCACTCTACACGTGGCGTCTATTCTTGATAGAAATCCTTCTTTGAAATACTTTGACCGGATTTATTATTTTGCAGAAATTAACACAAGTTTTACAGATTAATAGTATCAGTATTTACCGATCAATAAAGGTGACTAAAATAATTATTCCATTTTTTTCTTATTATTAGAATTAAATTTGCTTGTATTGGGAAAATACTTTTGTAACTGCCAAGTTGTTATAGGCAAGAATATTGTTAACGAGAGGCTATTTTCTTATAAATTTCTCTTTCCCTCACACTGAAAATGAAATTGAACCTTTTTTACTGTTATTTATAGCAGCAACAACAAAGGCCAGCTGTACACCCCACATTCCTGTCATTGCTTCTACTGGGTGGGCTTCTCACGTAGAGTTCTAACACTTGGTCCTCATTGCTCAATATCCGTTCACCTGTCTGCAGCAGTCGCGGCTCCAGGAGCGTACGATCTTTCATCTCATTTAGTAATACTCGCAAAGCATGCAAATGGTTTGGAATTTGTGCCACAGAGCTGGAGATCAGATGCTGTCCTTGTAGTCACATAGCAGTTGTGTGTACATTGGAATGTATTATAAAATAATTTGTATACTTTGTATAAAGAAATCAAAGTTAGCAGTTAAAACAAATTAAGGATATAAAAGAAAATGAAACCGTGATAATTTATATACAAAATATACAGATATAAATTTTTTAGATGTGTTATATAATTGTTATGTTATTATTTGTAAATGTATGTTGTGTAGATTTTTTGAAAAGGTTTTTTTTGACTTTGTTATGTTTTAGTCAGGTATAGTGTTGTCTCTGTGAGATTTCAGGTTGCTAATGACAGATTGCGGCAAAAATCAAATAAAGGATTTAGAGTCACTAGAAAATATTAATTAATTTAATAAAAAGACATCTGGGAAATTTATTTCCAGTTGTTTTACTTCAATTGTTTATATGATGTCTTATATTGAACACATAAAAAAGTTTGGTGCAGGACTCTTCAAAACAACTTTACAGAAAGAAATCATTTATTATTTTGTAATTCATAAAACTGTCTTATTTATTTCAATTTTAGGTAATAAATTAGCTCTATGAACATATTCAATATGAATAATTATTATTTTGGTTTACATTTTCATCAAGGTGCGTAATTGGTTATAGCTTAAAATCAAATGTACCTTTATTCATTGATTAAGTTTGTCCTTGTACCTATTGTTTCTAACATACTATTTCTTCTGTAAAAGACTATATAAAACTTTTTATTAAAAATGAAAAGTATCTTGAAGATTATATTTAAAAATTACTGTAGAAGGTTCCTCACAGCTTTTCAATCTTAGAAATATTGGTAAATTACAGCTTTTCTGTTTTTATTTCATTTTTTATTTATTAGACTGTAGAATAAATTATATCACATTTATATTAAATTATACTACCAATATTATAGCTTACTATAAATTATTAATGTGTTTATTTTAATGTTCCAAATTGTAATCCTATACAAATACAATAAGCTGTGTTGCTTGGGTCTATCTACTTATTAGCATTATAAATTGTTGATGTTTTTTTAGAGTTATTTATATTTGAACAGAAATGAGAGGGTTTATAACTTTTTATAATATTTATTTAAAATAAAATTTAAACTATAATGATAGCTGCTTGGCTACATTACATAACATTTTAGAGTTATTAGAAAATATTAATTAACAGTGAAATTATGCTTAATAAGGTATTGTTTTTTTAACATCATGTAAAATAGATTTTATTTTATTTAAAGGCCAAGTAATTAGAAATACAAACAGTTGTTGCTGTATTTAGTGTTATCTTATCTGTTGTAGAAATATGTCAACGGTTCATTCACACAACTATTATCAAAGTTGCTTTTTGTAATCATCTTGAATTCACTGATTAAATTATAAGTAATTATTGGGGGGAGTGAAAACTTTTGAACTTACTTCTGATGCGTTTTGAAACAACCATGTCATTGATGAAGCCGTCTTGCTAATGCCAGTGATCGCTCAAGGTTACAGTCGTCAAACCTTGCTGATGTCTGTAACCTTGAGGGATCGCCGGTATTAGTGGATCATCTTTCTCAATTAAATGATTGCTGTAAAACGTGTCAGCAAGTAAGTTCAAACGTTTTCATTTAGTTACACAATAATTACCTATAATTATTATCACTAAATGCATATATGTGTAATATATACATTATCCATGTCAAATAACTGAATATATACATATGTGTGTATGTATTATTATATTGTTTAAACGTTTCTGAAACAAACTTCTGGCCAGTATAGATGTTTGATAGTTAAGATATTCCCAGTACATTAAGTATTAATTTATACAGTAATTTAGCAAGAAATTCCATGGATAGGTTGGTATTGACATATACGAGGAGATAATTTCCACCTCTGAGGCAAATTTATGAAAAATAAATACCATATTACACCATTCTAATGCTTAAAATAGCCATATTTTAATAAAGGATATTACAAAACCATGGAATCAAACTTTAAAATATATATATTTTTTTTAAAGTATTGATTCTAAGAGACTTCTTTAAAAGTTTGATAAAAACTTGTTCCTATGTTGAAGCAATTTTCTCATGGATATAAGCTATAGCAAGGTAGTCCATTTAGAACTCTTATTTTACTTCTGCCATTACCAAAGGACATTGTGCATATGCATATTACCTACAGCTCTAAAGTTACTGTGCTGTGATCCCACTTTTACAAAAAAACTTTCTATAAATATAATATTTGAACTTTCTTACAAAAGTTTCAAATTAATATGACCTTTTATGTACATCTGGCCCACTTAATGTAACGCTTTTAGCAAAAAAAAAGAACCTTTATCGCCATTCTCATATTGGTTTCAACCCCCCAAACCCTCCTCACTGTACCGTTGATTTTACGAGTTTGGTAATATTTGCTACACCAAATATAAGTTGGTTAACATCTTAAATATTGAATGGCTAGAGAAATATTGTTGACTTCATTGAATGATGACTGATTATATCATACTTTGAGTCATTAGGATTCTTGCAAAATAGGACGTCAAATCTATAGAAATTATTCTCAATTTGGTGAAGAAACCTTTTCAAAAATTTAAATCATCAACTTGTATAAAAATATAAGGCCTTCAGATTAATGAAATCTATAAAACTAGCAAACTTTCTATTTGACTTCACCGTTGATGTCTTAAGTCTAAAATCATTCTTGATCGTATTCAGATACCTAATAAATAAAACATTAAATAAATTTAAAATATTTATTTGAAACAATTTCTCAAAATACTTTTAAATTATATTGAGAAATCCTTTGTACTTATACCAGAAAATTTAGGATATGTATTTTAAGTGCTGTTTTCATGCTAACAAGAGAATACTTTTTTTGCTCACTTTTTTAAGAGCTTACATGTGAGAGTAGTTTTTTACTGAATCTACCTGTCTGCATAATTTCTCCACGTGTTTTAGGTACTTGTCATTTGTGGTTAAATTTTGTATTCCTCTTTAGCAATTAAATACCTGATGAAGATATCACCACTGTACTGCAATTTAGATCAACCACACAAGGAAATGGATTAAATCCGATCCTATCCATCACACATTTTTTTTTTTTAATTGCGAGATATAGTTTCTTTAATGTCACAGAATAGCATTTATTGTTTCTTCCATAGAAAAAGATTCAACAATCCTTGAATTTCAAAGACATTTACTTTCTTTGAAAGCTCATAGAAATGTTCCTATACAAATGTAATTTATCTATGAATTATAACTAGGGATGGACTGATTCCGATTCTCGTTTTCAGGAATCGTCAATTCCAATGCTATCGAGCAATTGTCAATACTCAATTCTCTATTAATTGAAGTGCTAATTCTGGTTCTTGCTTTTTTAACTGTTAAAATAAGTGTTCTGTGTAATTTAATGGAGAAATAATTATTAACTATGTCTTCTTACGTAATAGTTGCTTTGAATGAATTAAACGATTAAAATAAATGCTGATTTTAGACAGCGGAAATATTATTACTATTTATAACGCAACAACAAAAACGAAAGGGAGCATTTCTGGACTGTTTATTTGTCATGCTTTCAAAAATCTTTCTCCATGTAACCAAGATGTTAACTAAATTATTATTATAGAGTATCATATAAGCCTAAATAACTTGAGAGAATTGAGAATCGGGAGAAAAGTTTTAGAACCGGAATTGGCCTTTCCCTATTTATGACAATTATTTTTAAAATTATTTCACAGTCCACGGAAATGTAAGTAGTCAAATGCATTTTAAACCCATTAATGTACAATGTAACAAAATACTAATGCTTGCACAAACAACATCTAGTTACCCAAATAGCTGTATGATTACTTTATCTATAGTTATTTTTGCTATAAGTTATCATCATTTAAATGTTTTTTTTTTGTTAAAATCCTGAACAGGTAAAAATGTGATCTAACTAACTCGGACACATTTTTATTTAAGCAAATAATGTATTGAACTGCAGCCAATCGACTGCCATTAAGTTTAATTTTTACAATGGTTCTTTAAACTTAACAAGTATTTTATCTTTTTTCTTTGTAATATACTTAGGTATAGACATCTTTACTTCTTTTCAACTTTAGTATAGACAATATAAATAACTTACTCATTTTTTTTAAATCCTAAAAAAATTGTAGTATTATTATAAAATAATATTTCATTCAATTAAAGTTAATAATTTAGTGAACAGCTGTGAACATTATTCTCAAATAGGAAGAAATAATGAATAATCAGTAGGGTCTGACACAAAAGTAGTAAAATATTGTATGGGATTAGTAATATCATTATTTCTTATTAAAAATGTTGATATCTTTTTTATTACTGAACAATAAAATGTGTTTAAAATCTAGATGTATTTTTTGAAAGCTAGTATTTATTCTAGAGTTTTCAGCTATTTCATCTAACATTAAATACAAACTAAATTTGTATGGTAAAACTAATTCTTTATCATAATACTTTGTAGGTTTTTATAAAACTTTTGAGTTTTATGAAACAATGCAATACATTGTCATTGTAACTTACTTCTTAACATGATCTTCTATCATGACTGTTGCTAATAGCTCGATGTCCACGAAATGTCACCTCATTGGGATTTGTTGCTAAGGATATAGAGATCTCCTCCTTCCTTCTTCAGTCCATCTCTTGTTGGTAATGGGCCCTTGCATGATAAGAAAGTATGTTCAATCGTTTCCTCCAACTCCCCACATGTGAGACATTTCCGAGAGTCAGATAGGATTAATCTTGCTAATTACGGTCGTGTAGCTAAATGGTCCAATCCGGTCCTTGCGATTAACGTCACCGTTGAAAGTTTTTACAATTCTTACAACTTTAAATTTCCATTATTAAAAATCATAAAATTTTTAAACAGTAATGTATGTAGATTTTATTAATGTTAAGTTCGAGGAAATGTGAATAAATCTGGGTGGTGGAATAAATTGGTATTAAATTACGTACAATTGAAAAAGTGAGAAATTATTGTTATTTTCATTCACTCAAGTTTTAAGAAAAAGAACAAGTTTGTTCCTGTATAAGATCAGAATATCATCTTTATAAAAAAATCTTATAAAATTTCATATAGTTTCTATTACTGTATGGACATTTCCATCCAAAGGAATAATTTCACATATTTAGACTGATGGTATATTTATTCTAACATAGCAGACTCTCATTAATCTGACAGGACTAGAACTAATATGAGAGTCAAATAACTACTCATTCTTGTATCCTTCTACTGATGGAGTCATGGTTTCATTGTTGCGTACCTGCAAAGTGTATGTTACACAGATCTGTTCTTTGGTTAACATTAAATTGTCCACAACGAGATACACAGTGAATCACATCCCTTGCGAGATCACCATCACTCGCAGCTTTGTTTATGTGTGGGTTATGTACTTTTGGAATACTGACCTAAAATTGGTAAGCCTTGATGACATAGGGATGCTCAATATTTTCTGTCTGATATTAATTTGTTGCTGGTGGTACCAGTGACAAAATATGGAAAATGCCAGTTCCAGTATAAATGGATCGATCGGAAGTTGTCTCTGTTGTGATTGGGCAACAAGTCGTAGTCTCTGGATGAAACGTTACTGATATTTCACCATAGCTATCATTGATTGATTTCTCTCTGTCACTGGGTCTACTCATTTACTTTCTAATTTTGTAGAAGTTTATTTTTAAAGAAAATGAGCCTTCCAAAAAAAGCGAGATGTGGAATCATTTCAACAGTACCTGCCTGTTATTGGCACATACAGAGCTGTCTCAGTCTCCATTGTCACTGGCAAAAGGCAGATCCATGCCTGAGGCTGTCACTAAATTCACTGATCCATTAAAGTTACTGGATCTACCATCCTTAATTTGACATTGATGATATCATAGGAAATGATATTTGAGTTTAGATGAACTGATTTATTTGGAGACGACTGGTTATGTTATACTACAATTGAATTTTTTATCACCCAAATAGTTTTGTAGAAGATAAAATAAAAACAACCAAAAGTGCCCTGCAACCGAATAAATCAGTGGTTATAAATAAACGGAAATGGTAGGGAAGAAAAAGGTTTTTAAAATGGCCCCGACTAACAAAATAGCCTGCAACTGTCTTGTACAGTCGAGACCATTTAACCGTGCACTTGTCTTGAGAGTACGCAATAGGTGACGTGGAGGACTGCGTTGAATCAGTATAAATACATTCCTACAAACATGATAAAGACTCAGAACACTGACTTACATGATGATATTAGAGAATTTCGAAGATAAATTAGCTTCAGTATGAAATAACAAGCAATCTTGCAATATGTGTTGAAATATTGGAGGCAGAAGATGTATAGAACATTCTGAAAATGTAACATATTTTTCAGAAGTGGTAATACACGAGTGATCGGGTGCACAGTTAGCAAGCACGACTATATATGGTCTTTATTTTTTCAAATAATTTTCTTATATTTATTTTCATTGTGTAATAGTAAAAAAAAAATTTGTACAATTCACTTTTCTAAGTTGTTTTTCAAGTAAGATTTAATCTTATCACCATTTTGCTAATGTGAATTGTAGTGCAGCCACTGTACAATGTCTGTCCAAAATCTAGAGGGATCAGTTGTACTGGAATTACCTACAACACTAATGTAAACTATAACACAAGCTAAAACTTGTAGCAGGGTTCACAAGTGGGGTAGCAGTTTAACCCTGAAAATAGCAAAATTATTGGGGGGGGGGTGCTAGTAGTGAAGTGCTGGATTATAGAAGGACTGCTGTTATATAAATAGTAAAGCAAAATATCAAATAAAAGTGGGAATTGCAACTTGGGGAGGACTCTTAATTTCTGTAATACATTTATAAATAAATAAATTTATTTATTGAGTAATTTATAACATTTATGTAACATTTGTTTTCTAATATGAAGGTACTTATTAGTTTACTAATAGGGACCAATTTATAAAATGTATATTATTAATATGAAAAATCTATCGTTTTGTAATTCATGTCATTTAATTATAAGCAGGAGCAAACTGCAATAAGTGACGCAACTTGCCAGATAGTTTTATAACTGTTAACCTTTCAATTGATGTGTATTTGTTTTATGATAATGGAAAGATAAATTTATTAGTAATTTTAATATTCATATTTTCTGTGTGTGATAAAAGAGGAGTTTTCCTTTTATATAATTTTTTTATTACTTTATCAGTTTGGTTTTCTAAAAGGATTTTGTAATATTATGTCTCACTAGTCATAACATTTTATTCATTTATGATCTTTTAGCACGTAATATAATTACACTTGAACACCTTAAGAGCGCTCTTCAAAGCTAGAAAACACATTCATTAATTACAAGCAGAAAAGTAACAACATTGCGTAATTCTAACTTATAGGCACTGTGTAATATTCAATATAATAATTTGACTACACGAATGTAAATTAGTTTCCTATGCTGTGTATTCTATTACTACTTAATCATTTTTTATAAATAAGTTGTTTTGTTGTCAGTTTATAATTTTAATAATAATTTTTTATTCTGGTAATGTAAAAACTCATAAATAAAAACAATAGTGTGTGAAAACACATATTTGACTTTTATTTGTTACAATATTGCCTCTATTTCTTTAATTATATTGAATTTATGTTGTGAATATATGAGGACTATCCAAAGCGTGATACATTTTGGAGTGTCATGGCAGTGAGTGGAGCTAAACTGCCATCTTGGTCGTGCAACATTCCGGCATTCAATATGGAACAAAACATATTGCATTTTCACTGTTTTTCAAGTAACTTTTTCTTTTTGGCATTATTAAATGTGTGTTCCTATTACTTGTGAAAACCTTTAATGATTGGCTTTGTTGGCAAAAAGCAAGCAATTTAAATTTGTATCACCAACTTTGAGGTGTGTATGGAAAAGAAATGAGTAAAAGCCAAGGTACAGTGTTGTTTTCAGAATGGCTGTACCAATATTCTTAATGAGAGCTCCATAGGTAGGCCTTGCCTTGTGGTTGAAGATCTCGCAATAAAAATCAACAACAAACTTCATGAAGGTCGTTTTGGATCCTTTTTTGTAAATTTCACAGGTTTTAGTACATGAAATGGTGGGGGAGGACTTGTGCCAGGCGGGTTTAAAACTGCTGATGATCATAGAATAGAGAAGGCTACAGCTCTAATCTTCATTAAAAATTACAAAAAAACATTAACATTATTGATTACCTAAATAAATAAAAACCCACTACCCATAATGTTACAGTAGAGCATCAAAAATCCAGATCAATTGTGACCAGACTACTGATTTATCCGGATTTCAAACTATCTTTAAACTACTGCGTATTATTTAAATTTAGTTCTGATGAATTTTTTGGAATTGATTTATCTTCTTTGGATTTATAGTTAAAGACAACACTTATTTTAGATATGTATTGTATTGGAGCTGAACACTGTGCAAACTGACACCACTATCCGGATTTTCGACTCTCTTGATTACTGACGCTCTACTGTATTTATTTAGACAATATTAGCCTGCAGTGCTTAATATTAATAGAATCATATCTGGGGACATGATGAGTGAAGCATGCAAATTGCCAATAAAAAAGGCAGTCAATGGAATGGTCACATAAAATCTCCAAAGAGACCAAGAAAGTGTTAGAAAATGGTGCTGTTTTGTTTGGCTCTAAGGGAGGGATTCTTGTTGGTTTTCTTGAATTTTTATTGTAAAATGATGAAAAAAGTTAAACCAGGCTTTGCAAAGCAAACATTGATGGAAACCTGGTGTGAAGATTTTGTTTTCTTGCAACACAAGGCCGAATTGTACCTCAAGCAGAGGTGGCATTGAAAAGCTTCTGTTATGGTTTGGTAAGTGCCTTACATTAATGCATAACTAAGTAGAAAAATCAAGAGTGTACCTATGATATGATATAACAATAATTTCAAATTGTTTTATTTCAAAACTTGTCAGTTTCTACACAACTTATAATTTTTAAATGCCTTTATTATATAAAACTTAACACAGTTTATATTTTAAATAATATTTATTAATGAGTGATTCGAGGAATGAATTTTTGAGAGCTTATTCTGAAATAATTTTTAAAACCTACTTTATTTTTCAAATTCAGCTAAAAACTTATTCTCCCAAATCATTTACTAAATAAGGTATTATTACAAACATATTCAGATCCCATAGCTGTATCTATAGAAAACCAAACTCTCTACTGCTAAAGGCAATTTAAGGATGAGAAGATTACATGATTTTAAAAATTAAGTAATTTATATAGATAAAGTAAAAGCTAAATTTACAAGTAAACAAACAGGAAATTTTCAAGGTTGGAGATCTATATAAACTTTATGTTACAAATAATGCTATTCTTAAAAAAAAAGCTTATCTTAACCCAGATTACAACTTCCAATAAAAATACACATTCCTACAAATAAAATGAAAAATATAATTACTCGTATTCATTTTAAATATAAATGTTTATGTATTTATATAATAAACAATATTTTCAACATAAATATAAAGGCAGTTACGGTCTGAGTTGACAAAGGGACACATCTCCCAAAACGGCCGTCCTAAACAAGCAAAGTAAGTGCTACTATAGGCAAGTTAAAACATTTAAAAGTGTTTAATAAATATATAGTATACAACATTATATCTGATCTTCTTCATCCCAAGTGGGTCAACGTTTTGAGTTTAAGGCCTTCCAGAATAAAACAAAGTATCACTTGGACTTCCATTGTCAATCTTAGTTTCATCTGTAATGTCAAAGTCTGATGTCAAACTATCTATTCTAAACCATTAGCTACAATATAACAATGCAGCACAAATTTTAAAAAAGTACTAGTTTTCTCGAGCCAGTTACTCAATAACCATAAGAATGATATATTTAAAATAAAAAACAGCAAACAAAAATATAGCTTACATAGTGCAATCTGCAATTGTAGTCTAGCTATTTTTATCACTTTAAAAGCATATAGCTCTTGAAGTGTTCAAGATATTGAGCTTAAATTTTCATAACATGTTTCTTTAATGATTTACATCACTATATGGTATTAAAAAGTGGAAATTTTTTAAAAAAATTTATTATTTTGATGGTGATTTTTATTGAAAAAAATTAGTTTATATATACATCAGAAGATGATAATTCGATCATGAAACAACTTGCGAAAATTTGAGCCATATATCTCTTACTGTTTAGGAATTGTACAAGTTTAAAGTCATAAAAATACAGCTTGATTTTACACATTCCAAGTTTGCACGATGCAAGCCTTTTTTAAAACAGTCATATCTCTGCACATATGTAGCCCAACAAGATGTTTCTGATACAAAACTAAAGAAGAAAGTCTATATTCTCATCATCACTTTTTCTTTTTAAAATATCTTTAATAGTGTTTGAGTAATTCGCCGGGGAAAACGAGTAATTTTCGACTTTTACGAAATATGAAGGGGGGAACCTTCAAATTTTCTTAAATTTCGATGAAAAATAAGATTTTTTGTTATATACGTAGATAGTTGCAATATTTAACGTAGAACTACGTGGTGTCAATAGTTTCACAAAATTTTACCTAGTTCTTGAGTTATTTGAGTTTTTGTGTAATTAAATGATTGTTCCAACGTACCATCAGGTGCTGCAACCAAGCGGATTTATCTTAAACTATTATCCACAATATAACAATGCATCACAAAAGTGAAAATTACTAGTTTTGTCGAGCCAATTACTCAATAAATATAGGATATATTTAAAATATAAAAACAGCAAACAAAAATATAGTCTTGTACCTTTCATTTGGTATAGGTAAATGTTTGTTGTGAATCGTGTTTCACGACATATGACGGTTTTAAAAAAGGTTTACTAGTGCAATCTACAAATGTAGTCTAGCTAATTTATCACTTTATAAGCATATAGCTCTTGAAGTGTTCAAGATATTGAGCTTAAATTTTCACAACATGTTTCTTTAATGATTTACATCACTATATGGTATTAAAAAGTGGAAATTTTTTTAAAAAATTTATTATTTCGATGGTGATTTTTATTGAAAAAAATTAGTTTATATATACATCAGAAGATGATAATTCCATCATGAAACAACTTGCGAAAATTTGAGCCATATATCTCTTACTGTTTAGGAATTGTACAAGTTTAAAGTCATAAAAATACAGCTTGATTTTACAATTCCAGGTTTGCACGATGTAAGCCTTTTTTAAAACAGTCATATCTCTGCACATATGTAGCCCAGCAAGATGTTTCTGATACAAAACTAAAGAAGAAAGTCTATATTTTCATCATCACTTTTTCTTTTTAAAATATCTTTAATAGTGTTTGAGTAATTCGCCGGGAAAAACGAGTAATTTTCGACTTTTACGAAATATGAAGGGGGGAACCTACAAATTTTCTTAAATTTCGATGAAAAATAAGATTTTTTGTTATATACGTAGATAGTTGCAATATTTAACGTAGAACTACGTGGTGTCAATAGTTTCACAAAATTTTACCTAGTTCTTGAGTTATTTGAGTTTTTGTGTAATTAAATGATTGTTCCAACGTACCGTCAGGTGCTGCAACCAAGCGGATTTATCTTAAACTATTACCCACAATATAACTGCATCGATTTTCTCCAGCCAATTACTCAATAACTATAAGATATATTTAAAATACAAAAACAGCAAACAAAAATATAGTTATGCCTCTTTCACTTGGTATAGGTAAATGTTTGTTGTGATTCATGTTTCACGACATATGACGGTTTTAAAAAAGGTTTACGTATTGGAATCTGCAAATGTAGTCTAGCTATTTTTATCACTTTAAGAGGTTATAACTCTTGAAGTGTACAAGATATTGAGCTTAAATCTTTACAACATGTTTCTTCCCATGTTTGGGGAACCAACACCCATCCAGCCCTCGTGGAAGCCAACCTCTAGCGAGCTACCTCCGTCTCACTTGCGCATGCGGTTAGTATCTCTACCGCGAGTGAAGGAAACGGGATTGATTGCCCATGTACCAAGCTCATAAGCTCTTTCCATGGAGAATCAGGAGGTAGTGAAATGAAACAGTATGTGAAATGTCACGCTAAGAGCGGGATAAAGAAACCTGCAAAGAAAGAAAGACACCCATAAAAATCCCGCGACAGATCATGCAGGAACCCTGGGGGCTTGGATCACCTGATGCTAAGGAATAAAGAGGGGTATTAGCTTATAAATACCTTGTCAGCGAGTATATGGCAGGAATGAAATGTACCTTTTCTTTTGCTTTAAACTGAAAAGGCATGCAATTAAAATTAGTAATTCCGTTGGGGCTAAGCTGCGACCCTGGGCATGTGTACATGCGTCACCTGGACATATCGTGTTAGTGAGTCTATGGCAGGAATGGCATGCACCTCTCTTCGGCTGCCTACTCGAAACTGAAAAGGGGTGCAATCAAATTAGTACATCCGTTGGGGCTAAGCTGGGACCCTGGGCATGTGTACTTGCGTCACCTGGAACATAACGTGTTAGCGAGTCTATGGTAGGAATGAAATCCTTCTCTTCTTCGGCTGTCTACTCGAAATTGAAAAGACATGCAATCAAAATTAGTCCATCCCTTGGGCCTAAGCTGGGACCCTGGGTAGGTGGCCCTACCTCACCTGGAACCTAACGTGTTAGTGAGTCTATGGTAGGAATGAAATCCTTCTCTTCTTCGGCTGTCTACTCGAAACTGAAAAGACATGCAATCAAAATTAGTCCATCCCTTGGGCCTAAGCTGGGACCCTGGGTAGGTGGCCCTACCTCACCTGGAAACTAACGTGTTAGCGAGTCTATGGTAGGAATGAAATGCGCCTCCTCTTCGGCTGTATACTCAAAACTGAAAAGACATGCAATCAAAATTAGTACATCCGTTGGGGCTAAGCTACGACTCTGGAGATGTGCACCTGCGTCACCTGGACATATCGTGTTAGTGAGTCTATGGTAGGAACGAAATGCGCCTCCTCGTCGGCTGTCTACTCGAAACTGAAGAGACATGCAATCAAAATTAGTACATCCGTTGGGGCTAAGCTGCGACTCTGGAGATGTGCACCTGCGTCACCTGGACATATCGTGTTAGTGAGACTATGGTAGGAACGAAATGCGCCTCCTCTTCGGCTGTCTACTCGAAACTGAAAAGACATGCAATCAAAATTAGTACATCCGTTGGGGCTAAGCTACGACTCTGGAGATGTGCACCTGCGTCACCAGGACATATCGTGTTAGTGAGTCTATGGTAGGAACGAAATGCGCCTCCTCGTCGGCTGTCTACTCGAAACTGAAGAGACATGCAATCAAAATTAGTACATCCGTTGAGGCTAAGCTACGACCCTGGAGATGTGCACCCGCGTCACCTGGACATATCGTGTTAGTGAGACTATGATAGGAATGAAATGCGTCTCTTCTTCGGCTGTCTACTCGAAACTGAAAAGCCATGCAATCAAAATTAGTCCATCCCTTGGGCCTAAGCTGGGACCCTGGGTAAGTGGCCCTACCTCACCTGGACATATCGTGTTAGTGAGTCTATGGTAGGAACGAAATGCGCCTCCTCTTCAGCTGTCTACTCGAAACTGAAAAGACATGCAATCAAAATTAGTCCATCCCTTGGGCCTAAGCTGGGACCCTGGGTAAGTGGCCCTACCTCACCTGGACATATCGTGTTAGTGAGTCTATGGTAGGAACGAAATGCGCCCCTTCTTCGGCTGTCTACTCGAAACTGAAAAGACATGCAATCAAAATTAGTCCATCCCTTGGGCCTAAGCTGGGACCCTGGGTAAGTGGCCCTACCTCACCTGGACATATCGTGTTAGTGAGTCTATGGTAGGAACGAAATGCGCCTCCTCTTCGGCTGTCTACTCGAAACTGAAAAGACATGCAATCAAAATTAGTACATCCGTTGGGGCTAAGCTGGGACCCTGGAGATGTGCACCTGCGTCACCTGGACATATCGTGTTAGTGAGTCTATGGTAGGAACGAAATGCGCCTCCTCTTCGGCTGTCTACTCGAAACTGAAAAGACATGCAATCAAAATTAGTACATCCGTTGGGGCTAAGCTACGACTCTGGAGATGTGCACCTGCGTCACCTGGACATATCGTGTTAGTGAGTCTATGGTAGGAACGAAATGCGCCTCCTCGTCGGCTGTCTACTCGAAACTGAAGAGACATGCAATCAAAATTAGTACATCCGTTGAGGCTAAGCTGCGACCCTGGGTAGGTGGCCCTACCTCACCTGGAACCTAACGTGTTAGTGAGTCTATGGTAGGAATGAAATCCTTCTCTTCTTCGGCTGTCTACTCGAAACTGAAAAGACATGCAATCAAAATTAGTCCATCCCTTGGGCCTAAGCTGGGACCCTGGGTAGGTGGCCCTACCTCACCTGGAAACTAACGTGTTAGCGAGTCTATGGTAGGAATGAAATGCGCCTCCTCTTCGGCTGTATACTCAAAACTGAAAAGACATGCAATCATAATTAGTACATCCGTTGGGGCTAAGCTAAGACTCTGGAGATGTGCACCTGCGTCACCTGGACATATCGTGTTAGTGAGTCTATGGTAAGAACGAAATGCGCCTCCTCGTCGGCTGTCTACTCGAAACTGAAGAGACATGCAATCAAAATTAGTACATCCGTTGGGGCTAAGCTGCGACCCTGGAGATGTGCACCTGCGTCACCTGGACATATCCTGTTAGTGAGACTATGGTAGGAACGAAATGCGCCTCCTCTTCGGCTGTCTACTCGAAACTGAAAAGACATGCAATCAAAATTAGTACATCCGTTGGGGCTAAGCTACGACTCTGGAGATGTGCACCTGCGTCACCTGGACATATCGTGTTAGTGAGTCTATGGTAGGAACGAAATGCGCCTCCTCGTCGGCTGTCTACTCGAAACTGAAGAGACATGCAATCAAAATTAGTACATCCGTTGGGCTAAGCTGGGACCCTGGAGATGTGCACCTGCGTCACCTGGACATATCGTGTTAGTGAGTCTATGGTAGGAACGAAATGCGTCTCTTCTTCGGCTGTCTACTCGAAACTGAAGAGACATGCAATCAAAATTAGTCCATCCCTTGGGCCTAAGCTGGGACCCTGGGTAAGTGGCCCTACCTCACCTGGACATATCGTGTTAGTGAGTCTATGGTAGGAACGAAATGCGCCTCCTCTTCGGCTGTCTACTCGAAACTGAAAAGACATGCAATCAAAATTAGTACATCCGTTGGGGCTAAGCTGGGACCCTGGAGATGTGCACCTGCGTCACCTGGACATATCGTGTTAGTGAGTCTATGGTAGGAACGAAATGCGCCTCCTCTTCGGCTGTCTACTCGAAACTGAAAAGACATGCAATCAAAATTAGTACATCCGTTGGGGCTAAGCTACGACTCTGGAGATGTGCACCTGCGTCACCTGGACATATCGTGTTAGTGAGTCTATGGTAGGAACGAAATGCGCCTCCTCTTCGGCTGTGTACTCGAAACTGAAAAGACATGCAATCAAAATTAGTACATCCGTTGGGGCTAAGCTGCGACCCTGGGTAGGTGGCCCTACCTCACCTGGAACCTAACGTGTTAGCGAGTCTATGGTAGGAATGAAATGCGCCTCCTCTTCGGCTGTATACTCAAAACTGAAAAGGCATTCAATCAAAATTAGTACATCCGTTGGGGCTAAGCTGGGACCCTGAAGATGTGCACCCGCGTCACCTGGACATATCGTGTTAGTGAGTCTATGGTAGGAACGAAATGCGCCTCCTCTTCGGCTGTCTACTCGAAACTGAAAAGACATGCAATCAAAATTAGTACATCCGTTGGGGCTAAGCTACGACTCTGGAGATGTGCACCTGCGTCACCTGGACATATCGTGTTAGTGAGTCTATGGTAGGAACGAAATGCGCCTCCTCGTCGGCTGTCTACTCGAAACTGAAGAGACATGCAATCAAAATTAGTACATCCGTTGAGGCTAAGCTGCGACCCTGGGTAGGTGGCCCTACCTCACCTGGAACCTAACGTGTTAGTGAGTCTATGGTAGGAATGAAATCCTTCTCTTCTTCGGCTGTCTACTCGAAACTGAAAAGACATGCAATCAAAATTAGTCCATCCCTTGGGCCTAAGCTGGGACCCTGGGTAGGTGGCCCTACCTCACCTGGAAACTAACGTGTTAGCGAGTCTATGGTAGGAATGAAATGCGCCTCCTCTTCGGCTGTATACTCAAAACTGAAAAGACATGCAATCAAAATTAGTCCATCCCTTGGGCCTAAGCTGGGACCCTGGGTAAGTGGCCCTACCTCACCTGGACATATCGTGTTAGTGAGTCTATGGTAGGAACGAAATGCGCCTCCTCTTCGGCTGTCTACTCGAAACTGAAAAGACATGCAATCAAAATTAGTACATCCGTTGGGGCTAAGCTGGGACCCTGGAGATGTGCACCTGCGTCACCTGGACATATCGTGTTAGTGAGTCTATGGTAGGAACGAAATGCGCCTCCTCTTCGGCTGTCTACTCGAAACTGAAAAGACATGCAATCAAAATTAGTACATCCGTTGGGGCTAAGCTACGACTCTGGAGATGTGCACCTGCGTCACCTGGACATATCGTGTTAGTGAGTCTATGGTAGGAACGAAATGCGCCTCCTCTTCGGCTGTGTACTCGAAACTGAAAAGACATGCAATCAAAATTAGTACATCCGTTGGGGCTAAGCTGCGACCCTGGGTAGGTGGCCCTACCTCACCTGGAACCTAACGTGTTAGCGAGTCTATGGTAGGAATGAAATGCGCCTCCTCTTCGGCTGTATACTCAAAACTGAAAAGGCATTCAATCAAAATTAGTACATCCGTTGGGGCTAAGCTGGGACCCTGAAGATGTGCACCCGCGTCACCTGGACATATCGTGTTAGCGAGTCTATGGTAGGAATGAAATGCGCCCCTTCTTCGGCTGTCTACTCGAAACTGAAAAGCCATGCAATCAAAATTAGTCCATCCCTTGGGCCTAAGCTGGGACCCTGGGTAGGTGGCCCTACCTCACCTGGACATATCGTGTTAGTGAGTCTATGGTAGGAATGAAATGCGCCTCCTCTTCGGCTGTCTACTCGAAACTGAAAAGGCATTCAATCAAAATTAGTACATCCGTTGGGGCTAAGCTGCGACCCTGGAGATGTGCACCTGCGTCACCTGGAACCTAACGTGTTAGCGAGTCTATGGTAGGAATGAAATGCGCCCCTTCCTCGGCTGTCTACTCGAAACTGAAAAGCCATGCAATCAAAATTAGTCCATCCCTTGGGCCTAAGCTGGGACCCTGGGTAGGTGGCCCTACCTCACCTGGACATATCGTGTTAGTGAGTCTATGGTAGGAATGAAATGCGCCTCCTCTTCGGCTGTCTACTCGAAACTGAAAAGACATGCAATCAAAATTAGTACATCCGTTGGGGCTGAGCTACGACTCTGGAGATGTGCACCTGCGTCACCTGGACATATCGTGTTAGTGAGTCTATGGTAGGAACGAAATGCGCCTCCTCTCCGGCTGTCTACTCGAAACTGAAAAGACATGCAATCAAAATTAGTACATCCGTTGGGGCTAAGCTACGACCCTGGAGATGTGCACCTGCGTCACCTGGACATATCGTGTTAGTGAGACTATGGTAGGAATGAAATGCGTCTCTTCTTCGGCTGTCTACTCGAAACTGAAAAGACATGCAATCAAAATTAGTACATCCGTTGGGGCTAAGCTGGGACCCTGGGTAGGTGGCCCTACCTCACCTGGAACCTAACGTGTTAGCGAGTCTATGGTAGGAATGAAATGCGCCTCCTCTTCGGGTGTATACTCAAAACTGAAAAGGCATTCAATCAAAATTAGTACATCCGTTGGGCTAAGCTGCGACCCTGGAGATGTGCACCTGCGTCACCTGGAACCTAACGTGTTAGCGAGTCTATGGTAGGAATGAAATGCGCCCCTTCTTCGGCTGTCTACTCGAAACTGAAAAGTCATGCAATCAAAATTATTCCATCCCTTAGGGCTAAGCTGGGACCCTGGGTAGGTGTCCCTACCTCACATGGAACATAACGTGTCAGTGAGTCTATAGTAGGAATGAAATGCGCCTCCTCTTCGGCTGTCTACTCGAAACTGAAAAGACATGCAATCAAAATTAGTACATCCGTTGGGGCTAAGCTACGACTCTGGAGATGTGCACCTGCGTCACCTGGACATATCGTGTTAGTGAGTCTATGGTAGGAACGAAATGCGCCTCCTCTTCGGCTGTCTACTCGAAACTGAAAAGACATGCAATCAAAATTAGTACATCCGTTGGGGCTAAGCTGCGACCCTGGGTAGGTGGCCCTACCTCACCTGGAACCTAACGTGTTAGCGAGTCTATGGTAGGAATGAAATGCGCCTCCTCTTCGGCTGTATACTCAAAACTGAAAAGGCATTCAATCAAAATTAGTACATCCGTTGGGGCTAAGCTGGGACCCTGAAGATGTGCACCCGCGTCACCTGGACATATCGTGTTAGCGAGTCTATGGTAGGAATGAAATGCGCCCCTTCTTCGGCTGTCTACTCGAAACTGAAAAGCCATGCAATCAAAATTAGTCCATCCCTTGGGCCTAAGCTGGGACCCTGGGTAGGTGGCCCTACCTCACCTGGACATATCGTGTTAGTGAGTCTATGGTAGGAATGAAATGCGCCTCCTCTTCGGCTGTCTACTCGAAACTGAAAAGGCATTCAATCAAAATTAGTACATCCGTTGGGGCTAAGCTGCGACCCTGGAGATGTGCACCTGCGTCACCTGGAACCTAACGTGTTAGCGAGTCTATGGTAGGAATGAAATGCGCCCCTTCTTCGGCTGTCTACTCGAAACTGAAAAGCCATGCAATCAAAATTAGTCCATCCCTTGGGCCTAAGCTGGGACCCTGGGTAGGTGGCCCTACCTCACCTGGACATATCGTGTTAGTGAGTCTATGGTAGGAATGAAATGCGCCTCCTCTTCGGCTGTCTACTCGAAACTGAAAAGACATGCAATCAAAATTAGTACATCCGTTGGGGCTGAGCTACGACTCTGGAGATGTGCACCTGCGTCACCTGGACATATCGTGTTAGTGAGTCTATGGTAGGAACGAAATGCGCCTCCTCTCCGGCTGTCTACTCGAAACTGAAAAGACATGCAATCAAAATTAGTACATCCGTTGGGGCTAAGCTACGACCCTGGAGATGTGCACCTGCGTCACCTGGACATATCGTGTTAGTGAGACTATGGTAGGAATGAAATGCGTCTCTTCTTCGGCTGTCTACTCGAAACTGAAAAGACATGCAATCAAAATTAGTACATCCGTTGGGGCTAAGCTGGGACCCTGGGTAGGTGGCCCTACCTCACCTGGAACCTAACGTGTTAGCGAGTCTATGGTAGGAATGAAATGCGCCTCCTCTTCGGGTGTATACTCAAAACTGAAAAGGCATTCAATCAAAATTAGTACATCCGTTGGGGCTAAGCTGCGACCCTGGAGATGTGCACCTGCGTCACCTGGAACCTAACGTGTTAGCGAGTCTATGGTAGGAATGAAATGCGCCCCTTCTTCGGCTGTCTACTCGAAACTGAAAAGTCATGCAATCAAAATTATTCCATCCCTTAGGGCTAAGCTGGGACCCTGGGTAGGTGTCCCTACCTCACATGGAACATAACGTGTCAGTGAGTCTATAGTAGGAATGAAATGCGCCTCCTCTTCGGCTGTCTACTCGAAACAGGCATGCAATCAAAATTAGTACTTCCGTTGGGGCTAAGCTGGGACCCTGGGCAAGTGTCCCTGCCTCACCTGGAACATAACTGTGAAGCAGAATCTATTAGTATATATATATATATATATATATATATATATATATATATATATATATATATATTTATTTATTTATTTATTTATATTTCTAATATGGTTAGAGCTAAATGGTTAGTAAGGACAGCGGCCTTCTGTGTGTGTCGTGGTTGGGATCGTATCGACCCAGTGAGGAAATGAGTGTGGATGTTGTATGTGCATGAGCCTGTTTGTAGACCCTTGTTGCTAAGTATCGGAGGTGTTGTTTGATGAAAGGCACTTTCAAGAGTGAAGCAGTGTTAAACTTGTACATCTACGTGCCTTCGTGATTATTCGTAAATCCCTATTTTGGAATAACTGGAGTCTGCATGTGGGTGAGTTGCCTCCATGGCCCCAGACGGATGAAACGTAAGTGAGTATGCTGCGCAACATAGATACGTATATAGTAGTGGCCGCCCGTAGTCTGGCTATTTTGATGACTTTAAAAGCATACAACTCCTAAACCGTGGACGATATTGAGCTTACATTTTCACAACTTGGTCCTTAAGTTGTAACCTATACAAAATTCTATACGGGTTTTCGCTAATTTATTGCCAGTTTTATACTTATTCACCCTAAAATCAGCCTTTGCTTAGTTAATGCGATTTTTTGTAATGTCACACTAATAAACCAATGCTTACTGCTTTGTTTTTACCACTCAAATAAGGCTTCACCTCTAATGCTTACTGCTTTGTCTTTACCTCTAATAAGCCTTCACCTCTAATGCTTATTGCTTTGTTTTTATCTCTAATAAGCCGTCATCTCTAATGCTTACTGCTTAGTTTTTACCACTCTAATAAGCCTTCACCTCTAATGCTTACTGCTTTGTTTTTAACACTCTAATAAGCCTTCACCTCTAATGCTTACTGGTTTGTTTTTACCACTCTAATAAGCCTTCACCTCTAATGCTTACTGGTTTGTTTTTACCACTCTAATAAGCCTTCACCTCTAATGCTTACAGCTTTGTTTTTACCACTCTAATAAGCCTTCACCTCTAATGCTTACTGGTTTGTTTTTACCACTCTAATAAGCCTTCACCTCTAATGCTTATTGCTTTGTTTTTAACACTCTAATAAGCCTTCACCTCTAATGCTTACTGGTTTGTTTTTACCACTCTAATAAGCCTTCACCTCTAATGCTTACTGCTTTGTTTTTACCACTCTAATAAGCCTTCACCTCTAATGTTTACTGCTTTGTATTTACCACTCTAATAAGCCTTCACCTCTAATGCTTACTGCTTTGTTTTTACCACTCTAATAAGCCTTCACCTCTAATGTTTACTGCTTTGTATTTACCACTCTAATAAGCCTTCACCTCTAATGTTTACTGCTTTGTATTTACCACTCTAATAAGCCTTCACCTCTAATGCTTACTGCTTTGTTTTTACCACTCTAATAAGCCTTCACCTCTAATGCTTACTGCTTTGTTTTTACCACTCTAATAAGCCTTCACCTCTAATGTTTACTGCTTTGTATTTACCACTCTAATAAGCCTTCACCTCTAATGCTTACTGCTTTGTTTTTACCACTCTAATAAGCCTTCACCTCTAATGCTTACTGCTTTGTTTTTACCACTCTAATAAGCCTTCACCTCTAATGCTTAGTTTATTTCTTCATCTAATGGAGTACTTTATTTATAATTTTGTATTTGTATTTAAAAAATGTCTATTTGCTTCACTTTTTCATTATCTGTAACCCCATTACTTAAAGCGTATAGGCCTATATGTAAGCAAGGTAGGGTCTAATGATTAAAGGAGCAGACATTTTGTAATGACAAAATGTCAGCCTAGACTAACCTTAACATACAGCGTGCGAGGCGTTTAGCGTACGCCTACTTACTTCTTATTATTTTTTTTAAAGATAACTGTTTTCAACTTGGACATGACTAATAATACTCATCACACGTGAAAACCTATTTCAGTGGCATTTGTAATGAATTACAAATAGCAAAGTCAAAGTTTAAATTACGAATATATATATATATATATATATATATATTTCACAAACACACACACACACACACAGACACACACACACACACACACACACACACACACCTTTGTACTCACACACACACACACACACACACACACACACACACACACACACACACACACACACACACACACACACACACACACACACACACACACACACACACACACACACACACACACACACACACACACACACACATATATATATATATATATATATATATATATATATATATATATATATATATATAGTTCAAACTTTCAATCGTTAATAAAATACTTTTTATTCGTCCACTCAATTGGAAATAATTTTTTTTTTTTGTGAAATTTGTGAATGACACTTGATATTATTACCACTTTTCAAATACTAATTCATTAATTAAATTTAACAATGAATTTTCCTTCCTATTTTTCCATATAATATTGTGATTCTGTCATATTTGTATACATATTTATAATAATTGTAATTATTTAATAAAAAGTAAGTAAAAAATATTTTTTCTTTGTTGACCTAAGTAGGAATTTACTTAATTGTTTTTTAAAAAAATGAGTTGTTTCTTGTTTAGAATGTATTTTTAAGTAAAATTTAGAAAAATGAAACGTTTCAGTTTTTTGTCGAGTATTACAGTTTTATTATTTTTTTTAACGTTTATTAATTGCAATAATTGTTATAGATGTTTTTTCTACTCAGGTGAAATGGAAAAGGTTCTTTTAGAGTGTTATGGTTGGCTAAGGACTGTAAATTATCTTTCCAATAAAATGACGACGCTAAATAAAATGTGCACGTCATAGTATTTGGCTCTACACCTTCATAATGTCCTCAATACATCAGTCGTCACGGCTAAGCCCAACACGCTGCAATCAAGGTCTCAGTGTACAAGCCTATAATACTGTGACAAAATCAACGTAGCCGTGTCAGATCTTATCAGTATTTGTAAGGCACAGAAATAACCTGGCTCCCGGATGTTTTCTGACATTGCGTTGTGAATTTATTACTTGTCCAATATAAGGCATCCCATCAAAATAAGTTATATAAAACCTTTAATGCGAAGCGTGTATCAAGTGGGCACTATGGGGTTTATGTCGACGAAGCGACTAAACAAGTCGATACATTCAATTTTAGGCTATTTCATATAGAAACTCATATAATCGATATTTACCTATATTATAAGGTGTTGAATTACAAAATGTATTTTGTAGAAATTACAAAATTAGTATGGAGTACAATTCGTCAATAAATTGTAAGGCTATAAATAGGTACATTGGGTATTACAACCTTACTCTTCTATCAATTAATAAACATATTACTTTCATTTAGCTTTCAATGTTTTAACATGTATAGCCTATGTGTAGTAAATACGTAGGCCTCTAATTTAAAAATTTTGTGATTTATAGAGTACTAGCGTTACCCGGCGCACGTTGCTGCGCCCGAAATCATAGTTTTTGCAATAAGAAAAGCAAATAGAACATCTAAAAAATGATATTCCATTTACTGCAATGCTAGAGGATAGACAATGTTTTTCTTCATTTCATTAGGCGTGTAAACATACAAATTTTAGGAGTCCCAACACGTGAAAACGCAATATATAATTATCCGTGATAAAAGCTCGAATGTTCCACATTTAGTCCAGCAATGGTACATGATTGTCCTTGTGCCTTGTTTATGGTTATTGTGAATGCAAGGCGCAAAGGAAATTGTAGTCGTTTGAAGTCAATAGGTAGATCTGATGAAATCATCGGTATTCATGGAATTAAGACAATCTTTCCTTTGAACTTGCCCCCTCTGATTTCTGCCCGGATCAAGTTGGGTGTCAGTTTTTGTGTGGTTATTCTGGTTCCGTTGCACAGCTTCGGTTGATTCAAATTTCGCAAGAATTTTATCGGCGCTCCTACTTTTAATAATAACAAGTGTGATAGCAATGATTGTCCATAGAATTTAGCAATTATAAACAGTTTAAAATAACTAAAAATTTATTTTTATTCTTACATAATGTTTGTAATTTTTTAATTTTAATTTTAGTAACGCTAGTATGGATATAGGTACATTTTAACATAAGACTGGAAGGCTGTACATTGAACCATCCTAAGCCTCTGAGGCGGAGCCCTGTGGATAGATCGACACCAGACTTTACACGAACCATCCTGGGAATATGTTAAACAATCCCTCCAATGTTCATTAACTAATGTTCAGCAGTTTAGGCGTTCATAAGACATACACACACACACACACACACACACACACACACATACATTAGTTTTTGAACCATTCTAAGCCTATGGGGCGGAACCCTTTAAATGAATCTGAACCAATCTTCAAAAAAACCTTCCTGAAAATATGTTAAACAATCTCTCCAAATGTCATTAAAATGTTCAGCGGTTTAGGGGTTCATAAGATACATACTTCGGTTTTTGAACCATCCTTCGCCTCTGGGGCGGAGCCCTGTTAATGGTACTACACCAAACCTCACACCAACCATCCTGAGAATATGTCAAACCATCCCGCTAAATTTCATAAACTTCTGTTCAGCGGTTTAGTCGTCCATAAGATACATACATACATCAGTTGTTCAACTCTCCTAAGCCACTGGGGCGGAGCCCTGTGGATGGATCTACACCAAATCTCACAGTAACCATCCTGGGAGTATGTTAAACAAACCCTCCAATTTGCATTAGGCGTCTGTAACACACATACACACATACATTCATGTTTATAGATAACGTTTTGAGATACAAATTATTGGAAACACTAAATCATTACTTTGTATACAATACCTGACACCAAGCCGTTCCTTACGCTACCTAGTAACGCCAGAAATATTTGTTTGTTAAACTTCGACGTTAAATATTCCATATATTGTTTCTGTAATGGAGACATTTAGACTAAGTAATACAGCTGCATGTAGAAGCCTTATTAGAATGGGCTCCCCCCCCCCCGTCTCCCTTAATGTTATAAATAGGCGTTATTATTATGATTTTCCTATTTACAGTAAGGACATCCTGAATATTTCATTTATTATGTCAAATTCCCCTATCATCTCTAGCAGTGGCGTATAAGTTTTTGTTTTTATTTCCAAGGCCCCAACCATGGGCACCCATACCCTGCCTAGTACTTTATAAGGTTAAATAGTACTGATTTTTTTACTGCTTAAATTTTTAGTATCCTATTCAATGTCTTCACATCCAGCCTTTCCTAAAAACTTTCAAACGGGCGCCAACTCTACTCTCGTACGAAAAAATTTTAAAAATGTCAATATTTTTTAATTGTTTAAGAAGCCTTTTTTACTTGAATATTATTATCAAAATCTTTACGCAAGTGGAATAGTTATAACTTAACAGACAAAGCTTTCTCAATTACAAACATTATAAAATTAATTACATTTTATGAAATAATATTATTTTTTCAAACAAAGAACAATAATCTCTAGTATATTTACGTTACTATTAAATTCTACATATGCAGTACAACTATGTTATACTATAACAATATATCTTATGATTTTTAATTCCTTTTTTTTAAATTTGTTAAATTGTGTAATAAAAAGATAAGTTTACATTTTATATATTTCGGGGGGGGGGGGTGTTAGGCCTCCTCGCTCCCTTTTATACTGGCCACTGATTTCTAACTTTGACATATATAACCTGAGGCGTTTTGAGAGTATAGTAAGGTTAAACAAAATTTACAATTGTATTGCACTACTTATTTAATATTAGAGTAAGTTCTAGGCAAGTCCAATAATTTCTTTTGCTTTTTGAGGTCCTTTTTTCAACAACACGGAATTATTTTGCAACAGACATTAGCCCGGTGTGACCAAGTTGTTTGTGAATTCGGCAGAGCTCGGTTATTTTGGAGATTGCCTGAAGCGATCCAGTTTGTTTTTGCACGGATTAAATTGAGGTTTAGGGTTAACCAATTCGACTATATATATAGTACAAGGCAGAGAGAAGCATTAGTGTTCCTTCAGCTAGTTCCAGAGCAACACGCCCAACATGAGATTTCAATTGGTAAGTTGAATGTTACTTTTTTATCTCTATAAAAAACTGTACAGCTCTATTTTTTTTTCAAAATAGGCCCTAAAAATCAAAACCTAAAACAATATGCAAACAACAATAAGCAAAACCTTATTAAAAACACGCAAATATTACGAAGTAAACACATCACTAAGACTTACTAACTACATGAAAGCCTTGTATTTTATTACAGCTATTTTATGAAAATTTCGATTAGATGGTGGTCATCATCAGAAGTGCTGTACTTATGAAGATGATTAACATGTAACTGAAATTTACATTAAGCAATTTTTAGTAAAATAAAAGATTCTTATATTGTGGTTAGTGGGTTTTTATTTATTTATTAAAAATTAGTCCACAGTTCTCAAGAAATGTATTAACTAAAACCTATATAATTTAAAATAATCAATACATCACTAAAAGTCCATACGACAACATGTATTCTTAATAAGAGACGTAATTCCAAAACAACAGTGAAATAATGTATCATACAATATAAATAGTAACAAAATATGCTAAAACACATAAATAAACCGCTAACATAAGTTAAACGCAAAAATATAATAAAAAGTTATGTATAGAGCATTACAAAAACATTTCATAATAAATTTTAATATATTTGAAAATATTATTCATCTTCAATCTATGACTTATTATTTATAAATAAAAGTTATTATAATATATAAAGGTGTTCTTTAAATTCTGATGTACCTTTTGACTGTAAAGCAGTCATCTTCAAAGGAGATTCCTACAAGACTAACTAGTAGTAGTCAATTTTTTAAAAAGATTTTATTCTTTCGTTGTGGCTAACGTACAGTTTTGTAGTGTTTTCCTGTGAAGATTGCTTTGCATTCGAAATGTACATCAGGATTTAAAAGAAAGGTTTTGTGCTTTGGAGGTTATATTTATTTATAGTAAAAGATTACACCACAATCGTTCCAATTTATTCTTCAATCTATGACTAAAAACTTTATAGTTTTCAATATTACACTAACATTATTTCAATAATTTTTTTATAAAACATTTTGTATTCTAAATAATTGAAATAAGAATTTCGAAATAAAATGTTTTGGTTTTATTTTTTGTAACGTCTGAGGAAAACCGTTAGAGGTGTGAAAGGGGTATTGTGCAATTTTAGTTTCCCTCTTTGGGGCAGATTTTATTGATACTTGCAGTTTTTGTATTGTACATCTTGAGGTTTTTATAGAAATTACACTTGTTTGTATTATCTTGGCAAAAAAACCACTATATACTGATTTATTAAGCATTTTGCCAAGATAATACAAACAAGTGTGAGATTTTATTGATTTTCACAGCATAGTAATGAAATGTTTGCTAACAAAATCTAACAGTAAAGATTTTCGGCTACCAAAGTATAGAAAATAACATTTTTACAACTGTTAACACTAGGAGTATGTACATATAAGTAATAATTGAGTTGTTTTGTGAGTTATTGTAATAAATAAATGCACACGAACTTACAAATCAATATACTTTCTCATACGCGTTTTGATGACTTTTGTCATCATCATCAATGACACTACTACAAATTTACTATTTACAGTTGCAGTTGTAAAGCTTTAGTGGCGTCACGAAACGCGTATGGCAATAAATTATATTGTTTTGTGAGTCCGTGTGCAGTTATTTATGTATTTATAGTAGGCTATGTTCTAAAAGCATTCGGTAGTAATTATGCAATCAAAACGTCTTCGATTGGGTTACAATAACAACTTTCAGTAACGTGTTTAATATTAGTTGTTGGAAGGAAATGATTTCGCAACGGTTTTTAAATATGAATTTCCCAGTTGTATTAGAAATGTATGCTTATTTTTAGCAATAGAAACGTGTACATTTTGAGATACACGTGTGACCTAAACATATTCAATTAAACATTTTAGTTCATAGCAAATTATCAAATGAAAAATTCTTTTAGTTACTTTTTAATAAATAAATACAATTAATATAATAAAGTAACATGACCGATGCATTAAAACAGTTGTTCTACCACATAACCTATAACATAAAATGACCTGTTTTATGAAATCATATGTTATCACTTATTTCAAGAAAAATAGAACGAAATAACTATATCGCATAGCTTGCCCCTTTGTGAAAACCTTTTCTATCACATTAAACTAGAATGTATTCATTAAATTTAATTAATGAAATAATGTTTGAAGAAACTATTTTAACATCAAGTGTCATTCACTAAAAGTTTAACAAAATGTACTTGAACGTGAGTGGATGAATAAAGAGTATTTTATTAACGATTGAAAATGAGTACAAGATATATATCAGGAGAGCGTGAACTATTAGGGATTGAATAAATTGAGTAATATGTGTGTAAAACACTTGATTATTAAAATGTAACAGGTAAAATACGTTGAGAGATTTTGCAACATTTACATTTTATTATATAGATTACTTGCTGAAACTAGAGTAGATGGCTTTTGAAGGTTATAAAATAGTAGGTAAAAACATGTACAACACATTCTTATGGTTTATAAAGAGAAACTTCCTTGCAAGCTATAAGTTTTAAAAGTAGTGTTGTAAAACAAGATTTCACAGCTGAAGCACATGAAATGCTTTACCTTCAAGGTTAGTACGAACAAGTAAATATTGATTTTTCCGTAATATTTTTGTTGTTGCAGGTTTTTGTTGTCATCCTAGTAATGGTCGCAATGGCGCTCTGTTTCCCATCCGATTCCGACCCAACAGACCAGACTAAGGAGAACCCACACCCAGGCGACCCTTCCAGCATCTTACTGCTCAAGAAGCTCAAGCTGAAGAAACATCTGCTCTTGGGATGACGCGTGTAGTGTAGTGTTTGTTCTTGCGAATGTTAAAAATATACTGTTAATTTTTTTAAAATTGTATGGAAACTTATTTAAAAAATGCTTTCACCTCCAACGTTTAGTGCCTTAGAAGAACTGGAATTAATAAACCATTATAAACCCTTGCTATAAATATTTACACACACACTTCAAGTTATTTCCCTAACACAAATAGGTTACAATGACCGGAATCTCCATCCTTTTATAGAGATCTTAAAATTCTCAACAGTTTCAAGGAAGTGACGGTCATATATATATATATATATATATATATATATATATATATATATATATATATATATATATATAATACAATATGTATTCTTATGTATTAATGAATAAATAAGAGAAATACAAATACAAGAATAATTGATTGAATCATACAATTCAAAGCTTTTCGTTGGCACAGTACCTACATCCTCAGGAATACTAAAAAAGATCCTATTTCTGATTCTGTAGTATTCCTAATGATCTTGGAACTGTTTGCCAACGAAAAGATTTGAATTGTGTGATTCAATCAATTATTCTTGTATTTGTATTTCTCTTATTGTTTCATATGTATGTATTTATTTCTACAACAAATGTAAATAGAGCGTTTATGGAAGCGTATTTAGGGCTGGGACGGATAGACCGAGATTTATGGCGCCGATGATGGATGACAACAGGGCCCGATGTTTTATAGACGATGTATACACAATCTCTACCTAAGAGCCAAGAGCCAGCCTATTAAACTGCACCGGGTTTAGAGCGTGGAAAACACGATTGTAATTCCAGAATTACTTGTGTAGATTAAAAATAATAAAAATTGACCAAATGTCACAACACTTTTAATAATTAAAATCTTTTACAACTGATTGTCTTAAGTAACAAAAATATTTTTGCATTGGATAGTTTTAAATTAATAAATTCCTTAACAGTATTTCTCTAGAAATAATTTTTAATTTTGATTAGACCTATATAACTTATTTTACGTGAATTTGTACAACGATTGAAGGCATCTTGATGTTTAGATGTAGAAGGTATTTCATAACGGTTATAGAAGTTAATTAACTACAAAGAAGTCTATATTCATATTAAGAATAAAACATGCACTATATATAGTACGCGTTTCTTAATAGAAATATGTATCTCTTTCAAGGTCATCATAGTAAGCACAAACCCATCGTCCAAGGATGATTTCAGCGTTTCACTTGAAGTTTATTATTAAACTAAGTGTACGGTGGGACGAGGTTGGTATGATATGATATGTTACTCACAGGTTGTATTTTGCTAAAATATTTTTGCCATAAGGTGCTAAGTGTTGTGATACGCGTTTCAATGGAAACTTCGTCATCATCAGGAAGCATAATTACACAAATTCTAAGCTACAGAGCTCACTTGTTTTTCAGTTATTAATTAATGATTTCCTTTGCTCACTAGTTAGACTCAAACTTAGTTATTACTTTTTTTCTATTATTTCACATTCTCTTTACATATATCTTGTTCATATTTTCAATCTTTATTTTAATACATTTTATTCATCCACTCAAGCTCAAATAGATTTTTGAAACCTGTAAAGGATGACACTTGATGTTAATACGGGTTTTCAAATATTAATTAATTTTAATTTCTTATGTGGGAGAAAAACTTTTCACAAAAAGGTCAAGGAATGCAATATATTTATTTCCTCCCATTTTGATTAAAATAAGTGATAACATTTGGTTTCATAAAACAGCTGATTTTATTTAATAGGTTATGTGTTAGAACAGCTGTTTTAACGCATAGGTTAGTTACTTTATTTATATTAATTGTAATCTTCTTCAAAGTCTTAAATCACAGTTTTATGTTTTCGAGATAATTATATATAGTTTTTTTTACGTTGATGTATGTAGCTGCAAATTGTCCAAACTCGTATAATTATAGTCCTAGCCGTATTTTAAAACTTTATTATAAAAAACGTAGCCTTGGATTTTTTGATTTTTTTTTTAGAAAATGTAATATTTCCCTGTCACGGTTTCGCCCGTCAAATTTTAAGTATGCGAGGTTCAGATATTTTTGTCGAATCATCAATGAGTTTCACAACTAAATGAAATTTCGTGGTTGTCGAGCCACAATGAATTTCACTGATGGGCTTTTTGTCAAGATATCTTTGCAGAAACTATTGTGCCACTATTACCAGAGGTACCCCTGTGGCAGTGCGTTGAAATGTTCTGTGTTCGCATTGGTGCGTAGAATTGTTCTGTGTTCGCATTGGTGCGTTACCGACCTGCATTAATTACAATCTGAACATTTTTGCATCCAGGTTGCATCCTTCCTAACGTATTCCTCAAGTTTGGACCTAATCATTTACATCCTGTAACATCATAATGACAAATGAGATAAAAACGAAAAATGCCCTTTCAACTATTTTCTTTTTTTATCCATTAAAAATTTGCAAACCCCTTTTCTTTCTTAGTGCGACTCCACGTTACGATGCTAATATTTTCAGCCAGTCAGTCGGGATATTGAATCCCATCCACTGCAAAGAGAGATACTTATTTATTAGCTGATAATTTAATTTTAATAATATATTTATTTAATGTCTGTTAATAACTATTAATTTTTTTATATAAACTAATGACAGATCACAGACAATTTTGCTTATTATTATGTAATATTATGTATTGTAATTGTTTAATTGAAATTTGAGCTCTTGAAAAGGAATTTCGGAAAGAAATTCGAAACGTTGAGTGTTTTAAAAAAAGGAAAATTGACTGTGATCTGTCATTAGCTTAAATAAAAAAAATAATTTTAATAATAACATTTAAATTGAAAAACGTAATACAGAAATTAATATACGACTGACAAAAACAGCTGATGCATGGAATCATACGTTATAGCGTAATTTAATGCTAGACCTAATTAAATCTAAACCCTGAAAGTTTCCTGGATCTCAGTATGTGTCATACACGCTGCAATGCCGGAGGTACGCTCTGAAGGAGCCAGCCTTAAAGCATTGTAAGCACGACCTACGTTAGGCTATGCCCTATTTTAGGAGCGTAACAGAAATCGAGATTGCCAGAGGCGGTTTGCTTTTGTGATCTGATCACTAAGTACCTACTTAAGAATTTAAGTAACTCAGAATTCGAATGTTTCGTCCTTGCCATTAGTACGTTGTGAGGGGGCAATTATTTGGCCAGAGTCGGTAGTCACGCTCCAGACAAAGCGATCGCTAGCGGAACCTAAGCTTCGTTCGATTTTTACTCAAGCTTAATACATTAAAAGCTTTTGTGATATAAAGAGTCCTCGGGCACGCACGCACGCGCGCGCGCACACACACACACAAGACAAACACACACTTTTTTTGATTTACAGATAAAATACTTCTCATCTGTTTTGTATTTTAAAAATTTAAAATTAAAGTTATAATAATGTTATTCATTTTTCTTTGTGCTTAAGTACTCCAAGTTTGAAGTCAAGTATTAAGTAAAATGTTTGCAGTTGGATGTACTTTTTCATATTGGTAAACCTATTTCAATTACATTACGTTTACGAGGGCCTCGAAAGAAATCTCGCCCGACTAAAAGCTAAAGCGTAAGCCCGGCGCTGGTTTGCGAGTCAAGTATTGTATTCATTTATTTAGCTGGGAGGTTTCGGTAATAGTTCGCTACCATCTTCAGGCCTGCTAAAACCCAAAACAAGTTTGTATTATTTATGTACCTTGCAGGCAAAAAATATTTAACTCTAACAAAAATATTTAACATTCGCAAATTAACTAACACTACTTTCTCTAAATATCACAATTTTTTTATAGTTTGTCATAAAGGTAATTTGTGAATGTTAAATATTTCTGTGTTAAATATTTATTGCCTGCAATAAAGTCGCTCGCTTGTACTCGTCTAAAGATGGTAACGAACTGTCAACGAAAAGTCGCTGCTAAATAAGTTACTAACAATACTTGATTTCCAAACCAGTCGTTTTATTCCTACAAAATTGAAACCTAGCGTGTGTAATATCAAGAATAAATTAAATATTATTGAAACTTAAATATTTTTCACTGTGAGCGTTTATTTAAGAGAATCGAAGTCCGCACGTTACTAACTTATTAACCTTTTAGAAGTGAACTTTCTCTTGGTGACGTTATGAAATCATTGCGTGAGCAGCCGTAACGAGAGAGGAGCCGCGCCGGTACAAAGACCTGGTTTATTTGTAGTAGTCGAAATCACGTTTTGCCGTGAGTATCAACAGCTGTCAGTAGATCCTAACGCTGACTCACAACCTCCAAATTAATTAGGAAGCATCAATAAGTTCTACACACGATCTTATCACAGTTTGTTATCGTTGTGGGCAAATTTTAAAAAATTATAATAATTCAAATATTTTTTGTTTTTTGCTTCTGTAGTTATTACTCAGGCAGCACATTTTTTTAAAAATAATTTCTGATACAAATTCTGCCTTTCAGTAGATTAAAATGTGTACACTTGAGCATTATGTGCGTCCTTTTGTGTCCGTATACTTTCATAATCTCTGACTACATACTTTATATCCTCCCATCCCTCTATGGCCGCCTACAAACTATCTAACCTTGTATACTTCCATTCCTTAACGATGTCTCTGCATACTATCCATCATCCCGTATCTGCGCCACCACGACTTCTGCCTGCATACTATCCATCCTCCCATCCCTCTATGGCCGCCTACAAACTATCTAACCTTGTATACTTCCATTCCTTAACGATGTCTCTGCATACTATCCATCATCCCGTATCTGCGCCACCACGACTTCTGCCTGCATACTATCCATCCTCCCATCCCTCTATGACCGCCTACAAACTATCTAACCTTGTATACTTCCATTCCTTAACGATGTCTCTGCATACTATCCATCATCCCGTATCTGTGCCACCACGACTTCTGCCTGCATACTATCCATCCTCCCATCCCTCTATGGCCGCCTACAAACTATCTAACCTTGTATACTTCCATTCCTTAACGATGTCTCTGCATACTATCCATCATCCCGTATCTGCGCCACCACGACTTCTGCCTGCATACTATCCATCCTCCCATCCCTCTATGGCCGCCTACAAACTATCTAACCTTGTATACTTCCATTCCTTAACGATGTCTCTGCATACTATCCATCATCCCGTATCTGCGCCACCACGACTTCTGCCTGCATACTATCCATCCTCCCATCCCTCTATGGCCGCCTACAAACTATCTAACCTTGTATACTTCCATTCCTTAACGATGTCTCTGCATACTATCCATCATCCCGTATCTGTGCCACCACGACTTCTGCCTGCATACTATCCATCCTCCCATCCCTCTATGGCCGCCTACAAACTATCTAACCTTGTATACTTCCATTCCTTAACGATGTCTCTGCATACTATCCATCATCCCGTATCTGCGCCACCACGACTTCTGCCTGCATACTATCCATCCTCCCATCCCTCTATGGCCGCCTACAAACTATCTAACCTTGTATACTTCCATTCCTTAACGATGTCTCTGCATACTATCCATCATCCCGTATCTGCGCCACCACGACTTCTGCCTGCATACTATCCATCCTCCCATCCCTCTATGGCCGCCTACAAACTATCTAACCTTGTATACTTCCATTCCTTAACGATGTCTCTGCATACTATCCATCATCCCGTATCTGCGCCACCACGACTTCTGCCTGCATACAATCCATCCACCATTATCTCTACCCCCCTCCCCCGATGTCTGAATGCAAGCGATCTAGTCTTGTATACTTCCATTCTCCAATAATGTCTATCTGCATGCGGTCTATCCAACCGTACCCATGCCCTTACGACTTCTGTCTGCATACTATCCATCCTCCCATATCTCTATACCGCCGCGATGCCTGAATTCAAACTATCTAACCTTCCATCTCTCCACAATGTCCATCTGCATACTGTCTATCCTCTTGTACCTGTGCCCCCACGAATTCTGCCTGCACACTATTAATCCTCCTGTACCTCTATCCCCCCACGATGTCTGCATGCATACTATCTATCCTCCCGTATTTGTGTCGCCACGACCTCTGTCTGCATACTATTCATCCTCCCTTACCACTATCCCCCCACGATGTCTGCATGCATACTATCTATCCTCCCGTATTTGTGTCGCCACGACCTCTGTCTGCATACTATTCATCCTCCCTTACCACTATCCCCCCACGATGTCTGCATACATACTATCTATCCTCCCGTATTTGTGTCGCCACGACCTCTGTCTGCATACTATTCATCCTCCCGTAACACTATCTCCCCACGATGTCTGCTTGCATACTATCTATCCTCCCGTACCTCTATCCCCCCACGATGTCTGCATGCATACTATCTATCCTCCCGTATTTGTGTCGCCACGACCTCTGTCTGCATACTATTCATCCTCCCGTAACACTATCTCCCCACGATGTCTGCTTGCATACTGTCTATCCTCCCGTACCTCTATCCCCCCACGATGTCTGCATGCATACTATCTATCCTCCCGTATTTGTGTCGCCACGACCTCTGTCTGCATACTATTCATCCTCCCGTAACACTATCTCCCCACGATGTCTGCTTGCATACTATCTATCCTCCCGTACCTCTATCCCCCCACGATGTCTGCTTGCATACTATCTATCCTCCCGGACCTCTATCCCCCACGATGTCTGCTTACATACTATCTATCCTCCCGTATTTGTGTCGCCACGACTTCTGTCTGCATACTATTCATCCTCCCATACCACTATCCCCCCACGATATCTGCATGCATACTATCTATCCTCACGTATTTGTGTCGCCACGACTTCTGTCTGCATACTATTCATCCTCCCGTACCACTATCTCCCCACGATGCCTGCTTGCATACTATCTATCCTCCCGTACCTTTATCCCCCACGATGTCTGCTTACATACTATCTATCCTCCCGTACCTCTATCCCCCACGATGTCTGCTTACATACTATCTATCCTCCCATATCTCTATCCCCCCACGATGTCTGCTTGCATATTATCTATCCTCCCGTACCTCTATCCCCCACAATGTCTGCTTGCATACTATCTATCCTCCCGTATTTGTGTCGCCACGACTTCTGTCTGCATATTATTCATCCTCCCATACCACTATCACCCAACGATGTCTGCTTGCATACTATCTATCCTCCCGTACCTCTATCCCCCCACTATGTCTGCTTACATACTATTCATCCTCTCATACCTCTATCCACCACGATATCTGCTTGCATACTATCTATCCCCCCACGATATCTACATGCATACTATCTATCCTCACGTATTTGTGTCGCCACGACTTCTGTCTGCATACTATTCATCCTCCCATACCTCTATCCCCCCACAATGTCTGCTTGCATACTATCTATCCTCCCGTATTTGTGTCGCCACGACTTCTGTCTGCATATTATTCATCCTCCCGTACCACTATCACCCAACGATGTCTGCTTGCATACTATCTATCCTGCCGTACCTCTATCCCCCCACTATGTCTGCTTACATACTATTCATCCTCTCATACCTCTATCCCCCCACGATGTCTGCTTGCATACTATCTATCCTCCCGAACCTCTATGCCCCCACGATGTCTGCTTGCATAGTATCTATCCTCCCGAACATCTATGCCCCCACGATGTCTGCTTGCATACTATCTATCCTCCCGTACCTCTATCCCCCCACGATGTCTGCTTGCATACTATCTATCCTCCCGTACCTCTATCCCCCCACGATGTCTGCTTGCATAGTATCTATCCTCCCGAACCTCTATGCCCCCACGATGTCTGCTTGCATAGTATCTATCCTCCCGAACATCTATGCCCCCACGATGTCTGCTTGCATACTATCTATCCTCCCGTACCTCTATCCCCCCACGATGTCTCCTTGCATACTATCTATCCTCCCGTACCTTTATCCCCCACGATGTCTGCTTACATACTATCTATCCTCCCGTACCTCTATCCCCCACGATGTCTGCTTACATACTATCTATCCTCCCATATCTCTATCCCCCCACGATGTCTGCTTGCATATTATCTATCCTCCCGTACCTCTATCCCCCACAATGTCTGCTTGCATACTATCTATCCTCCCGTATTTGTGTCGCCACGACTTCTGTCTGCATATTATTCATCCTCCCATACCACTATCACCCAACGATGTCTGCTTGCATACTATCTATCCTCCCGTACCTCTATCCCCCCACTATGTCTGCTTACATACTATTCATCCTCTCATACCTCTATCCACCACGATATCTGCTTGCATACTATCTATCCCCCCACGATATCTACATGCATACTATCTATCCTCACGTATTTGTGTCGCCACGACTTCTGTCTGCATACTATTCATCCTCCCATACCTCTATCCCCCCACAATGTCTGCTTGCATACTATCTATCCTCCCGTATTTGTGTCGCCACGACTTCTGTCTGCATATTATTCATCCTCCCGTACCACTATCACCCAACGATGTCTGCTTGCATACTATCTATCCTGCCGTACCTCTATCCCCCCACTATGTCTGCTTACATACTATTCATCCTCTCATACCTCTATCCCCCCACGATGTCTGCTTGCATACTATCTATCCTCCCGAACCTCTATGCCCCCACGATGTCTGCTTGCATAGTATCTATCCTCCCGAACATCTATGCCCCCACGATGTCTGCTTGCATACTATCTATCCTCCCGTACCTCTATCCCCCCACGATGTCTGCTTGCATACTATCTATCCTCCCGTACCTCTATCCCCCACGATGTCTGCTTGCATAGTATCTATCCTCCCGAACCTCTATGCCCCCACGATGTCTGCTTGCATAGTATCTATCCTCCCGAACATCTATGCCCCCACGATGTCTGCTTGCATACTATCTATCCTCCCGTACCTCTATCCCCCCACGATGTCTCCTTGCATACTATCCATCCTCTCATACATCTATCCTCTCATGATGTCTGCTTGCACACTATCTATCCTCCAGTACCTCTATCCCCCCACGATGTCTGCTTGCATACTATCCATCCTCTCATACCTCTATCCCCACACGATGTCTGAATGCAAGCTATATAACTTCGTATACTTCCATTTCTCCATGATGTCTATCGGCATACTTTCTCTCCTCCCGTATCAGTGTCGCCACGACTTCTGCTTGCATACTATCCATCCTCTCGTACCTCTATCCCTCACGATGTCTGAATGCAACCTATCTATCCTTGTATCGTTCCATAATGTCTATCTACATACTATACATCCTCCCGTTACTCTATGTCCTCACAATGTCTGCCTGCATACTATCTTATCCTCCCATACTTTTGTCGCCACAACCTATCCCAAATAATTGCTAATAACCTAAAACACGAACTTAAACTGGAAACTAAATATGTATGGAAACTAAATGTATGCATTGATGTGTTATTGATATCTGTCTTTTAATTTAATCTTTGTTTGGCCTATGTATATTTTATTCCAGTCTGGGCATTCAATTTTGTATATCCCGTTACTAAGTGTAGGACATATTTTTTCCTGTTGGTTTATTTTATTGATTATGTTTCCTGTGTTTTTGTAAGCTATAATACAAATAAATGCTAATAATCTAAAACACGAACTTAAACTGGAAAATAAATACACCATAAAAACTCAATTATATTAACCAAAATACTAAAAACAATAAACATAACCAAAAACACCAAATTTATATCATTTGATATCACAAACATGTACCCTAGTATACCAATAAATGAAACCATCCAAATAATAAAAAACAAATTAACTGATCTTAAAACCAACCCCAAATACACAAACCAAATTACAAAATGCCTAAAGACCATACTAAACCAAAACTATTTCATATTTAATAATAAGATATATAAACAAATAGACGGCTTAGCAATGGGATCACCCCTCTCAAGTATAATATCAGAAATTTACCTCCAAAAACGTTACAAATTAATCACACAAACCATAAAAACACACAACCCCAACAGACACTGGATACAATATGTTGACGACGGATTATACATCTCACAAAATAAAGCAATAAAAAATAATATCATCCTAAATGAAATCAACAACTTACACCCAAACATAAAATTCACCATGGAGGAAGGAAATAAACAATAAAATAAACTATCTAGACCTAACAATAACCAGAAATACAAATAACATTGAATACTCAATTTATAGGAAACCCACACAAACCACACAATACCAAGCTACTCTAACCATCTCCCACAACAAAAAATGGCTGCTTACAACTCACTCTTATACGGAATGCTAAAACTACCTTTAAAAAATGAAGAAAAAGCCAAAAAAAAACAAATAATATATCAAATAGCCATCAAAAATGGATATAATAAAAAAAACTATAGATAAATTAGAATTAAAAATATTAAATAAATTAAAACAACCTACAAACTACAAACAACAACAAAATGGGCCACATTCACATTCACAGGGTACAACATAAAAGGATTAACTAAAATACTAAAAAATAATAATATTAACATAGCTTACAAAAACACAGGAAACATAATCAATAAAATAAAGCAACTGGAAAAAATATGTCCCACACTTAATAACAGAATATACAAAATCTAATGCCCTTACTGTAATAATATATACATAGGTCAAACAAAAAAGAAATTAAAAGACAGATATCAAGAACACCTCAATGTATACATCAAACATGAAACTTACAACTCAAACTTAGCTACACACGCCATCAAAAACAAACACACATTCCCCACACTAGAAAAAATACACCTAATAAAAAAAGTACAAAAAGGCCTCAAAATGACAATCTGGGAACAACTACAAATTTATAAACATAAAAATAATATCATAAATGAACAAATACAAATAAAATCAAAAAACGATAAAATATTAATCTAATAGACAAAATTAACCATAAGACAAACTTAAAAGACTCCCACAGTGCAGTGAATCTGAAAATAGAACAATAAACACACCTTACGACAACGGAAATTCCATACATCTCCCAGTCTACTACAACCCCCGGTTAGTGATGCTCGATAATGGAGATACTATCAATCTTTGAAAGTTAACTTGCATAAATACCAAGTAAGATTCTTGTTCAAGTGCATATAGGGTTTTTTTAAATTTATTGCATATGTTTTTTATAAGGTGTTTGTTGTATCCATTTTCTATTGCTATTTTTGTAATAATTCAATTTTTCATTAATTTTTGTTGGTTATCTTGTGTGTATTTTATAGCTTTATTTATCATGTTACTGTGTGTTAATTTTGTGTGTCCAGGGGTGGTTAGCATCCATAAAATTACCCACCAAAACACTGAACACATAAGAAACAACATTAATAATAATATTAACCTAATAAAAACCCAAAAAACAATATATAAAAAAAAAAGAAATTATGAAACTCAAAGAAACACAAGAAAACAACGACTACATAATATTAAAATCAGATAAAACAAACACACCAGTAATAATAATTGAAAATATCAAACAACCCATACAATATAAAAAATGGATACAAATTAATTAATAAAATAAAAGACATAGAAACAAACAGCAACACAAAAATAATTAGTTATGACATAACCAACATGTACCCCAGTATCCCAATAGAAGAAACCATAGAAATAATAAAAAATAAACTAATACACAATAACAAAAAAGAAACACAATAGATAGTATCATTACGCTAACCAAACACATATGTAACCAAAATTACTTCCAATTTAACAATAAATACTATAAACAAACAACTGGACTCCCCATGGGATCACCCATATCATCAGTCATGTCAGAAACATATCTACAACACTTTGAATTAATAATAACTAAGCCTATACTAAACACACGTAATATTTTGCTACGGACAAGATACGAAGATGATATAATTGTAATATACCAACCTACCATTCACAACGAACACATCATAATACTAAACAAATTCAATACATACAACGAAAACATACAATTCACCTTCGAAACAGAAACCAACAGAACAATTAACTATCTTGAGATTATATTAAATATAAACAATAATAAAATAGAAACTATGGTACAAAGAAAACCAACTTCCAACAACACCACAATACACTACAAATCTAACCACCCCTGGACACACAAAATTAACACTTATAGTAACATGATAAATAAAGCAATAAAATACACACAAGATAACAAACAAAAATTAAATGAAGAATTAGATAACATTACAAAAATAGCAATAGAAAATGGATACAACAAACACCTTATAAAAACATATACAATAAATTTACAAAAAACCCCAACTTCATCACAAACTACAACCTGAACACATAAAATATAAAAAAAAAATCTACCTAAAAAATAAATACACCAATAACAAAATAGAAAAAATAACAAATATATACAACAAAGAATACTACACTCCAACGTACAAAGCAAACAACAGAATAATAAAATATATTAATAATACAAACCACAAATAAAAACATTACCTACCAGGAATTTACAAAATTACATGTAACAACTGTAACGCATTTTACATAGGGAAAACAACCAGATCATTTAAAATAAGATTTGAAGAGCATTATAGAGCATTGAAAAACAAAAATTCAAAAGTATCAAATGTTGCAGCACACCTAATATCCCATAAACATGAAATAACAAATTACGAAAATAACCTAACCAAATTTGAAATAAATAATAACCCAATAGAATTAAACTCACTAGAAAAATACCACATTTATAAAAATATATAAAACAATTTAATGAACCTACAGACAACATATACAGACGACGTACTATTCAAAAACATTATACACGAGACTCAAGAGGAAATATGTATGACGTCAACAAATATCAACATCACGGACCGAACATCCACACCTGAAAAATAGAGAAAATTAATTCAGTGATTCGACAATGGTCAAGTGACCGAAAGGTGCCTCATCACATAAAGTAAAATTATTGCACTTTGTGTTGTAAAAAATTATTTACAAGTAATAATAATAACCACATATATATATAAAAAACTAAGTCAAAATACAAATACAAGAATTATAATTGAATTGTAAATTCTATATCGTAAATTCAATTATAATTCTTGTATTTGTATTTTGACTTAGTTCTTTATTAATACACAAGAATACATATTGTGATATATATATATATAGATTTTTTGGACTAGGAGACTGACAGACTTACCTTGGTAAGAGTCCACTCTGTAGTCTTGAAATAGAAACACATAAAAGCACTTAAACAATGATATATTTCAACCACACAGTGGTCTTTGTCAATCGAAGAGAAAACACAAAAAGAAATATGAGAGAATGAAATAAAAAATAAAGATTTTTATTTCTTTCTCTCATATTTCTTTTTGTGTTTTCTCTTCGATTGACAAAGACCACTGTGTGGTTGAAATATATCATTGTTTAAGTGCTTTTATGTGTTTCTATTTCAAGACTACAGAGTGGACTCTTACCAAGGTAAGTCTGTCAGTCTCCTAGTCCAAAAAATCTATCTATCTATATATATATAAGAATTTTTGGACTAGTTAGGATACTGACAGACTTACCTAATGGCAGTAGTCCAAAACCGCAATCTCTTGAAAATAAAGACACATATAAAAGAACTTGTCACACTATTGAAATATTTCGATCAAAATTATCTTTGTCAATCAAAAGAGTGATACAGTCGGTGCCGCTTATTGTGATCATATTTGTCAGAAGCATATTTGATAACAATAACCGAACGCTTAATCACGATGTAGTCTACAGCCGTAGTGCATTGAACTCACTGTATTATGGCCACAACTGTTTGTTCTGAACGATATGTAAGCCTATCATTACATCAAGTAATTCTAATTCTGTAACACTATAATTAAACTGTACTTACCAAATTTTGATGCTATTCCGGACAGTTTTATGTACTGTAGTAGAATTTCTGTAATTTAGTTTTCTACTTGTTAAAATTAGTGAGCATATTTCATGTCAGTTTATTTTATTCCACTGTAGATATTTTTTAAACACTGAATCTAGCATAATTGAAAAAAAATACAGTATATAGAACTACGTAAAACACTTGATCAAAACATTTTAACACATAAAACTTCATTATTAAACACTTCAATCTTATTTACACTTCAAATTTACATTTACTTTTTCTCGAAGAATTCCTCTATATGTGACTGTAGTCTTCTCGTAAAATATTGTTTATAAATTGTTCATATTCATAATGTTTGTTGAAATTTTCTGCTTTTTGTTGAACAAATTGCCTTAGAATCTCAAGAGCTTGGTGAACTTCCTGCTTAGATCTTTGCGGTACACATTTATCATTTTCGACATCATCGGTGCGAAAATTCTTCTTCTTCTTCAGTAACTTTTGATGTTGAAGCAACTACCTCACAAATCTCGTCTTCAGTCATTTCCGCTGCTGTTTCAATACTATCACCAACTTCCATCCACTCAGTATATTCTTTTAAGGACAAATCGAAAGGCTTCAAGTTCTCTTCAGAGTCTTTCTCAGATGTAGCTTGCTCTTGATTTTCTTCAACAAAAAAACACCTTTTCTAAAGCAATTTTCAGAAACTTCATTCCAAGATTTTGCTATCAGATGAATAGCATCGACTTAAGAAGTTTTTTTTAGCCAATTCATTTGAGGTAAGTCATTTGATTCCACTTGCGGATCCTTCCCAGAGCGATGTCTTTTGTTGTCAACATTTGCATTACACTTTGATAATGACAAGATTTTTTCTTTGTTGTTCAATATTTTACATAAGAGAGGTTGAGAAACGCCAAGTTGAGAAGCAACGTTTCTTTGACTCATTTTTGGTAATTTACTGTACCTATCTAGAATATCAAGTTTTTGTTTAAGACTTAAATCGCGTCGTTTCTTTTGAGATTCCGACATCTTGCTATACTGTCCTTTGAAACTTCAAGTGACACTAAACTCTACAAAACAAACGAAAAAAATCTTTAAAAATTAAGTTATGTAAAATCACACTGAAATACTGTAATAAACGTTCATAAAAATTCACTGTTAAAAAATACAGTAGGACTGTACTGTAAATGGTTCAGTAGTAACATCAACTAATGTTAACAAACAACTAGGGTCGACTCAAGGGAGGTTAGGGTGTTTGCGTAAACAAAGAGTAAGGGAGACATTCTGATAACTGTGCTAAGTGCTGAAACCGTTATAAAGTATTTCTGTCATTCTAAAAATAAACATTCTATGAATTGGGCGTCATTGTGTGTTGCACGTGCTGTTTACACTACTTTGTAGACATTTTTACTTGGTCTATGCTAGTATACGTTGACGCATATGATTTTGAATGGCAAATTAAATGATAATAAGCGAACAGATGATTACAATAAGCGGCCTAATTACAATGTATTAATATACGTCCGTGTTTGTTTTTCAATGAAACGATAACAATAACCGAATGATAACATTAACCGTGATCACATTAAGCGGTGCCGACTGTATATATATCTTTCACTATATGTACATGAACATGAATCTTACTTGGTATTTATGCGAGTTAACTTTCAAAGATTGATAGTATCTCCATTATCGAGCATCACTAACCAGGGGTTGTAGTAGACTGAGAGCTGTATGGAGTTTCCGTTGTCACAAGGTGTGGTGTACCGTTATTGTTCTATTTTCAGAATCACTGCACTGTGGGAGTCTTTTAAGTTTGTCTTGGGGTTAATTTTGTCTATTAGATTGAATAATTTATCGTTTTTTTATTTTAATTTGTTCGTTTATGATATTATTTTCATGTTTATAAATTTGTAGTTGTTCCCATTATCATTTTGAAGCCTTTTTGTACTTTTTTAGACTTTTTGAACTAATTTTAGACAAATAATCTGTTAAACGCCATTAATTTATTTTTTAAAACTTATTTCACTTTTTGCATGAATTTTTTCTAGTTCTTTACATGGTGACATTGCTTATTTCACCTCTCGATTAGATTTGACAGATTAATGCTCGTCCTTATTCTTACGTCTTTATGTAACACACTACTGACCCGTTAACACTACAAAGCTTCGCGACAGATGACTTGCTTTCACATTTTAATGGTCAGTTTTTTTAGTCAACAGCATAATGTTTTTGTTTCCCTTTTCTTGAACCTATATGAACTTGATGACATTATGGTTTGGATAAACAATTAAAGGGAAAAGATAAACTAAACAAAGCAAACTACAGTACTGTACAAAATGAATAAGAAGGGGACAAATTATCCTACAACCTGCACAGAAACTACACAGTCTTTGTTTTAAAATACGATACATATTAGTGGGAAATGCTGCAATTTGCCCAGCCACGAATAGGCAAAACCGCGAATAGCGAGGACCTATTGTATATCAAGTGGCATAAGATTGACAACCAAATCTCTGTGCATGTGCTCCTGGTTGCTTGGCCCTCTTTCAAGCAATCATTGAAACTAATGAGGACATTAGCTTACAGTGAAAGGCAGAAAAATCTAATGGGGAAAAAAGGTTTCACTTACACATAATTCAATTTTGAGAAATAAACAAGAGTAGCAATTCCACAATATGTTGTTCTACATTTAATATTTTTATTTTTGTAACTTTTTATACTATAGTTCGGGAAAAGATAGTAAGTAGAGTTGACCACAGGAAAAACTTATTGTGGCCAATTGCAAGCAATTTGATATCAAATATACATTAAACTACACATTACACATAAAGAATTTGTTAATTTTACAATTTTTAGGGTAACTAAAGAGTAACATATAATTATGTTGAGGGTTTTTATAGAATAAACAATCTAACAGGTAGCTTTTAGACAAAAAAAATCAACACTTTATATAGGTTTAATTAATTAATATATTAACAAATTACCACTGTACATACATTTGATTTCTTCTCAGCTCTCAGCCAAGAAAATAAAATAAATAGAAAAAATAAGATTCTATCTTATTATGCAGATTTGCTGGTTTATTTAATATACAATTTTAAAGTATTTTGCTTTACAAGTTTCACCAAAAAAAATGGTGTAAATGTTTTAAAATGCAGTTACATTTTACCATTGTTTATGTTGTTAAAATAACTGAACTACAAAATAACTTGGCAAAGTTTACGCTCCGCTGAAATTGCTGATGAAGGTGGTAACAACACCCTTTAGCTTAGCATCTACATCTTCTGTGATTTTACCTTCCTTTGCAATATTGGCAAGAAGGTCTTTATGGGAAGTCCTGCAAAAAACAATGTGACATTAGAACATTCAAGAAATACTGTCTTCCATCTCTTCTATTCTAATCATACGCTAATGATAAATAACATTCATTTTATTGTTTTTAATCCTATAATAAAATATGAACTGTTTATTTACAGAACTTGTTCTTATACAAATAGATAAACTTCCTGTCAATCTGAACATCTAATACAGTAGAACCTCCTTATTTGCCACAGTAATACCAAACACCCTCTGCACTGTCACATAGTGTAGGCGGCATCAGATAAGGCTGATAACAGATCTGAATCATTCATCTACTGAGAAAATCTCAACATATTTGCCAGAAAATAAAGTGACTTATAGGGTAGTAAATGAAATGGCAACAAAATGCATTACATATGAGGGACAAAAAGCAGCAGAATTGGCGAAATTGATATTACTAACTTAAATCCGGCATCTTGAAATAAAAAAAAAATACCTTAGTGATAAAAATGTTTTTTTCTTTTTAACTAAAATGTAGATCCATAAATTATACCGTATTTTTTCTTGGTAGTCTTATTGTTACAAGGTACTGTAATATATTTTTTTTGTCTATTATGAAAATAGAGTAACATACGAATTGTACTGCAGGTACAATAATATTTATATTTATACATGGTACTGCAGGTAATATTACGTAATTAGGAATTGCACTGCAGGTTACTAGTGTTTTTATAGTGTTATTGTGTTTGACCGAAATAAATCGTGTAAGTCCAACATTAATTAATTTTATACCTATTTATGTGCTATGTTTACTCTCAACCACATGTTAATTTGATGATTTCTGTAATTCGTCAGCCCCTCAATCCCGAACATAATGAATTAAATAGAGAGGCTCTACTGTAGTTACAATAACAAAGTACCACCTTCAGGATGACTGATTCCCGAAGAAAAAAGTATTATACTTTAGTAAAAGTGTCATTTAACTTTAAAATAAAAGAAACTGCATTACTAAATCAGCTATAAAAATAATATGTCCACAAAAAAAGTTAACCCTTTTATTTAGCCTCTCATTAAATTTTTGTTAATCATATATTAAAAAATAAATATACAACAGTCGTGTACCCACAATAAACCTATGTACTTAGTATATCCGCAGTAATTTATTTTATATGTACTGTAGTTATTATGTTGCGTGTATAAACACCTCTTTAGCCTCATTTAAAGAAATTATTGTTTTTGTAAGAAGAAAAATTGCCAAAACACATTAGTACCATCTAGTTTCCAAGACAATATCTGTGTATATTATTCTGGTATACTTAGCAAACTGTCAGCTGATATACTACATGTGTTACCCATTTAGTGATTGTCAAGAAAACAATTACAGCTTATGGTATATCATAAAAGAGCATGCAAGTAAAATGTTCTGAGGGTTTTTAAATGCTGTGTTGCGGTATAGAGGTCGCCCCCCCCCCACATTTATGTTTTGGCCAAGAATTAACTATCTGAGCATAAAACTTAAGCTGATTAGGTCAATTAAACATCAGCTAATTTTATTTAACTATAAACACACACACTATACATTTAGCTTAGTCATTTTAGAGATAAACTAAATGTTTAACAGACATATGTATCTGACACATGAACTTACTTGATGTGTTGGAGAAATTCTTTTTCAAAGGCGGTGATCTTTGCAGGATCCAATTTATCCAAATGTCCTCGTACTCCACAATAAATGACTGCAACTTGTTCTTCAATAGCCATAGGGACATACTGGCCTTGTTTAAGAAGCTCAGTAAGCCGAACACCTCTGTTCAAGAGTTGCTGTGTTGCAGCATCTAAATCTGAACCAAACTGGGCAAAAGCAGCGACTTCTCGGTACTGGGCCAACTCTAGTTTCATAGATCCAGCAACCTAATCCATGGACAAGTTTGGCGTCACAGTTAAATAAACAAAACAGCCATACAAAAATAAATATGCTAAATAAATAACAAATGTATTATAGTTACCAGAGACTAAATGTTTTTTACCAACTGCCTTTATAATTTAATATTAATTGTTTAAAAGTCTATCTTTGGCAGACAATCTTAAACCAGTCTCTGACGAAGCTGGTAAATGATTCAAGTTTAACAGTTTTCTCCTTGATGCACATGATCCATATAGCCTCAAGTCATGTTTAAACTTCACTAGGTGATCAGAACCAATGTAATGTTTTTTTTGATATTACCACCAAACTAGTCCCGATATTAAATAATTCTAATTGTCGCCACGAGAGACCGACAGTTGACTGATAGCAATACAGCTATGAGGACAAAGCTTGATTAAATTATGGGCAAAGCTTGAGGGTATAGTTTTAAATTAAATAAAAGTCAGTCGTCGAGGAGAGTCTGATAGAGAGAGGGTTTGAGAGAGGACACGCCCCCTGGTGACCAAAGGAGGGAACCAGAGAAAGGTAACACATAATACTAATAACGACTCAAATGACTTATTTAATATTCCTTTTATAAGTATTAGTAATAAAATTTATTTGACCGCACTGTCCACAGCTTGTAGAGGATTATTTATGTCAATTAGTTGTTCTAAATGCTATTTTAAAACAAACATTGATGATTTCTCATTTTATCAAATCCTTCGAATGCAGTGCGATTTCACCAATTACAACATCTCCCTTTTCAAACCTTATTTTGGAAGAAAATTATAATCTCATTAGAAAAACAGATTATTTATAATTTTGGGTAGATTTTATGTTGGAGTATCTTTTCTTAATTTTGTCTACAGACCATACAGAGAATTGCAAATATTTGTTTTTATTTCAAATTCGTTAAAACCTTTCCATGAATTTTCCTTTATATTTATACCAATAACAATTTTGTAAAGAAATTTTTCTAGTAAACTGTTAGCCATAAAAATTATTTTAAATTAACAAGGTCTGGCAAACTCTTCTTCAACAATCTTTATGCAATAAAAATTCTCAAAACCAACCTGCTTATAATATTAAAACAACTTATTGTTTTTAAAATGTCAAACTTAAGGTACTGTCTTCATAAACTTGTAATTACCTGTTTCATGGCTCTGGTCTGAGCAGCTGACCCTACACGGGATACAGATAAACCTACATTGATGGCTGGTCGGATACCTTTGTAAAACAATTCAGTTTCCAAGAAAATTTGGCCATCAGTGATAGAAATGACGTTAGTTGGAATGTAAGCAGATACATCACCAGCTTGGGTTTCAATGACAGGTAAAGCTGTCAATGATCCTCCTCCATTGGTTTCATTCATCTTAGCTGCACGTTCAAGTAATCGAGAATGGAGGTAAAATACATCACCGGGGTAGGCCTCACGACCTGGTGGACGCCTCAACAGCAATGACATCTACACAATATTATACAAAATTAATGACAAATTATTTCATAACAGGTTTTAAATAATTCACTTCAACTAAATATTTTTATAGTAACACATATTTATAGTTTAGTTTAACAAATTCTCTATATTTGTACTGTTAAGACTAGATTATCCTTCAGGGGTCATAGCCGTGGCTGTGACATAGGGAATAGACGAATTACAAAATACCCACCCATTTACTCTCAAATTGTTTGAAAATTCCTTATGTGTGCCCATTTGTATTGATTTCGAATATTTCTTACTGTATTATCTCTATTAAATATTAATTAACCTTTTGAACTCCAATTATTTGGTCACCGGCCGCTCCACCAGATCCAATTAGTTACCATGTATTTTGCACACATATGTTTAATTATTCACTAAGAAATTAAGACTTCAAGTAAATATATATTATTATATACCACTGTGTTCAGAATAAAATAAAGAACAGTAATATGAGGTTTGTATGTTAAAACCTTGAAGTATGAATTCAGTAGCCCTGATAAAATGCAGTTTTGTTGGTTTTTTATTATAGAAAACAATTTATATTTTTCTTTGTTGATGAACTAGAACTTTGCGTACGATGAATTATAGTCATTTTAAGCCAAAAGTAATACTGAATTAAAATATGCACAAGTAGTATCACAAAAATTAGGGATGGGCCGATTCCTAAAATTTTCGATTCCGATTCTAAAATTTTCCGTTCGATTCTCGATTCTTTAGTCGATTCTCAATTCTTTCAAGTTATATTAGCTTACATGCTAGTTCTCTAATAATTAATTTAGTTAGCATCTTGGTCATATGGCAAAACCTTTTAAAAGTTCTGTTTTAATGTAATAGGCTACACAAAACCTTCAACCTTGATTTATCAATAGGAATTTTTAAAAGCATAAAAACATATCAGATAAAAGTAATGACTTATTTTAAAGTTAAAAATTTGAACGTTACTTATTTTATGATGTTTGAAAAAATACCTAAGCCTATTTACATTGTCTCTCAAAGCAAAACAAAAATTAAAAACAAACGAACAACATAAAAAGTAAAAAATTAATACAAAGGATAGTTTTTAATATTTAAAAGTCTGGCAGGTAATGTACATTTCTGTTCAAAAACACAAGCATTTGAACACATTGTGGGTCAAGCTAGTCTCATCGCTTGTCATATATAACTCCTAAAGTTGAGAAATGTTTTTCAGAAAACACTGTCGCGAGTGGGCAGACAAGTATTTTATTGCCATTGCATTTAAATGAGGGTATTTGGCACTTTGTACTGCCCAATACTTCCCAACATCACAATCTGGACTGGCATTAGGTTCCCTCAGATAATTGTTAACTTCTTCTTCTACTGTCAATTCTCCTGGGGTACCTTCTTCCTCAACATTCTGGATTACCTTCTCCACATCTGGTGGGACCTTTTTTCTGCAGGTGTCTGGAACAAGTCCAACTGATTCAGGCCTATTTTGTATTTATTACTCAATCCCAGTTGATTTTTAACCGACTATCACTTGTAGGTCCTGTGTCTGAGGATAAAGTTTCTTCAAGTATAGATCTTTTTTGTTGATAAATTTGGGCAAAATGAATGTTGTTAAGTGCTTTTTCATATTTGATATATTATGTGGTTTTCCATCGTCAGTTTCTGTTAACCGTCATTGAATTGACGCGACGGCCAGTACCCTGAACCGAATACAGTCGAGCCTCTTAACGCTTTATGTTTATTAGTACTACTCAGCTGGTGTTGCTACTTTTGGAAAAGTTAAGGCACAGTTTTTAACAACAAGCTTCACACTACTTACAGATGTAATTACGATGGTTTTTTTTTGATAGATAAACGCCGACGGGATTAAAAACATGATGTTATTCTAAGAGCTTTTTGTCCGTAGTTACGGGCCGACACACATAACGTATTGTAATGATTTTCACTACTGTTTTCAAAATTTCACAAAACCTTAAAAGTAAGTCGGAAATATTGACTAAATATTTAGTTGTAAAATAATCCTTAAAAACGGACTTTGTGAAAGTTAAGTACAAACATTGATACACGTAGATAAACTCATCCTTACTAGGAAGTAAATTATAACATACATTCCTTAACAAGTAAATTATTTGGTGTTAAAACTTTTACTTAATATGAATCTTGGATAGTATTTGTTGGACCTGAAGCATTACTTATCAGAGAGAGAATATATTACACTTTAGTTCTATTCACAAAATGTTTATAAACTCACAAATCAATCACATGTAACACGTTTATGTGTCTTAGTGATAAGCGCCAAAACACTTTTATCACCAGTCAGTTTATTATTTGGGTAACCGACATGAAATTATGGTTTTGTTGTTTCTTGCTAACACAAAACACAAAAAATATCAAAACAGTGTTCCACAGATAATAAAATTTAATTAAATCAAAAACAATGTCGTTACGTTTCATTTACGGTAGGAAAAAACTATGTTGGGCCAGTTGTTCCGACACGTATTTTTATAAATATTATGATAAGAAATGTATATTCATACTTAGATATGATAGGGGAACAAAGTATAAGAACACATTATTTAAAAATGAGCTTAAAATATTTTGGCAATTCTCTATGAAAACGCCGATATTGTGGCCGGCAGCTAAAGTATTAAGGTGCAGTGACGCGTTCGCTTTGTTTGTTAAACTACATGAACTATTTCACCTGTAAGTTTATATTACTGTACCTTATTTTGCTACATTTGTAGCTACTGTGCGGATCTGTTTATCATGTAATAGTTTCATTTGCTATTACAATCGTGTTTATTTTCTTTTCGCTCTGAAATATATTACATTACTGTGAGAGTGATATCTGTCTATAATATAATTTATTGAGGTTAAGTTTCGGAGGAATAATACAGTGTTTCTGTAATCCGTCTATTCGCTCAACCGTCATGGCCACGGTTAATCGAATTTTTACTGTACTTTTTTGTGTTTCGTTCTGACATCTATAAATCAGTAGCAGTAAGACACGTGGGGGAGAGAGAGAACCGAACCCGCTCTAGTGAGAGAGAGAGAGACAGACGAGCGATGTCAAACGACCAGAAATGGTTACGATCTTGATTGCTGTTGCTTCATAAATAATAATATTTTTGTTTACTTTTATCATTTAATTCATTCAAATCAACTAATACATAAATAAGACATAGTAGGTAATTAATTATTTTTCCAATAAATTACTCCACACACATATTTTAATAGTTAACAAAATAGGAATCGGAATCGACACTTTTATGATGAAGAATCGAGTATCGACGATTCCTCGATACCACCTAGAATCGACGATTCCTGGAATCGAGAATCGGAATCGGCCCATCCCTAACAAAAATCTGTATGTAATATTTATTATAAAAAATGTAAAACTATGCACATGTATAAAAATGCTAAGAGTGGTGTACCTACTATAATACTCAGCTGCAACTAGGTTTGAATGCGACATAACAGTTCACTTTGTTGTAATTATTTTAAAACAAAAGCAAATTGCACTAAACGCCATATTTACAAACACAAAATATATTTACAAAAGTAGCTACCACAAAAAATATATAGGTCTAAAAATAAATTAATGAAGTTGTTTAATTTGTTTAGGCTGAAATTATTTTCACATACTCCTTTATTTGGCTACTTGAAAAACACTTCAATTTATTGTTTATAGTTTTTGACAGTGTGAAACTTTTCAAAGTAAATGTTTGTATGTAATCCTGGGTTATTTGGGCAAATCTGCGCAGTAAGCCTCAGCCGACACATTGTAAGCCTATTAGAAAGCACTATATGTATATAACAATATATGTCAGAACTAAAATAAAAGCAAAACACTAAATGAATAAAGGAGATTATGAATAAGGATAAGTTCACATAAACAGCGATCTATCAACTAAGCCAGATGTCTAACGCTTACTGTGCAGTACATCGTAAGTAACTCCCTGGAACCAGTTGTTTATTTACAGAAAAAATTATGATAAATATGGCCGAACATCTTATAAACATTGCCTTCTCATAGCACAGCAAACGAACGTAATACACGTTATCATTAAGTAACACGTTCTAAAGTATGTAATAGTTGCGCCACAAAATATGTCGGACTGAGTCCAACAATGGAGCAGAACAAGATTTTTAGTGATGTCGGACTTAGTTCGCCTATGGAGCACAAAATGTTATGTAAAAAATCCTGAAATGATTTGTAGGCTTAGGTTTTGCATCTTTAATCATTTACAATTTACAGAACTCTTTTCCACCTGTCCAATCCTCCGAAAAACACCAAGTGTGTCTCCAGCCTATAGGGTTAATAATATGACCACTATAATTTTTTAAAATACAATTCCTTAATTGAAGAACAGATTCCATGTATCATTTTGTTTCAAAATATTACAATGAATCACCGATACAGTCATACGTCTCAAATATATACATAGAATGTATAAGGTTCCCAAAGGAATGATAAAGTTTCAGTTGGTAAGCGCAATATTCGTGCAATAAGGCGAAATCCAACTTGAATATATATACCGTTTGGAATAAATAATAAACAATTCTTAACACATTCGCTATCGCAATGTTAACTAAATAGCTATTGGTATGGAGCAGCTTAATCACATATGTGCCGTACCGACGTCCCACATATGCGCCACTCGGGGTAGTTGTAATGGACTCATGGCTTTTATTAAAGACATTGTTTAGGTGTTACTTTTATTCCTCTGACAAATCAGTGGTTTATTATAATGGCTTGATATAATCATATCTGCTTATAGATATGTCTGACGTTAATGTGGCACATTTATTCTCTCAGTTATTAAGGACAATGATGACAAAATACAGTTCCTTCCACCCACAGAGGCAGTTTTGGTTTTGAATTATCACGGTTTACTAGGTTTACTCTAAATGACATTTATCACAAAAGATATAAATGTGCCAAAAGTGATGGGCGAGTTTGTAAATATTCTGTGCAGTGTAAGGAAATCAATGTAAACATATTTTATCTCTGTTACAATAATATTTATAACCCGGCTAATACATGTGCCATCTCAAAAAACAGCAAACACAAAAATATACATTCAACAAACATACTTCTAGGATTTTTAAGTAATATAACAACTTTTACAACATTCCACTTTTAGTCTGTTACCAAGGTCGGACCCACATTAACGAGGTCTGTGTGGAAAGATTGAATTCTTAACCCCCAGACTGTCACGCTCGGTAGCGAACATGTTAAATTTGATGAACTAATACAATTAAAATTACCTAAATTTAATAAAATTACATTTTTTGAAAAAAATACCTGTCTGTAAGCAACAGCTTGTTTGGACAAATCGTCATAGATGATCAAAGCATGCTTTCCGTTATCACGGAAGTATTCTCCCATAGCGCAACCTGAGTAGGGAGCTAAATACTGGAGTGGTGCAGCATCAGAGGCAGTTGCTGATACAATGATGGTATACTTCATGGCACCGGTATCGGATAATCGCTTTACGATCTGAGCGACAGTAGATCTCTTCTGACCAATAGCAACGTAGATGCAATATAACTTTTTCTTCTCGTCTTCAGCATCGTTAAACCTCTTTTGATTAATGATGGTATCAATAGCCAAAGCGGTTTTTCTGCAACATTATGCATAAAATTAGATTTGATGTAAAAATTTCTCTTCAATAAAAAAGTTGACAGATAAAAGGAATTACCCTGTCTGCCTGTCACCAATGATAAGTTCTCGTTGTCCTCGTCCAATAGGCACAAGGGAATCGACAGCCTTAATACCAGTCTGCATAGGTTCCCTTACAGATGTTCTGGGAATAATGCCAGGAGCCTTAATTCCTACTCGGAACCTAAGCAATAAAATTATAAAAGGTAAATTAAACTTAGAAGGGTGGTAGAATTTCTTTAAAACACAAGGTAAAGAATTAATAAAATGTATTACCTCTTCTTTGAGGTAAGAGGGCCTTTGCCATCAATGGTATTTCCTAAAGCATCAACGACACGACCTAGTAAGTCGTCTCCAACAGGTACATCAACGATGGCACCTGTACGCTTCACAATATCACCTTCTTTAATAAGTTTGTCGTTACCAAACACTACAACACCAACATTGTCAGGCTCCAAGTTCAAGGCCATACCCTATAATAAATTAATTTAAAAAATTAAAATCTCAAAACAGAATTATAAAATATTATTTAAAAGCAAAAGCATTTGATTAATTACTTCGTAGCATAGAAATACGATTCTATCTTAATAATATATAATTAGAAACAAACTATAAACAAAATCACTAATTAGGCCAAAAATAAAGAGATATCAAGGAAGAGAACAACAAATATTCTTTGATTAAATAATAAAGTTAAATTTATTGTTACTTGGTGAAGCCTTAGCATGAGATGTATTAACTGTGTGTACCTGACAGAGGCAGAAATAATGATACTTATAAATCCTAAGCCAATATATGCTGATTGAGAGGGAGCCTAATGCATGAGTGGGAGTGAACTTGGATTGAGAACTCTATACAAAGTGGGGGTCTACTTACAGCAATGGTCAGACAAGGCTGTTAGCAGCTGCCAATAATATTGTCAGCAAGCCACACAGTCTGTCCCAGGACCATGCGAATCCCAGTAAGCTGATATTTATTACTGAAAATATAAGTCAAATATACACATTACTAAGAAAGGGTCACTAATTAAAACCAGCAATCCAAACAGTAAAATCGTTTAACATGTTAAATGCGGCTGGTGTGCATGAACCCCCCTCCTGTACTGGCGCCCACTTTCCCTCTTAATTCATTGGCTTAGTGTTAGGTTAGATGTTCTCGAAAAACGTATCGCTTGTTAGTTATTGTGTTAGTGTTTGTGAACATTTCGGTGAGTTTTGTTTTTTGTTCCACCATTGCTGTCAAAATGGGAAGTGTATTATCATATCAATGTGTTATAGTAGTAGTGTTTATTAGTTCTTGTACAATGAATATGGATAAGGATGAATTATTGGAGAATGACTACTCTGACGGCATTTCTACATTATCCATATTCATTGCCCAAAAACTAATAAACACTACTAATATAGCACGTTTTAAGTAATACTGATATGATAATACACTTCCCATTTTGACAGCATTGGTGAACAAAAAACAACACACACAAAATGTGCACAAGGACTGGCAGGATAACCGACAAGCAATACGTTTTCCGGCAAAGGCTAACCTCACACTGAACCAATGAATTTAGAGGTGAAGTGGGCCCCAGTAGGAAGAGGGCTCCATACACAGTAACCACATTCAATTTGTTAAAAAATCCTAGGGCATACAAGTACATTCTGATAACAAACAAGCCCATCCAATGGTAGTACCCTAACTACTGAGGCCTAATAAAGCAAGGGTAACATCTTAACTTAAGAGAAAAATTAATCACACGAAGGAACCAAACTTAAACATTGATGAAGAAGCCTTAAGCATTAGTAACAGTAAATTACTAACAAAAAAACTGCAGACAGTTATTATGTAGATGATTGCAGACAGACGAGTTTCAGCTATAGCTCAAAAAATGTTTTTGGTAAGTGTCCAGGGTTTGATGTTTTGCCTCCTCACATTACTCAATTCAAGTGTAAATGTAAGGCTTTTATTTTTCATACCACTACAGGCTTAATAAGAGCAACAAAAAAGTTGCCAAAACGTTGCACTAAATAAATAAACTTTTGACTCGATATTCAACTCCCTTACCATTTATTCAAAAAAACTATATTTCATCAAATGATGGACAAAATTTAGAGAAGCTGTGATTAAATTTTTAGAATATGCTATTACACTTTAAATATAATCCCGATATTTAGATATTTCATAGATAAATATCATATATGACAAATAATAACAAATTGTTTACAATATTTACACACAATAAATAACAGTTACAAATACTGTAATAAACTGTAAACAGTAATGAATTTGGTTATAAACAATTTGATTTGTTACCAAATATTTACCTTTAATCCCGAAGAGAATTCCACCATCTCATCAGCTTGGATATTTTTGAGACCATATACACGAGCGATACCATCTCCAATACTCAACACTCTTCCTGTTTCTTCCAAGTCAGCCTATACACAAATGTTTTATTAAAATTACTATAAATATTCAAAAAGAGAACATAAGATTTTACAAAAAAAAACATTTCAAATCTCGATAAGAACTACAAAAAAATATCTAGATTTGAAAATTCAAAATTTGTTGCCTCATTAACTATAAATATTTATTATGGCTTTACAAAATTCTTTTAATCTAAATATAACATAAAATACACATACCTTCATATGATTTTGTTAAAGAAAATTGTTTAACACTCAAAGTATGAGATTATACATAATTTTGAATAAGGTAATTATTTCCTGTGCCCACGTCTAAGATTCTAGCAAAAAAATCATACCGACTTGAAGAAAACAGAAAGTTGAAAGACTGATGGCAAAGCAGAAAGTCATCAGGGAAAAAAAAGTAACAAAAACTCTCGCTCAGGGAAATAAATATCTTTTTATCAAATTAAATTTGGGTAAAAAATTAGTGTGGAGTAGTCAGAAGTACTACGTTCGCGTATCAAAGGTGAGCTGTACTACATATACTTAAATATACATATAAAGTCTCGAGTTAGCATAGATTTGGTTGTAATTTTATACATGACTATATACCATATTAAAATATACCTGTAGAGTGTCCATTCAGGATAGATTTGGTTGTAATTTTATACATTATTTAATTAGAGGTCTACTTCCACGGAGTAATACTTCGTCACGTGATCTCTATTCTAGCCCTAAATGTGTACATTTGGTTAAACGTATAAAATTACAACCAAATCTATCCCGGCTGGATACTTCATAGGTATATAAAATTAACCTTCTGTGCCAATCACAAACAATAATTATCAATATAGCTTCAGGACATGTTTTTGATTCATTTTATAAGCATTGTATTGGGAGTGAGCATTGTGCATTTTTACCAGCATTATTAGCACCACATTTGGGGGGGGGGGGATTACTTTTTCCAAAATTTTTAATTTTTGAGGGGTGTTCGAGTTGTAATAAATTTTTTCGTACCTTTGATGACTTTCTGCATCGACCAATATTTTTTGCTAAAATCGTACACATGGGCATGGGAAATAAAAACCTTGAATAATTTTAGAATCTTTTAGGAGCGTCACAAATATTAAAATAAAATTTTACTATATTTTTGTAATATATTTTTTTAAACATACTATTAAGTAATCCCATTTAAATACATTTAAGGTTTTGAAAATTTATAAAAATGTTTTATTCCAAAGATATTTGATATAAAATTAATATTTTTTCAATTAAACCCTTTTAAGACCATAAGCTGATACATTAGTCATCTGATTTCCAACAGAGAAAGACTGCACGCCGATATATGGGCTCGGCATTACAAACAGTTTTAGTTCTACGTAAAATTAACACATTACGTTATTATTACTACTAAAAGGAAGCTTATCCCATGTAGAAGAGAATGGTGCTTTTTCCACCCAAATTTTGAGAAATATGGCGATAAATGAGGACTATTTAGACAGCTGCAAGTCCTCTTACGGCAATTCACGCTAGTTTGATTCCGTTGTTCAAGTGGTCTGTTCTGTTGTGTATTACGGTGATCACGGGCACGTTTCCTTTACACATTTCGAAATTATTTATTCTAAAAATATCGTTCATGTTATTTAGTATTATTTCCATCAGTTTTTAATTTATCTAATTTTGTTTTTCAATGTTAGTTTGTTAAAACGTTTTGTGAAGTAAGTTTGCTTACAGCCGGAAACTAGAAAACAATCACAGACTGCATGCATACAATGTGATAAGGAATTTTATAGACAAATCATCTCAAAACATACTTGTTTAAATTTCATTCTACATACATTATACGATTCGGGAAGTAATATATATAAATAGACAGACTGTAAAAATAGAGCTATAGTGCAAACATTGAACAATGTAGGCATAGCTACATATATTCAGACTCATAATGCTGGTAGCGAATATAGACAATTTTAAAAACTAAGGTTTTTATCAGTGTAGACAATTGAAATTCACAACATATGTAGATAACCTCTTAAGATTATTGTGTAAGAGTTTCAAGGTGACAGGATTTTTTTGGAGATTTTATATGCTTAGACACAGAAAATCAAGAAAACTGATGATGGTAAGTAGGACTTATTGACTCAATGCATGAAAATCTGTGTAAATGAATTATGTATAATAACAATATTTATTAACCTTAGTAATTATGGAACAAATATCACAAAAAACAGATTTCTATCCATATTTATATGGAATCTACACAACATTAAAAGAAGTACTGCAAAAACCGGAAAAACGGTCCGGTCTTTTACTAAAATAAATGGTCTTAAAAGGGTTAAACAAGTGTTTTTTATTTAACCTGAAAGTAACCTCCGTGTGTGACCTCTTGTGTTACCCCAAACCATACGACCTCCAAAGGGTTACATTTTGGTATACCAATGTTCTACATATAATTAGGATGCTTTTTTAAAAATATATTCCAAAGTTGGGCAAAACTTACAAAATATCGTACTGACAGCTAACTTAATTTCGTACTATTTGACCTTGATGCATCAAATGCTGTAAAAAAAATACTTTTCTGCCTACTTATTTGTGTGGGGAGGTTTTTCATTATTCTACTAGGCAATATTAGGTCCCTACTTAAAATTACTGTAGATTTTATGATTTTAGTCTGATGGAAAACTGATACACAAAGAAAAAATACAAGCACACTTCTTTCTTCTAAAAGTCAGTCTATATTTTTTAATTTTTTTTGTTACTTAGTACATTTTAAATTTCATAAAAGAGCTGAATTATTATTTCTTTATTTATGGAATAGTTTTTCTAACAATTTTCATGTATATCAAGGTCTTGTTTTAACATTGAAAATTGTTAGAAAATCTATTACATAAATAAAGAAATTATATATATATAAATATCGCAATATGTTTTCTTGTGTATTAATAAAGAACAAAAGTCAAAATACAAATACAAGAATTATATTTGCATTTACAATTGTAAATTCAAATATAATTCTTGTATTTGTATTTTGACTTTTGTTCTTTATATATATATTACCAAAACAAGCTTTATTAAACATTTAATAAGTTTTGTAGTTTATAATTACAAGATTATGACGGCATAAAATCTCATATACTGTGTTGTATACTATACACGTAAAACTAAAAGTGCCCATGCTCTAAAATAAGCTACCTGATTGGCTCCAGAAACCTAATTGAATTAACACCTAATTAAAATAAATATATGTTTTGATAAATAAAGACCTAATCAATCATTACTTCCAAATGAAATTATGTGGAATTACAAAATCGTAATATGATTCCATTTTTTAACCAATACTATTTCATACTCCCTTGTACCATCTTGCTGAATCTGGATAATATTTGTTACAAATTATATGACACAAATAATGATCTTTTTAAAAACTACATCGGTCAACACTATTGAAATTTGTTAAGTTACCTGATTATAGTAGATTCCATGAGTCATAAATTCCGATGAATATATAATCCGTACATTACCAAATAACCTATTGAGAATGGGAAGAATTTACTTACCTTTGGTGCAGAGCCCAGGATACGTTCTTCCAAAATGGATGAAATTTCTAATGCTCGGTTACTACACGACACGTGCAGCTTGCGACTGGCAACCTGCGCAGCAGGCCATGTTAAGTTTGCCACCTATGCACAGAAATGTTAATTATTTATTAATGTTAAATATGGCACTACAAGAAGTTTTGAAGATATATAACTCTATAACTTGACACTTTAATATTAAAGCCAAGATGGTGGCCTTATATCAGAAATGCTACTTTAAATATGTGACTCACGGTTAATTCTTATATTCAATTTTATAACACATGCATTAGCTTAATTCTATCTATAATCACTTAATAAATAACCTTCACAAACAATAACAGTAATTTCATAATCTTTAAAAAACATACATAAGATAAAATAAAAATGGCAACATTATGCCTAGTAGATAAACACGCATATTGCTAATGCCTAATTTATAAACCTCAATTTGAATATAATGTGAAGTTCACAAAATCTATACACAGTAGAGAGTCGAAAATCCGGATCAATTGGGACTAGGAACAATCTGGACTACTGATTTATCTGAATTTTCAAACAATCTTTAAACTATTGCGTATTATTGATATTTCATTAGCTGTAATCTATTTTAATGCTTAGAGTAGCATATAAGTTTTAATTCAACCAGGAATTACTACAAAATATACGTCAAAGGGCTTAAAAAATACAACAGAATTTAGTGAAAGAACATATAATATACATACTAATGGATAGCAGAGAAAGCCAAAAAAAGCATACCTGTGCAAAACTAATTGAGTGAAAAAGTCCTTTATTGTTGTTTGAAAAAAAATTAAAAAATTATGTAATTTTTCTTTACAGATGAATAATTATATTAAAAATTACTTAAAGATTGAGTTTAATAACAAATTTTATTATTTTGCTGATTGTTTACATTACCCGTATGCAGAGCACACAAATCTAAAAAATGTATATCATGATTAAATATACTGTATGTTGAGTTTTAAAATTAGTTGTGTTGCATTTTTCGGAAAAGATGTATCTTCTTTGCATTTATAATAAAATGTTACACTTATTTAGATTTGTATTGGCGCCGAGCTTCATGCTCTGTATGCCAAGTCCCGTTAATTCTGAAATGACAATCCAGATTTGCAATGCTACGGATTTTTGACGCTCTACTGCAATTCCATTACAGGTCGTTATGATATAACATGAATAATATAATTATTTATATTATTTACAGTATTATATATATATATATGTATATATATATATATATATATATATATATATATATATATAATACTTTACATTATCAACACTGTGAAAGGAATAAATAAAAACACAATAACCATAATCAAATTATCTACTTTACAGACTATAGATATACATAAAGATAGAAGGTAATCATCTTCAGAAGTACCACTTAGAAATAATTTTAAAAAATTTTTAAATAACAGGACTCCCTATCCCCTTCTCTCCCAACATTCCTGACCAATAAAGTACCAACATGATATGAATGTCAACCTCTAATAGGGTGGGGTTAGAAAACTTGTTAAAAATATAACTCCAATCACTAATTACTTGGAATAAATTTACTGTGGTTTATTATTAAAAAAAATAATACACACAACAACACCTCTAACCACAAATATTTTTATTCTAGTCTTATGTACATTTCAATCACAAAGTAACCATTCTCAGAGACCATGTATGTATACATAGTATGTATTGTCATGTCTACGAAGATTAAGAGGAGAATAGAAATATTTGTGGTTAGAGGTGTGTATTATTTTTTACAACTTTAATATCTAACGAACAAAACGATTTAGGCATTAAATTACAAAATCCATACTTTATCATTATTCATGGATTAGTCCTATATTTATAAACAGAATTCCTTCCAAAGACATTTACCAATGCTCTGTCATTTATATTACTAATTTAACATTGTACCAATCTAAATTATGGGTTGTAACATGTTTTAAGGTTTGGTTATTTGTGTGAACAAGCCTCACTAATATTTCTGCTGATTTTATGTGGTAAATTGTTTTCAGCACAAGTAAGAAAAGAAAGGCTATGCAAATATTAATTGCAATATTTCCTGTTTTGTGTGTTGAGACCATGGAAAAGTGTTTGTTTTGTCATGCTGAGACATTTTATGACAATATTGCAAAAAATAAAGACAAAACTTTAAACTTAAAAAGTTTTGTATATGCAGTGAAAGTGATATTTTATCTAAATTTTTAGGGTATAACCACCAAGTTTACACCCTAACTTATTTCTTGAATTATTATTGCAAAAAAGATAGGCCTAAACCCTGAATTTGTACGTTTTGTGTAAAAATATGGTGATGAGTTTTTACATAAATTGTATTTTTTTAGTATCAGTTTTTAAATTGTCTAATTTTTAAAACATCTTTATATCCTATATCACTAGGTTTTTGTTGCTTTTATCACTTATATACAGAAAGTAACTAATTGCAAAAGTTTTCCATGACCTTGAAATAATATATTTAACTCAACATATTCAGTAGAGCGTCGCGAATCCAGATTGTGGTTCAGTGGGCACAACTCTTGGCGCCACTATAATACATGTCTAAGCCAAGTATTTTTAATTATAAATGTAACGAAGATACAGTAGAACGTTGGTTATCCGAACGTCAATTATCCGAAACGTCAATTATCCGAACACGAAAAAAGGTTGCGTGTAACCTGAACTAGACCAAACGTCACCGCGTAATAAACACTCGTCAGTTTGACCTTGGTAGTCGGCGCCGCCGTGCGACGTAGCAGACGTTAGACGGCACTCACAGCAGTCGCTTCCTTGTCAATCATTCACTCGCATAGTGCAGCGCTAAAAGTACATTACAGTTTAGTTTATAATTTGTGAAGTTAAGTTTGTTTGGAAAGTACAGTACAGTTTAGTTTATAATTTGTGAAGTTAATAGTATTGGACTGTACAGTAGTTTCAAGAACATTAGTCCAGTAAGTTAGTTTTTTCTTTTATTCTGTACATTATTGTTGTTTTAAGGTTAGGTTAGTTGTAATATTGTAGGCCGTAGGATGTTTATAATTTGACATGGCGACCTCTAGTAAACCTAATAAAAGAAGCAGAAATGTTTTATCTATTGAATCAAAATTAAAAATCATTGAAAAACTAGAAAAAGGTGAAACAGGGACATCTTTAGCAAAACAATTTAACGTTGGCAAGGCAACAATATCAGAGATAAAAAGTAAAAAATCTGAAATCCTTAAATTTGCCTCCAAACTGGACAGCGAAGATGGATCTAGAAAAAGGAAATCGATGAAAAGACCTCAAGATGAAAAATTAGAAGAGGCGATGTATCTATGGTTCATTCAAAGGCGAACAAAGGGGGAACCAATATCAGGCCCTTTGCTTTGTGAAAAAGCCATCCAAATCAATAAAAAACTTGGTGGGTCAGCCGACTTCAAGGCTAGTACAGGGTGGTTGAAGAATTTTAAATCACGCCATGGTGTACGTGAGCTTGACATACAAGGTGAAATATTATCTGGAGATTCTGCAGCTGCAGAAAAATATAAAGAGACATTTTCCAAACTGTTAAAAGATGAAGGATATTCATTGTATTTGGTATACAATGCTGATGAAACAGGCCTTAATTGGAAGTCACTGCCGCGTAAATCATTGGCATCAAAACGAGAAAAGGCGGCGCCAGGATTTAAGGTTAGCAAGGAGCGTGTAACAATCATGGTTGCAGCAAACGCTACTGGTACGCATGCATTGCCTCTCCTAATGATAAGCAAATCTAAAAAGCCTAGGTGTTTTAAAAATGTGACTTGTTTACCTCTTACCTACAAATCACAAAAGAATGCGTGGATGAATTGTGAAATTTTTTTAGACTGGTTTACTAATGAATTTATCCCTGATGTCAAAAAGTACAAAAAAGATAACAATAAGCTGGGGAAAGTACTTCTCGTTATAGACAATGCCCCAACCCACCCGGATGTTGAAATATTGAACTCAATCGACGAGGACTTTAAAGTGACCTATTTACCACCTAACGTGACAGCGTTACTTCAGCCCATGGACCAGGGCGTTATAGAAAAGCTTAAAAGGATGTACAAAAAGCAAGTTCTTCGTCGCTTGTTACTTGCTGATGCCAATGAAGAAAGTGTTGTGCAATTTGCCAAAAAACTCAACGTCAAAGATTGTTCTTACATGATAGCAGACTCTTGGAGCACCATGAAAGAAAGCAACTTAAAAAATGCTTGGAACAAAATTTTAGAAAAGACTCGTGAAAACATAGAGCCTGAAGTTACAGACCAGGAAGATGTTGATGAATTTTTGGAGTTGTATGGAGAAATTCCTGGATTTTCAGAATGTGACATACAAGATACTGAAGATTGGCTAACAATGGACAATGACCCAGGCTTCCAGATCATTGATGATGAGGAAATTGTTTCTCTGATGCTGGCTGAAGATACCACCCAGCATGACAGCGATGAAGACTGTAACACAGATACTGCAGAAAGCACCAAGAATCGTCCAAGTCATGAAGAAGCTTTTTCGGCATTCAATACTGCGATGTCTTGGCTTGAAAAGCAAGAGGAGAGCTGCCCAACTCAGCTTTTACTGCTAAAGAGGCTTAGGGACTTAGCAGCTAAAAAACGGTCCTCAAGTTTAAAGCAAAAGACAATAAAAGACTATTTTACAAAGTAATTCCAATGCAATACATTACAGTATTAAAAATGTTACTTTATCATATTTTTATGTTTCTATTTTTTTTTAAATTTGACATTACTCTTTATAAAATGTGTGAATATTATATTAACTTCAGTACAAAATTACATAAAAGAGTTGATAATATAATAAAAGTATTATGTATACGTAAATATGTTGTGTTTTTAATTTCCACATGCTTAATCAATAATTTACCTATCAGTAAGCGCCTCAAATGGCATTATTAAAACTATGTTTGATTATCCGAACATTTGATTATCCGAACACCCTCAGGTCCCAATTAGTTCGGATAACCGACGTTCTACTGTACATCAATTCTAAAAAAATGTGTCACGACTGAATTTAAAACATAATATACAGTATATTTAATCATGATTTAAATTTTTTAGATATGTATGTTCTGCATGCTAATCAATGTGTATTGTAAATAAGCAAAATAATAGAATTTATTATTAAACTTAATCTTTAGCTTATTTGTCATATATGATTTTGTTCAAAAAACAATATTAGGCTTCTTCACTCAATAAGTTTGTACCGGCATGGTTTTTTGATTTCTGTGCTATGTATTAGTATGTACATTATATCTTCTTTCGCTATATTTTTTTGTTTTTTTTTAAGCCCTCTGACATATATTTTGTAGTTCCTGGTTTAATTCAAACTTACACGATACTCTAAGTATTTAAATAGATTAGAGTTAATGAAACACCAATCATATGCAGTAGTCTAGAGATTGTTTAAAAATCGGGATAAATTAATAGTCCGATTTTCAAAGCTCTACTGTAATAGTAATTACGAACATGACATTAGAAAACAATACATTATATAATTGGTAATTATTAAGATCAGCAACTAACGTCCGGAGCGTACGGCAAAAAAAAAATTTCTGATCAATTTAACCTTCCTGAACACAAATCTGAAGTTTTTTTTTACTGCAAACACATTTAAAAATATATATATATATATAACCTAACTTGGTAAAAATATAGTCATGACAGTTTACATTTTTTTTGTTTTTTTTAAAATTACTTGCTTTAATGTCTATAACACGAATATCAACTTTTTTTTCCGTGGAAAATACGGAAAGTTACTTTTTTCACATTTCAAGTGTTAGGCTTTAATGGCATGTAGGCCTATAGCTTGAACCGGGCTACAGCGCACTGCACTACGTCTAGATTTGGTTGTAATTTTATACAACATTACTATATATCTATATTAAAATATACCTATGAAGTATCCAGTAAGGATAAATTTGGTTATAATTTTATTCAACATTACTATCTACCTATATTAAAGTATACCTACGAAGTATCCAGTCAGGATAGATTTTGTTGTAATTTTGGTAAATATTCAAACTTATTACCGATGCAGAAAATTACAACCAAATCTATCCTGACTGGATACTTCATAGGTATATTTTAATGTAGGTATATAGTAATGTCTTATAAAACTATAACCAAATCTATCTTAACTGAATACTTCGTAGGTATATTTTAATATAGGTGGATAGTAAAGTTGAATAAAATTATAACTAAATCTATGCTGACTGGAAACTTCATAGGTATATTTTAATGTAGATATATAGTAATATATAAAATTATACCCAAAAGTTAAATTTTTAGATTTTAAGTTTAGTATTAAAATAAACTGACTTTGACATAGTTCAGTGCACTGTAGCTACTGTGCGGCTGGTTCACACTGTACATGCTATTACAGACTAACATTAAAAATGTGCAAAAAATTAACTTTTTGTATTTTCCGTTAAAAAAAAAAGTTAATATTTTTACCCCTAACTTAACCTGACCTGACCTTCTTAGATTAATATCCGTTTGCCATTAAAAATAACTTCATATTCATGTTCAATAAGGTCAAATTGATCAGAAAAAAATTTCGTCGATCGGAGCGGTAGTCACTGATCTTAATAATTACCATATAATCTGTAAAATGGTTACAATTTCAAGACTATGTACTTCGATAAAATAATACTTTCAGATTACTATTAGCCAAAATAATTTTAGTGTTTTTGTACTGTAGCTTACTAAATAAATTACTTTACTTACAAATATGTGTGCAACTAATTTTGGTAATTGTTTAGATTCTTAAGCCGGGCCTATATTTTCATGAAACATTCAGAAACATGTAAAAAGGCTATTTTCATTGAAATTATTATATTTTTGCCTAGAAACATTTTTTCTTAAATTAAAGTTGGGTAAAATTTTCAGCGTGGATGTAGAAGTTGTGAATGGGCGCGGAGTGATACAAATGTTTCTTTACGTCACAGTGCTGCGCATAAGGTTTTACACATCGGCCCCGGTACGTCACGCAACCTTACGTGTGTACATATTTGAGAAACAACGTTTTGGCTTAATTTTTATACATATATTTAAATATACTGTAACATTTATAGAATGGGCTATATAATATTATTTAAGAATTGGAAAATAAATTAGAAATAACTCATACAAAATTTAAACAAAAATTCATTAAAAGATTGGTTAGGTTAAAATTGAAACTAAATTCTGGTAAAAGCCTAGGAATTGTAAACAAGGTTTGAACTGGAAATGTATTAGGAAATTTGTTGTATCAAATAACCTAACACATAAATTAAAATAAGATAATCTAATAATAGTTATGTGAAACAAATTTGTAAACTGTAGGAACATAGGGCTAAGTAATTACTTGAAGGAAAAAGTGAAAAAACGATTGTAAACAATGTAAGGTTATGTTTATGAAAGACCAAGCAAAACACACACAATTTAGAACTATTTCAAAAGTAAAACACAAAGACACTTCACACACTAATAATATTAATAAAATAAACACTGGAAGGTTTGTTGACGATAGGAAATTGAAACAGTAAGTTTCAATCAGGTTTCAACCAACGTTTAACGAAATAAAAATTGGTGAAAACAAACTTGTTGGTATGTCAGCTGTGAAACAGATGTAGGTCAGTGTGACAATCGATTGTAGTGAAGAAAAAGAAAAACAAACTAGATTACAGGCAACATGTGTTTTTTTTGAAGAAGAAAGCCGCCATATTTGTAAGATTTTTAAAAGAAAATAGAAGGACGCGTAGTTAGAGTTTAGTTGGATGGCGTGGGTGACGCTTACAAGATGGGACCTGCCAGGACCAGTCAAAATTCTATTTTTTTGGAAAGAGTTCGTCTAAATTATACAGTTTTGTGAGTAAACTTGGCCAGATTAAACAGGAATAAGAAAATTGAAAGAGTTAATACAGTGAAAATATAATTTAAAAGAACTAAAACGGATTTAAGTGTGTGAATTGTTTAATTGGAGAGAACGGGAATTTACGTAAGCGACCAGCAAAATTTTGATATTTATTAAGTTGAGTAATAGCGCTATAAAAATAACTTTAGTGGACTTTTAAGATAGTAGAGAAGTTAAATTTGTATTTTAGAATATCTAGTAGTAAATTAATAGTAAGAAATAATCCAGTTCAAAGAGTTTAGCCTTTTTGCATTTTCAAAATTTAATATTGTTTGTTCAAAATTTATTTAATTAACCTAAGAATTTCTAAAAATATAGCCCATGCGATAAACCCCGAGATATCAAGAGATCTTAAATAGCCAAGGGTATAAAAACCTTGTAACTCAAATTTAAAGAATCGAATTTTAGTATATTTTGTTAAAAATTGTTAATTTGTAAAATTTTGTTTTGTGTATTGTTTAATGTTGAGATGAAATTGTAATAATAATGTTAATGAATTGTTCTTGAGTAGTTTTTTGGTTTTGTTATTAAATAGAAATAATATACTTTCATTTAATAAAATAAAAGTACATTGTATTGTGTTTTATAGATACTTTACAATACTTATAAAGTCTCCAGTTAGGATAGATTTGGTTTTAAATTTATACATTACTGTACACCTATATTAAAATATACCTAAAAAGTGACCAGTCAGGTTAGATTTGGTTTTAATTTTGTACATTACCTAAATGGTTACATTTATACAATTAGAACAAAATCTATCCTAACTGGATACTTCACATTTTATACTTTTATATTCATTTAATTCATACTTTAAATTCATTAAAATTATGCCAAAACGTAATGCTACACATTATCCAAGTGTAACGGTTAGTACATTTGCGATGTCGTGTATCCCTCCGCTAAGCAGGCAGCCTATTCACAACTGCTACATCCGTGCTGAAAATTTTACCCAACTATAATTTAAGAAAAAATAATGTTTCTAGGCACAAAAAAATTAATTTTAATGAAAATAGCCTTTTTACATGTTTTGAAATGTTTCATGCAAATATAGGCCCGGTTTAGGAATCTAAACAATTACCCTAATTTTAATTCCAATTGCACATGAGTAATTAATAGGATATCTTAAATTGTTATTTTCTAATCAAAACCACTGTTTAAAAATATATTACCTTTTGCATGAAGTTAATGCATTTTTCAGTAAAACATTAAATCGATCTTTATCTCAATAGTCAATGGATATTTTAGAGAAGCAATTTTTTAACTCCTCTTTAAAAAAACGTTTTAAATAATCTATATTTCGATTTCAATGGTACACATTTAATACACAATATAACATTCTCGGAATTCCCTCAGAAATATTACAGTAATTAAAATTACATTAAAAATAAACCTATGAGAAATAAACTATTAATTAGATTATTATTTCTATATCATAGACCATGAAAAAGGTATAAAAAATACCATGAAGTTATACTGACTAAAGTGGTGCATTTTATCATCTATTTTTTAAGACTAAAAACAAACTATACAACCTTGAAGATTAAAAAGTTCCACATTTCAGAACCTTTTTTAAATATGGACTTTGAAGTTGATTAATTTTGTTTTAAAAAAAAATTTCTATATAATACTTTACCAAAATTAATTGTTTTTTTAAAAATGATCACATGAAATTTCAATACTTGAAATTAGGAATTTTTTATTAATGTTATTTTAACCTCAGCCTAGATTCACGGTCGAAAAATATATTACAAGGTCTATTTTTTGGTTAAAATTTTCTAAATTCACTGGCCAAATTCAGAAAAAAATTGTATTCTGTCTGAGGACAGAATGAAATGTTTCAAGAGCTTTTCAAAAAATTGTTATAGATATAAACTAGGTTAAAATTATACAACAAAATTTAACTTATTAATGAATTATGGTTAATTAATTTTCCTTCATTCTAGTATTTTAATGATGAAAAAATAGATATTACAGCTGTTTTAGAATACCCATACACACGACAACCTTATTAGAGGTGACCTGGTAATTCGGTGTATATGTTCTTATAAGAATTCAAAATAAAATACCCAACAACTTTATTAACGAAAAATATTTAATATTGTGATAAATCTTTAATTACCTGAGGAACTGCAGATGGCAAGTGCCTTGCAACCGAAGAAGCTAAACGAACAGAGAGCAGGGCCATTTTCACAATCCCTGACGAACACAGAAAAAGATGGAGGAGAACAGACGATGGGTTTGCTGCTCCCAGCAAGCATTGCGAAAATCTGCAACCCAAAATCTATAACATGTTGGCTTCAATTAAATTTTCATTTGACCAAAACCTTTAATAAATAAACGAAATAAATAATAACTTTGTATTATATATTTAATTACTTTTCATTAATGATACAATTGCTTTTAATTCCTATTGCATTAAATATTTTAATATGAAATTATATCCTGTAATAGAGTAGAGATTATCGGCGCTCAATTTAAACACCGGTAAATACAAAACCTAGAATTATTCATTGCAGTATTTTCCTGTTATTAAATTTGTTAATAGTAGATATAACTTTAGATGTAATTTTACTGATATCTTCTTTTCCATTTTAAAAACGTTAGTAAAACCAAATTAAAGTATGTTTTTAATAGTGTTACCTTTTAAACATATGCTGCAGGGAAATACCTAAACAAATTATGTAAAACAGAGAAAGTGTAATTAATGTTTCAAAAACGACATTTTAATTCTATTCTTTAAAAATGTTTAATGAAAATTAACATTGATATCTGAAAAATGAATGAGAGTGATTTATTTTTATCTACTTTTTGTTAAAGTTTATTAATAAATTTGGTTTAAGCTCTGATAAATATAGTTTATTGTCTTCAACAGTTTCTAAATTAGATTGGAGAGCTTGTTTCTACGAGCTCGTATATAAATTTTAAAATAGGTTGAGTTGAAAAATCGTTTTTTTTTCAAAAATATCTTTTGATTTATCCAATTGAGAATTTTTCTCATAAGACCTAATAATTTTGTTTTTGTTTTCTATTAGAATGCTGATCCAAATATTTTCAAAATTATATAGTACTACTTTTTTAAATCCTTGAATTTTGTATAAACTATTGTTTAAGTGATTAAACTTTTTTAAGATTTGAAAAATTAGACTATTTGTTACATTTGTAAACCAGTCGAATTGCAACTAGTTTCAGTAGAGTCAAAAAAAAGGAGCACGAACCAAATATCTGCTTTGGTATGGGGGGAAAGCACTCATATCTAGGTTAACAGAGCACTAATATTAAGGCTTTGGTATGGGGGGAAATCACTCATATCTAGGTTAACAGAGCACTAATATTAAGGCTTTGGTATGGGGGGAAAGCACTCATATCTAGGTTAACAGGGCACTAATATTAAGGCTTTGGTATGGGGGGAAAGCACTCATATCTAGGTTAACAGGGCACTAATATTAAGGCTTTGGTATGGGGGGAAAGCACTCATATCTAGGTTAACAGAGCACTAATATTAAGGCTTTGGTATGGGGGGAAAGCACTCATATCTAGGTTAACAGAGCACTAATATTAAGGCTTTGGTATGGGGGGAAAGCACTCATATCTAGGTTAACAGGGCACTAATATTAAGGCTTTGGTATGGGGGGAAAGCACTCATATCTAGGTTAACAGGGCACTAATATTAAGGCTTTGGTATGGGGGGAAAGCACTCATATCTAGGTTAACAGGGCACTAATATTAAGGCTTTGGTATGGGGGGAAAGCACTCATATCTAGGTTAACAGGGCACTAATATTAAGGCTTTGGTATGGGGGGAAAGCACTCATATCTAGGTTAACAGGGCACTAATATTAAGGCTTTGGTATGGGGGGAAAGCACTCATATCTAGGTTAACAGGGCACTAATATTAAGGCTTTGGTATGGGGGGAAAGCACTCATATCTAGGTTAACAGAGCACTAATATTAAGGCTTTGGTATGGGGGGAAAGCACTCATATCTAGGTTAACAGAGCACTAATATTAAGGCTTTGGTATGGGGGGAAAGCACTCATATCTAGGTTAACAGGGCACTAATATTAAGGCTTTGGTATGGGGGGAAAGCACTCATATCTAGGTTAACAGGGCACTAATATTAAGGCTTTGGTATGGGGGGAAAGCACTCATATCTAGGTTAACAGGGCACTAATATTAAGGCTTTGGTATGGGGGGAAAGCACTCATATCTAGGTTAACAGGGCACTAATATTAAGGCTTTGGTATGGGGGGAAAGCACTCATATCTAGGTTAACAGAGCACTAATATTAAGGCTTTGGTATGGGGGGAAAGCACTCATATCTAGGTTAACACAGCACTAATATTAAGGCTTTGGTATGGGGGGAAAGCACTCATATCTAGGTTAACAGGGCACTAATATTAAGGCTTTGGTATGGGGGGAAAGCACTCATATCTAGGTTAACAGAGCACTAATATTAAGGCTTTGGTATGGGGGGAAAGCACTCATATCTAGGTTAACAGAGCACTAATATTAAGGCTTTGGTATGGGGGGAAAGCACTCATATCTAGGTTAACAGAGCACTAATATTAAGGCTTTGGTATGGGGGGAAAGCACTCATATCTAGGTTAACAGGGCACTAATATTAAGGCTTTGGTATGGGGGGAAAGCACTCATATCTAGGTTAACAGGGCACTAATATTAAGGCTTTGGTATGGGGGGAAAGCACTCATATCTAGGTTAACAGAGCACTAATATTAAGGCTTTGGTATGGGGGGAAAGCACTCATATCTAGGTTAACAGGGCACTAATATTAAGGCTTTGGTATGGGGGGAAAGCACTCATATCTAGGTTAACAGGGCACTAATATTAAGGCTTTGGTATGGGGGGAAAGCACTCATATCTAGGTTAACAGGGCACTAATATTAAGGCTTTGGTATGGGGGGAAAGCACTCATATCTAGGTTAACAGAGCACTAATATTAAGGCTTTGGTATGGGGGGAAAGCACTCATATCTAGGTTAACAGGGCACTAATATTAAGGCTTTGGTATGGGGGGAAAGCACTCATATCTAGGTTAACAGAGCACTAATATTAAGGCTTTGGTATGGGGGGAAAGCACTCATATCTAGGTTAACAGGGCACTAATATTAAGGCTTTGGTATGGGGGGAAAGCACTCATATCTAGGTTAACAGGGCACTAATATTAAGGCTTTGGTATGGGGGGAAAGCACTCATATCTAGGTTAACAGGGCACTAATATTAAGGCTTTGGTATGGGGGGAAAGCACTCATATCTAGGTTAACAGAGCACTAATATTAAGGCTTTGGTATGGGGGGAAAGCACTCATATCTAGGTTAACAGAGCACTAATATTAAGGCTTTGGTATGGGGGGAAAGCACTCATATCTAGGTTAACAGGGCACTAATATTAAGGCTTTGGTATGGGGGGAAAGCACTCATATCTAGGTTAACAGAGCACTAATATTAAGGCTTTGGTATGGGGGGAAAGCACTCATATCTAGGTTAACAGAGCACTAATATTAAGGCTTTGGTATGGGGGGAAAGCACTCATATCTAGGTTAACAGGGCACTAATATTAAGGCTTTGGTATGGGGGGAAAGCACTCATATCTAGGTTAACAGGGCACTAATATTAAGGCTTTGGTATGGGGGGAAAGCACTCATATCTAGGTTAACAGGGCACTAATATTAAGGCTTTGGTATGGGGGGAAAGCACTCATATCTAGGTTAACAGGGCACTAATATTAAGGCTTTGGTATGGGGGGAAAGCACTCATATCTAGGTTAACAGAGCACTAATATTAAGGCTTTGGTATGGGGGGAAAGCACTCATATCTAGGTTAACACAGCACTAATATTAAGGCTTTGGTATGGGGGGAAAGCACTCATATCTAGGTTAACAGGGCACTAATATTAAGGCTTTGGTATGGGGGGAAAGCACTCATATCTAGGTTAACAGAGCACTAATATTAAGGCTTTGGTATGGGGGGAAAGCACTCATATCTAGGTTAACAGAGCACTAATATTAAGGCTTTGGTATGGGGGGAAAGCACTCATATCTAGGTTAACAGAGCACTAATATTAAGGCTTTGGTATGGGGGGAAAGCACTCATATCTAGGTTAACAGGGCACTAATATTAAGGCTTTGGTATGGGGGGAAAGCACTCATATCTAGGTTAACAGGGCACTAATATTAAGGCTTTGGTATGGGGGGAAAGCACTCATATCTAGGTTAACAGAGCACTAATATTAAGGCTTTGGTATGGGGGGAAAGCACTCATATCTAGGTTAACAGGGCACTAATATTAAGGCTTTGGTATGGGGGGAAAGCACTCATATCTAGGTTAACAGGGCACTAATATTAAGGCTTTGGTATGGGGGGAAAGCACTCATATCTAGGTTAACAGGGCACTAATATTAAGGCTTTGGTATGGGGGGAAAGCACTCATATCTAGGTTAACAGAGCACTAATATTAAGGCTTTGGTATGGGGGGAAAGCACTCATATCTAGGTTAACAGGGCACTAATATTAAGGCTTTGGTATGGGGGGAAAGCACTCATATCTAGGTTAACAGAGCACTAATATTAAGGCTTTGGTATGGGGGGAAAGCACTCATATCTAGGTTAACAGGGCACTAATATTAAGGCTTTGGTATGGGGGGAAAGCACTCATATCTAGGTTAACAGGGCACTAATATTAAGGCTTTGGTATGGGGGGAAAGCACTCATATCTAGGTTAACAGGGCACTAATATTAAGGCTTTGGTATGGGGGGAAAGCACTCATATCTAGGTTAACAGAGCACTAATATTAAGGCTTTGGTATGGGGGGAAAGCACTCATATCTAGGTTAACAGAGCACTAATATTAAGGCTTTGGTATGGGGGGAAAGCACTCATATCTAGGTTAACAGGGCACTAATATTAAGGCTTTGGTATGGGGGGAAAGCACTCATATCTAGGTTAACAGAGCACTAATATTAAGGCTTTGGTATGGGGGGAAAGCACTCATATCTAGGTTAACAGAGCACTAATATTAAGGCTTTGGTATGGGGGGAAAGCACTCATATCTAGGTTAACAGGGCACTAATATTAAGGCTTTGGTATGGGGGGAAAGCACTCATATCTAGGTTAACAGGGCACTAATATTAAGGCTTTGGTATGGGGGGAAAGCACTCATATCTAGGTTAACAAAGCAATAATATTAAGGCTTTGGTATGGGGGGAAAGCACTCATATCTAGGTTAACAGGGCACTAATATTAAGGCTTTGGTATGGGGGGAAAGCACTCATATCTAGGTTAACAGAGCACTAATATTAAGGCTTTGGTATGGGGGGAAAGCACTCATATCTAGGTTAACAGGGCACTAATATTAAGGCTTTGGTATGGGGGGAAAGCACTCATATCTAGGTTAACAGAGCACTAATATTAAGGCTTTGGTATGGGGGGAAAGCACTCATATCTAGGTTAACAGAGCACTAATATTAAGGCTTTGGTATGGGGGGAAAGCACTCATATCTAGGTTAACAGAGCACTAATATTAAGGCTTTGGTATGGGGGGAAAGCACTCATATCTAGGTTAACAGAGCACTAATATTAAGGCTTTGGTATGGGGGGAAAGCACTCATATCTAGGTTAACAGAGCACTAATATTAAGGCTTTGGTATGGGGGGAAAGCACTCATATCTAGGTTAACAGGGCACTAATATTAAGGCTTTGGTATGGGGGGAAAGCACTCATATCTAGGTTAACAGGGCACTAATATTAAGGCTTTGGTATGGGGGGAAAGCACTCATATCTAGGTTAACAGAGCAATAATATTAAGGCTTTGGTATGGGGGGAAAGCACTCATATCTAGGTTAACAGAGCACTAATATTAAGGCTTTGGTATGGGGGGAAAGCACTCATATCTAGGTTAACAGGGCACTAATATTAAGGCTTTGGTATGGGGGGAAAGCACTCATATCTAGGTTAACAGAGCACTAATATTAAGGCTTTGGTATGGGGGGAAAGCACTCATATCTAGGTTAACAGGGCACTAATATTAAGGCTTTGGTATGGGGGGAAAGCACTCATATCTAGGTTAACAGAGCACTAATATTAAGGCTTTGGTATGGGGGGAAAGCACTCATATCTAGGTTAACAGGGCACTAATATTAAGGCTTTGGTATGGGGGGAAAGCACTCATATCTAGGTTAACAAAGCAATAATATTAAGGCTTTGGTATGGGGGGAAAGCACTCATATCTAGGTTAACAGAGCACTAATATTAAGGCTTTGGTATGGGGGGAAAGCACTCATATCTAGGTTAACAGAGCACTAATATTAAGGCTTTGGTATGGGGGGAAAGCACTCATATCTAGGTTAACAGAGCACTAATATTAAGGCTTTGGTATGGGGGGAAAGCACTCATATCTAGGTTAACAGAGCACTAATATTAAGGCTTTGGTATGGGGGGAAAGCACTCATATCTAGGTTAACAGAGCACTAATATTAAGGCTTTGGTATGGGGGGAAAGCACTCATATCTAGGTTAACAGAGCACTAATATTAAGGCTTTGGTATGGGGGGAAAGCACTCATATCTAGGTTAACAGAGCACTAATATTAAGGCTTTGGTATGGGGGGAAAGCACTCATATCTAGGTTAACAGAGCACTAATATTAAGGCTTTGGTATGGGGGGAAAGCACTCATATCTAGGTTAACAGAGCACTAATATTAAGGCTTTGGTATGGGGGGAAAGCACTCATATCTAGGTTAACAGAGCACTAATATTAAGGCTTTGGTATGGGGGGAAAGCACTCATATCTAGGTTAACAGAGCACTAATATTAAGGGTAGATTGAAAATAATTTTAAATTAACACAATGTACTTTGTTCAGAAAAGATGATCCTACTTTTTAATATTTAACAAACTTTTCGATTTCCTCATGTATACCCATACATATTTTTCAAAGATAGTTTCAGAAACCTTATTCTTTCTCTACTTCTTCAATAATATCACATTAAAAAAATCATCAATTTGTATAAGTCAATAAAATGAGGGAACGTTGTGGTCAAAGCAACTGCCATTTGCAGCTTGAAGAAGAAAAAATAAATTTCCCCGATAATAGACTATTCTGAATATATGCACCAATGGACTTCAGACAGATGTATTTTGAGAAACTGACACCAACTTTCACTTTATTGTTATGAAATTTATAATTTTCAGAGCCCAACCATGCAGGTGTTGCCATTTTTTTCCCAATGGTTACTTAAAATAGAATTTTCTTTTCAATTAATTAGTTCAGGTATTTAATCCTGATTGTTTTACCTTTTTTAAACTATGACCATTGGTAGACAAGTTAATACCCTGTGCGATATGGCAGAATGATCTGGATTTGCTTTACAAACCAATCTTATCAAGTGAAAATGGATCAAATAACTGTATGGCAAGCTGCTACTTATTCTCTTTGGGGCCCAGTTAATGCATGCATTTGTGTATACCATTATCAGTATTTTTTAATTTCTATTTGGTGACTCTCTTGGTGTATTCTACTCGTATTTTACATACAGCACAATATTAATCTGACAAAGGTAAATGAATATAAACTTGCATCAAACTTTTCTTTGCATCTGTCAAATTCATATATGTAGAATCTTTAAAAACTGGTTTCATTTTTCAGAAAACAGGTGATAACTAACAGCAACGAGGTTACTTCATCTTTTGAAAGCAGTTTTGTGTAGGAAATTTGTGAGACTGGTGTTACTTTTATAACTGCATATATTACAAACTAAAGAAATTAATGTTTTGTAATATCAAAAAATGTTTTTAGAAGTGTTTTTTTACACACAATGATTAACCATACATTTGTCATAGAGTCACGTTGCTTTCAATCCCATTTGGCAAGTGTTTTGTTTAAGTTGCACATGACAGTGTTAAATACAGAGAAAAGAATATGATACTTTACCATTGGTAAAGGCAACAAAACATATATTACTGAAAAGTGTGAGTGAATATATTCGTTTCCTTGTATAGTGTATTTATTTAGGAATCATACAGTATATCTTGATGTAGAAAGTGTTGGAGTGAACAGCATTTCCTGAGTGCTTGGAGACAGAAAAGCTCATATTTTAAACAATCTCTGTTATGGTCAGTTTTGATATTACAGAAATTAAATTGCTCTTATATCTTTCTGTTTTCTACTGAATAAATCACCTGTAGCGTATTTTTGGCTATAGCCTATTTTGGCTTTTGCATTATAAAGGATTTTCTAAGATGTGATTTACAAGGGTGTGCACCAAAGTGATATTAGGGTCTGAGAAAAAGACATAATTGATGCTGTTTACTTTAATTAAAACATTTGTAAGAACATAATACAGATGTTCTACTAATATTATGTTTTACAGTAATTCAAAGGGTAACAGATTCTAGGAATAATTATATACAAATCAGTAATATTGAAACATTTTTATATTACTTACTTATTGATCACACTTGGCAATGAAATGACTACTTACTGATGTCTCTCAGGAGACACGTTTCACACTTGATCAAAACATTGTTCCGTGGTGTGAGTCACAGTCTCATATATGTGACTTAATAAATAATAATTTGTCTTATCCGAGTGGTGATAATATTTTAAATTACTACTTTTGGTGTCACTTGGCAAAAAAACCATTACTTACTGAAATTTTTCAGTATATGCATTTCACATTAGGTCTAGTGGCGGTTTGTCCAAAAGGGCTCTGGAGCGCAGCCCTCCCAATTACAAAAATTAATTTTTAATTAATATTCATTTATCTTAAATTAGGTTAAGAAGAGCTTAGAATTATTTAAGTAATGTTAAAACCATAAAATATTTAGCAGTTGACGCACGAAATTAGCCGCAAGCTCCGCGCGGGGCTCACAGCAGAGAGCCCCAGACTAGTGCATTGAGTGTGCATGGAATAAGCTGAAACAGCCAAAACCGTGCGGTGACGTCACTCAATGCGCGTGTTACGGGTGGCCTGGGATGGAGTCCCGTCGTCTTGCGCATGCGCTGAGAAATGACTAATCAATGCTGCTGATTAGGAAGCAGCATTGTAGGCTTATATGTAATGTTCTCACAAATAAATGTTGGTGCGTTTGACTCAAAGTATACAAATCAAATTTTATATTTAATAATACTATGCGTTTATGAAACTACTATTTTAAAGAATAATATTTATGTACTAGATAAGTATTGTTTCCATTTATAGATCCTTTGATGCGCATACACAGTGGCCTAATATACTCTTAAAAGTAAAACATGATTCACACTACTCATGCTCGCTTTAGCAACCAATAGGCGATCACTTAACTACCCAACCTTACAACATTTCGTAAATCACACCGTAATACGTCTATTAGTTATAGCAATGTTAATATATTAATCAATAAGTATAACTTAATAAAAGTTGTAGGTGTTTAGAATATAAATCGAGTTAAAAGGGTATCAAATTTCAAAATTTTAAAACTATTGCACTTTATGGTAGAAAAAATTGTTTACAATTAATAATAATAACTTCATATATATATATATATATATATATATATATATATATATATATATATATTGATTTTTTGGACTAGGAAACTGACAGACTTACCTTGGTAAGAGTCCACTCTGTAGTCTTGAAATAGAAACACATAAAAACACTTAACCAACGAAATATTTCAACCACACAGTGGTCTTTGTCAATCAAAGAGGTTGTGGTAGATTGCGAGCTGTGTAGAATTTCCGTTGTCACAAGGTGTGGTGTACTGTTATTGTTCTATTTTCGGATTCACTGAACTGTGGGAGTCTTTTAAGTTTGTCTTGGGGTTAATTTTGTCTAATAGGTTGAATAATTTATCATTTTTTAATTTGATTTGTTCGTTTATGATATTATTTTTATGTTTATAAATTTGTAGTTTTTCTCAGATTGTCATTTTGAGGACTTTTTGTACTTTTTTTTTAGGTATACATTTTCTAGTGTGGGGAATGTGTGTTTGTTTTTGATGGCATGTGTAGCTAAGTTTGAGGTTTGATGTATGCATTGAGGTGTTCTTGATATCTGTCTTTTAATTTAATCTTTGTTTGGCCTATGTATATTTTATTCCAGTCTGGGCATTCAATTTTGTATATCCCGTTACTAAGTGTAGGACATATTTTTTCCTGTTGGTTTATTTTATTGATTATGTTTCCTGTGTTTATGTAAGCTATAATAATACAAATAATTGCTAATAATCTAAAACACGAACTTAAACTGGAAAATAAATACACCATAACAAACTCAATTAAATTAATCAAAAATACTAAAAACAATAAACATAACCAAAAACACCAAATTTATATCATTTGATATCACAAACATGTACCCTAGTATACCAATAAATGAAACCATCCAAATAATAAAAAACAAATTAACTTATCTTAAAACCAACCCCAAATACACAAACCAAATTACAAAATGCCTAAAGACCATACTAAACCAAAACTATTTCATATTTAATAATAAGATATATAAACAAATAGATGGCTTAGCAATGGGATCACCCCTCTCAAGTATAATATCAGAAATTTACCTCCAAAACCTTGACGAATTAATCACACAAACCATAAAAACACACAACCCCAACAGACACTGGATACAATATGTTTATGATGGATTATACATCTCACAAAATAAAGCAATAAAAAATAATATCATCCTAAATGAAATCAACAACTTACACTCAAACATAAAATTCACCATGGAGAAAGAAATAAACAATAAAATAAACTATCTAGACCTAACAATAACCCAGAAATACAAATAACATTGAATTCTCAATTTATAGGAAACCCGCACAAACCATTAATACAACACCAAGCTACTCTAACCATCTCCCACAACAAAAAAATGGCTGCTTACAACTCACTCTTATACAGAATGCTAAAACTACCTTTAAAAAATGAAGAAAAAGCCAAAGAAAAACAAATAATATATCAAATAGCCCAAAAAAATGGATACAATAAAAAACTATAGATAAATTAGAATTTAAAATATTAAATAAATTAAAACAACCTACAATCAAACTACAAACAACAACAAAATGGGCCACATTCACATACACAGGGTACAACATAAAAGGATTAATTAAAATACTAAAAAATAATAATATTAACATAGCCTACAAAATCACAGGAAACATAATCAATAAAATAAAGCAATTGGAAAAAATATGTCCCACACTTAATAACAGAATATAGAAAATCGAATGCATTGATAAAGCCGACCCGCAACTGCTGGCGATTGCTCAAGATTGTTGGACGTAAGATTTATGAGAGTGGAGGGGGTTTGGTTTAAACAGATTGTTTATTATATAATGGAATATGGTGTGAGATTGGAAGTGTGTGTGGTCGTTTAAGATATGTTGTTTTTATGTTATGTTATGCTTGAATATTTCAAAATTTTCTGTTGTGGCTTCTTTACTATGGTTTAAATTTGAAATATTTAAACATCACAAACACAACATTTCTTAAACGACCACACACACTTCCAATCTAACACCTTATTCCATTATATATTAAACAACTCACTCAAACCAAACCCCCCTCCACCCTCATAAATCATACACGTCCAACAACCTTGAGTGATCGCCAGCAGTTGCTGGTCAGCTTTGTAAGTTTAAAAGTATTCATCCAGTTACACAATAATTAGGCTAAGAAAATTGTTAGTTTCCTACATTTGAATAATAAAATTTGCACCATTATAGAAACATTTTTGGGAATTACAAGATACCTCAGCCATTCATTGTCTTCTTTCAATAAACTGTTGCGCAAGTCTATAGATGGTGGTAACTTTAGTGTAAAAATACCCGGGCTGAGCAGAACATTTGAATTTAAATGACAATTCTCACTTCTAAACCCTCTGTTACCATCTTAATGTAATTATTTATATTAATATTATTACTATAAATAATATATAATAATAACCCCATTGCTTTTTTAATTCGCTTAATGCCATGCTATGCTCATTATTCTCTATATATGTGACAGTATTGAATCCAACTTTGAAGAAACAATTAAAAACGCACACTTTGTGCACACTTTTGCCAGTTCAGCGATGCAGTCTCTTAGATTCACAATGTCTTTTGTTACGACTTCATTGTTCTCTACTTTAATCACAATATTTTTTAAAATTCTGTTTCTGGAGAGTAATTAAATTTTTGTATAGCTCCCTGATTGAAGGGATTGCTGTACCGAAGGTACGTTTGGTGGAAAGAAAACCACATTTACATTCTTTAGTTAAGAATTAAAATTGTATAGATGTGCAAGACAGTTGTCTATTAAAACTGCAATTTTTTTTCTATTTGGAAATCTGCTTGTCGAGTTTTAGCACCCATTCAATAAAAATTCGCTCACCATCCATGCCTTTTTATTAAATGTGTACTCAACTTCTAAAGACTGAATGTCTTAGAAACTCTGTAGAGATTTGCTTTCACCAATCACAAGCAATTTGAGTTTTTCTGTTACTAGCATGTCGTTGCCACGAGTAAAGTAATTGTTTGGTTGCTTTCCCTCCAAAACAGGGGTCGGTTTTAAAAGTCAGTGTCTTAGGTAAACTTTTGAAAAACAGACCGGTTTCAGAAGCAGCAATAATTTTATCTCTTACGAACGACAGGTTTTGCTTTTTGGGAATGTAATCTTCATTCCTGCTTGTCAAGGCTTTAATATGTAACATTTCTCCACACTTCAACTTCGATTCACTTTCTGAAGAAATACCTTCCTTCACACAAATTAGGTTTCCTTTTTTTATTTCATACTTTGAATAAAGTAATATGCCAATATACGTCATACTCCACAATAAAAAAAAATTAAACAACGCTAAGAGGTATCTCAAAAGACGATTTTAATTTTTAGCTTTGAGTGTGAAAAAGAATAAAACTTATACAAATTATGAAATAATATTTTACTTTATTATTTAAATTTAAAACAAAAGTAGAGATACAAAAAATAATGTTTAACTTTTCTGCTGTTTTTCTTTCTTCGCAGCTTCAGCTTCTGCCTCAGACTTTTCATAAGCCGCTATTAGTGCCTGGACTTCACTATCTGAAAGTATTCGTGTTGATGTCTTATTATTTTCCCTAGTTAATGTAGCAAGCTCAACTGAAAAAAATAACAATGACCACTTTAAGAGATATTGAAAAATAAATGTCATCACTAAAATAATTAATAACAACATAATGATTTACAGTGGAGGGCCAGCGATTTGGATGACAATAACCAGAAACGTAAGTGTTTAAAACCTTTTCTACACTCTTATTCTGAGAAACAGTAGTGACTAAGCTGCTACATGAGTAGGTTGCACACCTAGTTGTGCCGTATTTATTGTTTATATGTGTTCTCTCAGCCTGTATTGGTTGTTTGGCTCTAAATGGCTGATACACGATGATGAATTTGTTGCAACCAAAACTCTTATGAATTAGAGTATTTAGAATTTTCAAACCATATTAAAATTTCGTAACATTTATATAGCTACCATTTTGAAATTGCTCACAAAAAAATCGATGATAAATCATTTTGTTTTTTATGATTAACTAGTTTTAGAAAATAGTTAATAAATAAAATTAGAAAATTTAAAAATGTTAAGTAACAAATTTTATTCATACTGGGCGAGTAATATTGGCAGGGTGGTTTGAAATGGGTTGGCCCTGAACAATACCATAGTATTATTAATAACAAAACTCTTTTATATAAGTTACTTAGTGTTGAAAACAAAATTATTTACAAATAACTTGCCATTAGATATACACAAACATTACCTTTCTCTGCTGTGAGTTTGGTCATGTCTAATGTTTTACAAAGGACTTTAATTGCTAAAGCCTTAGCATCTTCCAATGTCATCTCACCTTCCTTATATTCTTGTTTTAAACTAGAAACAGCAGCCTGGAATATTCAAAATATACTTATTAAAACATGAAATTTAAATTATAATAAACAAACTAATGAGTCTTAATTAAATTACAGTAGACTCTCACTAATCCAGCAGATATGGGGTTGGGTTACTGGAGGGTCAGACAAATTTTATCACTGTTCTTTCTGATGTCATGAGTGGTAAGTGCAGTCAACCCCATACTCTATAGCAACTGTAACCAATCTCTCGCCTTTGTTCATTCTGTCCAAAATCTCCTTTTTTAAACTAAACTTAAAGTCTTATGTTTCCATTTACACTGCAAAGACATTGTTCACTAGCATTTTAGTAACAGTCACTGTACATAGCTACTGCAACAACGTACGGCTCAAAATAGTTTGTATATCACAAGCTACTTAACTAGAGGCGAGCGACATAAAGGTCACTGACATCGACAAGCAATGAAAAATATACATTTACATAACGATTATGTTTACCCCTTTCATCCTTGACAAAAACCTTGGATTACTGGAGGGGCCGGAAATAGAAGTTATAGAGAGTTTACTCTATTGACTTTTTATAATATTGACAATCCGGAATTATAGTTATTACCTAGTACAGTTACATCACAGAGACAGAGGAACATTTCATTGCAGGCAAAGGAACGACAAGGTTGTATAATAGCAAATAACCTTTAAACAACAAATAACTCGACTCATTGCAGGTTTACGAACTAGTCATGACAACTTATTAGTAGCGGGTATAAAGACTAGCTCAGCTAGTCATGAATGTAGTCATTGTTTCATTGATTTGTTTGCTTCAAGAGAATTTATTTTCTGATATGTCATGCACAAGACTAGACCTCTGTGCTTTCTGAGGGGTATTTATTGATTCTCCAAACATACAGTATAAATAAAGAAAGATAGTTATACCCCCACTGACCTTCTGTCAGACATCTAAACATAATAGAATGATTCAGAAGTTTTTAAATAAACTGGAATGAGAATCTCAGTATAGGTTTTACCCGGTATCAGTCAGTAGCTGATGTTTCTTGTGTACATATGATATGAACAATAACAGAGGGAGCCTAGAATCTAAAGCAAATTCAAAGTAAATGAGTCTTATTTTGCTTTTACTAATTATAATTGCACATAATAATCAATTAACAAATAATAAACTAAGGTACAAAATAACGAATAAAAAAATTACACCCATACAAAATATATAATATTTAATGGTTTATAAGTGAGAATATTTTTGTAGCAAAATACAACTCGATTGACACGAGTAATTAATTCGTACCTGCTAGTGACTACTAGCGACACATGTAATTAGATCAGCAATGGGTTAAAGTTTACAATACTCATGTTTTTTTCAAAATTTGAAAGTTTTTCTCTAACAAGTTGACTGTTACACTGGTATATTATAATAGCTAATGAAAATTTTAATATAAATCAAACATCTCAACCAATTACTTTAACAATTATGGTCAATGCTACTATAATCCACTCCATTATTAACTCTTTGATTAGCATTCAGGTACCAGTACATGAGATCGTAGAACAACCAGCGGGAGCATTCCTGAATCTGTACGTTCTACCATTTCTCTCAGATTAGCAATGCCGTACGTTTACGATTTGTTTTCCTGTGTATTCTGAATTAAATATTTGTAACTATCTGGACAATAAATACTACACAGAGTATATACCATTCTTTTGTGTAGAAAGTCTATGGGGTTTTCCATAGAAACCGATTGTTTCGAACTTTGTGCTGTTTTTACAATGTATAGGAATTTTACAAAAAAAAAAAGATTAACAGATAATTTTTACCATAAATTTTTAGTAAACGTAAGATAAAGTTTGGTTAACATACGAAAAATAATTATTATAAAAAAATATTATTAAATATTTCTATAATTTAAAAAAAATTAGAGAAAATCTTTCTTAAAAATAGAAAAAAGAAAAAGTGTAGAAATCTTTCAAAAATATGTTGCATCCAGGGGCCATATCAGAGCAGGCACATGGTGCTAATCAAAGGGTTAATTTTATTATCAGAATGTATTGTCATTTGAAAGGAGTAAAATACAGATATAAGACAGACACCTAGCCCTAGAATTAAGAGATTGTCTTAAAAGTATAGCAAACACAACAAAAGTCTTGATCTAGTTCAAGAAAGTGAAGCAATATATTAGGTTCTTGTCATACCATTAGTATAAGTCATATATTAATTTGAAGACACTTAATTGTTAAACACAACAAAAGTCTTGATCTAGTTCAAGAAAGTGAAGCAATATATTAGGTTCTTGTCATACCATTAGTATAAGTCATATATTAATTTGAAGACACTTAATTGTTAAACACAACAAAAGTCTTGATCTAGTTCAAGAAAGTGAAGCAATATATTAGGTTCTTGTCATACCATTAGTATAAGTCATATATTAATTTGAAGACACTTAATTGTTAAACACAACAAAAGTCTTGATCTAGTTCAAGAAAGTGAAGCAATATATTAGGTTCTTGTCATACCATTAGTATAAGTCATATATTAATTTGAAGACACTTAATTGTTAAACACAACAAAAGTCTTGATCTAGTTCAAGAAAGTGAAGCAATATATTAGGTTCTTGTCATACCATTAGTATAAGTCATATATTAATTTGAAGACACTTAATTGTTAAACACAACAAAAGTCTTGATCTAGTTCAAGAAAGTGAAGCAATATATTAGGTTCTTGTCATACCATTAGTATAAGTCATATATTAATTTGAAGACACTTAATTGTTAAACACAAGGAGGAAGAAAAATAAAAACGTTTTTTGTATCATTGGTAACTGTTGTGAAGAAACCTTCATAATTACAAAGATTGTGCAAAGATTAGTTTTGAATATTTAGCCCTTTAATGAGGATGCTAAATTTGTTGCCTGAAAATGAATAAAACAGTGTTTAGTATCATGCCGCAAATATTACAACAGTAAATATTTTGTCCCAATTTTAAACAAATTAATACAGGATTTTGCAAAAACTATGAATTTCAAGATTTCTTAAAGATTTATTTGATTGAAAAGCAAACTTAGTTTTACTTACAGCACTGTTGTTGCCAATACAAGTAGCCTTCCAGCCCCCATAATTGCCACTCGGATCAGACTGATAAAGCTGGTAACCATAATGTTTGTCCCAACCCATGTACAAGATGGAAACTCCAAAAGGCCTTTTGCCTATAACATAAAGAGTAAAAACTGTCAGTGGATTTTACCATATTTTCATTTACTTTTTTTAACTAAGAAAGGTGTCTACTGACATAATTATGAATAATGTTTTGTTTATAATAATAATGCTTCTGTAGAATAACTGGAGCCTAAGTGTACAAACCTCCTTCTGCAGAGACAGATGACACAACTATATGTTTTATGAATGTCAAATGAGAAAAGTTTTGCTGAAATTTCAGTGGCTGAACTTCCTACAATTCCTATGCATTAACATGTTAGCTACCGAGGGGCGTATATATGTGCTGTCTGGTTTCTTTCGACAGACTGGCAGTAAGAATTCGATTTCTCCACACAGACCTTGTCAATGTGGGTCCTACTTTTGTTATAGGCCAAAAGTGGAATGTTGTAATAAGTTATTATACTACATAAACACCTTAGATGTATGTTTGTTAAATGTATATTTTGGTTTTTGCTGATTTTAGTGGTTTTTGGGATAGTGCATATATGAGCCAGTCAGTCCATAGGGTGAGAATCCTATCATAGACCAAGCATCCCACATAAGGCTTATATCATTATATACCCAACTAATTCCTCTTGGCTAGTCATGCTAGATATATTACTTATATAATCAAAAAATACAGACAATATAAATATTATTGTAACAGAGATCAAATATGTTTTCATTTGAGTTCCATACACAGTACAGAATATTTACAAACTCACCCATCACTTGTGACACGTTAACTTTTGTGATAAATGTCATTTAGAGTAAACCTAGTAAAACATGATTATTCAAAACAAAAACTGCCTTAGTGGCATGAAGGAATAAGCAAGGATGTCAACTGTATTTTGATGTGATTGATCTTGATAACTGCGAGACAAAATATCCAAATATTAACGTCAGGCATGTCTATAGACAGATACGAATATATGTACTTCTTGTTGCGGACGTCCAGGGTCATGTGACTCCGATGGTCCGATGTCCATAATAAGTGCAGCAGCAGCTAAGGTACAAAATTGTTTATTAGTTAATATTGTTCTCATGTTATTCTGGCCTCCCAGAGATAACAGACAGAAGACCTTAACGAGGAATTGGTGAGGAGCATCGTAGGTGGATATGGTCCACGGTATCCTGTTCTACATTTGGGGCAGAGAGGAGACTCACTTGAATTGAATTTGAAAAGGGAGGTCTCAGTCACAATATGCTCGATCCTTGCTTGGGCTGCAAAGGCGGCTGTGGATCTGAGAACTCCTTGATACATCTCTAGGTCATTTGGTTCTTTTTGCATGGCATAGAGGTTTCTACCTTTGGTTTCTTCTCTCCAACAGTAGATCCACTGCCCTCTGACTGAAGCTTTCCCAGAACTCGGGCATTTCTGAGACTAATCTATCAAGCCATTAAAATAAACCACTGATTTGTCAGACGAATAAAAGTAAATATGAGCCGTCAGTCCATTTCAACTACCCTGAGCAGCGGATATGTGGACCGGGATGAGAGACCGTACAGCATATGTGAGTCAGCTGGTCTACACCAATAGTTATTTTGTTAACATCAATGTTACCTCAAGGTAGCGAATGTGTTAAACACAAATACACTTCATATGCATTTATATTACCAACACAAAAATAAAAAATGTTGACTTTTTTGTTGCTAATATTGTAGTTTTTCAAGATTTAAAAACTCCACTAATTTAATTTTGTTCCTTATTTTAAAATTCGTATACAAAACTAGAAGACTAGAAAGAACCTACGTTAAGTTGAGCAGTTACTGTGACACTAAAGATACAACTCCTTTTCTACATTTGCTCATGCAAAAATTGTAGAATATTTTAAAAATATATCTTGTCCAAAAAACAACAATAAAAAAGGTTAAAGATCTATAGTAAAGAAGATAAAACTATGAAAGCATATTTATAAATCACCTCCATACTGTGTGTAAGCTTGCTTCACATCACACAGCCATGACACAAGCTGTTCACAAGGGATTGATTCTCCATATTGCAACAAATAACGCTGTGCAATTAAACGCAGTTCTCCAGTTAATACATTAGCATCTGAAGTGATTCCTGCTACGCTGCACACCATATCCCTAAAATTTATAGTAAAAATAGTTATGTTTTAAATCAGTGAGAAACAAATTAAAATTTTATATTAAAAGTCAATATACTTCCAAGTTGTTATGAAAAATATAATTATAAACAAAACTAAAGTAAATTATGATAATTTGTTATAATAAAATTATAGTTTGTAAGTTTAGGTATTAGTTTTATTAATAAAGACAGGTTATTTTAAGGTAAATTTAGTCAACACAAAGATATAACATCTAATGATTATAAAGCAACAACTATGTTTTATCTATATTATGTGTGGGCAATTTATTTATGCTAATTACCCTGGCCGAGTGAGGTTGCTCCTAAAATAAACTCTTCATGATATGCAGATAAGTATTTGAGAAAACATGTGGTTTTATACCTTGCTTTTTGTGTCTTAATATCATGTTATGAGACCAATGATTTTGGAAGGCACGCTAGATATAAGATATAACAAATTTACTATCTAAAATTAAACTGGCCAAATATTATGTCATTTGCATAACTTTCTCAAATACTTTCATTAATGTGGAAACTTACTTTACTTTATCCAATGCCAGTCTTAGCATTTCTGCCATTCTCCGCCTAACCTCCCAACATAGACCATGCTGACTTCCCTCTTCCATGTCTCGCAAAGTTGTGCAGATCTGAAGCCGTGTGCCACCCATCTTGTGACGGTTGCACAGAGGAGATATCAGAGCCGGCTAATCCTATTTTACACATGTAGGCTTGCAGATAGTCATGCCCGGTAAGCATTCTGCATTCTGATACAGCTTCCACTCTTGGTACGCTAAGTTGTATTATCACAGCCTGTGCCAGGCCTTTTCATACCTTTCCGGCGCTCATTTCTTTTAGCCTTCCCTTGTCTTTACATTGATAGTTGGTTCAATCAGGCTTCTTGCTGTCAATATAGATAATGGATTATCAGGTTGTGGCAACATATTACCTTTCTTCGCTGCATCTACAGGGAGACAAAGTTGGTCGCATCTGCAGCATAATTTAAGCTGTACCGTCCCTTGTGAAGCTAAGTTGTCCCTTGTGAAGTGCTAAATGGCCAACAGAGGTGGCTGAGAACCCAAGCCAAACATGGAGACGTGAAAAATTAACGTGGATACAAAAATGCACTCTTAGAAATTGTGGATCTTGAAACGAAAAAGGTAAATTTTCAGCAATTTTAGATTTATTATGTTACAGTCAAAGTAAAATATCCATGAAGTCTGTGACCATGTACTCTGATAGCACAGAACCAAGTAGGCTCAAAGCTAGTCAGTCAGTGACAACATCCTAAAATTTTCCAGTATAACAGAACTATGCTGATATAGATCTCGGGTTATTAATATAAAATATTGCTGGAGCTGTAGGAGTAGGTAATCAGAGCATAGACTGGCTCTATATTTTTATAGGAAATAAATAATGGTATACATCCATGGTAGGCATATAAATAATTTTAAAAGCTGAATTTGTGCGAGCTGAATCAAGAAAATGCAGTTTATTTTACTTAGTTTCCTTTTAGAAATTGTTTAGAATGAGGGATTTTAGAGAGATATTGAATAACCCTCAGTAGAAAAAAAATAGTTTTTCAATGGGTCAGGAGTTAAAAACAATTACATCTTCAAATTTAAAACAAAGAATTGCAGTGATTTACATTTAAAATATTTCTAAAAATACAGCTATCGGTTGTAATTTATAAGTATTATATTACTCTATTATACTAAATTTTGTTTGGAATTATATTGCAATGACTTTAAACTCTAAAGTTATTAAAAATTTGTCATAATGAAAAGACTTACTCATTCAGTACATATATCTTTTCAGAAAAGAAGACTTCATCTAAAAGTTTGTTTGTATTCCTGCGTTCAGCGGCAAGTAAAATCCCATCATTTGCTAAGATTCCCAGACATGTACCTGCATGACTAATGGCTTCCATTGCATATTCAACCTGATATAGTCGACCTAAACACAACAAAATCATATTATTTGATTTCCCATTGTCAACTCAGACCGTAACTTTGGTCAGTTACAGTCTACGTTGACAATGGGACACATCTCCCAAAACACCCGTCCTCAATAATTAATAGTCAAGTGCCACTATAGGCAAGCTTGACATACTAACATAAGTTCAAGTATTTTTAGTTTAAAAAAATAGTTATGTTGGATACTTCATTTTATACTGTTTTAAAAACGCAATTACAGTTATTATGTATGAAAGTGAATATTGGAATTTAACAGAAGTGGAAGTTTGTGTTTGCCTGAGGCATTGCTGCATGACATTATAATGAAGAAATCTTTACTTCTTTTTATAGGTTTTAGCAGAATGATCCAGTTTGGAAGCTAGATTTTGCTAGGTAGCACTAGGTAAACTAGGCAAGTCTCATCAACATTATAAACCTGATCAGCCGTTAGTTCTTCCTTTTTAATATAATCTTCAAAGTATGTTTGAAAATTTTCAGCTCCATTTATGTCACCAGACAAGCTTTCTCCAGTGATTGTTAGTTGGCACACACCAACTTAGGTAGGCATGGCCTTTCTTTCCATCTGTCTAACCCCCCCCCCCTTGACTATCAGAAAAACTTGAGTCTCCATCTGGTAACTGTTTGTTTAGGCGTACGGCTTTTTGTTGGATGATCGGTCCTGAAAGTGACAAACCTAATTTTAGTTCAGCACAAAACTACAGAAATAATGCTTTGTCAAGTGTTTCTATCTTAGCCTTTTTTGCATTAGACCGATTATCTAAGCTGTCTTTGGAAATCATGTTAAAACAAAACCCCAATGTTTTTCCTTTTTTTTCCAGTTAGATACGGTCAACATTCCCACACCAAACTCATCAGTAATCGTTTTAAAGGTTCGCCTTTATCCATTCTGGTTAGAGCTTCCACTTTTTTTCATAGTCACATTCACATATTTGTGTTTTGTCACTGTCACTGACATGAACAACAAACCCTCAGTAGAGCTCCACACAACAAACAACTCATAGGTAATGAAATAGTACACAGCACAGAAGCAAAAGTTTTGCTTAACTGAAGTGAATAGTGATGCGGAAGTATTGGTTGGTCTTATCTCTTGGGTAAGCCACTTATCGCCATGGTATGCAAGGTGACAGGTGGTTGTCAACGCACACATCTTGTAACTGAACCACACTGCATTTTACGGTCGTATTCACTTACTATGGTGGGATTAGCGGCTAGCCACGATTACAATACAATAACAATTACAATAAAAAGACAGTGTTATCTCCAGAATTAATATTTCAACATCAATAATTACAATTTTATCGTTGAAAACCATTTGAAAAAATACCACAAAAACCGGTCCGGATTATGCAGAGATCTGGAATAAAGAGGTCAGAAACATAGAGGTTCTACTGTACATATAAATGTTAAAATAGTTATTGGATAATTTTCTAAAGATATTGGAATGATAATTTAAGGTGATATTATTGTTGGATCTTAACCTAAGCACAAAAGAGATTTATTAAGTCTCAGTAACAAATGTGTTGAACCTTACTTCAAAAGTGTAAAAAATGTATTTTTGTTTTACTTCATATTTGATCATATTTTAATGTTATTTCAAACATACCTTCAGGTGAAAATATTGTAGTTCTTGTGTCATATCGCCGAGCCTAAAAGCATTCAATACAAATCTGATTACAATACAATAAATTTAGAAGTTCATTAAACAAATATAATATTATTAACAATACCAATTTGAGGCCTACCTAGTAAAAAATAGCTTAAATTTGAAAAATAACTGATTTACATGGAAAAATCTTATATTTAGAAAAAATTACTTAAACCTGCTATTCATACAAAAATTATAAAAACTTGGAAATAAATGTAATTTTTTATTTATGAATTTACTAGGCCAAAAACCACTACTTAATGTTATTTCGCATCTGGTTATTGCTGTTCAATGCTGCAAGTTACTGGGAAGATATGACATGTCTGTTGCAAAATATCAGTAATCAGTGGTTTTTTGCAAAATAAATAGAGAAATCAATGTTATTGAAAACCCTCAGATGTACTACCATATAATTACGAGTTCTACTAAAAATGTGATCAAAAGTTATCTTTTATGGATGAGTTTTTTAATTAATAATAATTTTTAAATAACTGCTGATATGATTAATTAAAATTCAAGAGACGTAACCGAATTTTTAAGAAAATACTTAACATAATAAAGAAGAATATCGTTTTATAAATTTGACTTTAAATAAATAAAACTTAATATTTATCTATGTTAAAATTATAATAACTAAAATACATGTTAGATATTTTTTAAAAATATAAAACCATATAAACTAGATAACTATATAAATTCTTCTTTTATAATGCTGTTACCAAAAATGAACACATCCATTTCAAAGAAGAACTCATCATTAGATCAAAAGAGTAAAAAAAATTGTAAAATGATATTATTAGTTTATTTTTAATAAACAAATCTATTCTGATAAAAAATAATATTTAAATTTATGAACCGGTGAAGAACACATCACCCAAAGAATCATCACAAACCCAAAATCAAGCTTCGCAACACACCTAAAAAACACGCAACACAAACACGCAGACATACACATACTAATTTTAACATTCTCCACATATTAAAACAAAATAAAAGACTAACAACTTTAGAAAAATACAAAGTATACATACACTACACAACAGATAAAGAAAACATATTAAATGAACACACACACATTTTGAAGCTAACAACCTGTTCCATTACATAGCACACAACCAACTTGACCCAACCCCTTTACTTTCATAAATCTCACACCGACAACCTTTGTGCCTAGCAAAGACGCTGCCAGTAGAGGGTTTCCTCCGTAAAAGGAACGATTGTTTTGAAACGCTTCAGCAAGTAAGCCCCTATGTATTCACTTAGTTCAGTATTATTTAATTAAAGTTTAATCAGTAAATTTAAGATGATTACAACAGGCAACTTTACATAAGAATTGTTTGCAAAGTATATGTTTATAGGGGCTTTCTATATTACCAGCTACAATTATGCTTACAATATCATTTTCAACTAAATATTACAGTAAAACTCATTTGAATAAAGGAAAATTAGAATTGTATTATTTTTTTTTGAAAAAGGATCAGTTTTAACCATCACTGGAATTAAATGGGAGAAAAAAACTATATTTATTTTCAAAAGCTCCTGAGCTTTTTCACAAGGAATCTAACCCAAAATTGGGTTTCCTGTAGAACGTTGTTGCAAAAGCCACTTGAAAACACGATCTACAAATTTTTTGTTAGTTAAAGCCTTTATTTATTTTCTTGAAAATTTTTTGGTAAATATGAAGTCTTACTGACGCTGTTTTAAAAAAGAAATTTTTAATTACTTGTTTTAATGTGTAGAACATGAATATCAACATTTTTTGCAGAAAATATAGATAATTAATTTTTGTACACATTTTAAATGTGTCTGTAATGGCATGTATAGCGTGAACCAGCCGCACAGTAGCTACAGCGGACTGCGTTATGTCAAAGAAAATTCATTTTAATAGTAAACTTAAAATGTAAATATTTATCTTTTGGTTATAATTTTATACAATACTATATACCTGTATTAAAATATACCTATGAAGTATCCAGTTAGAATAGATTAGGTTATTATTTTATTCAACATTACTATCTACCTATATTAAAATATACCTACAAAGTATCCAGTCAGGATAGATTTGGTTGTAATTTTCTGCAATGGCAATAAGTCTAAATATTTACCAAAATTACAACCAAATCTACCTGGTTAGGGACTGGATACTTCGTAGGTATATTTTAATACAGCTATATAGTAATATTGTATTAAATTATAACCAAATCTATCCTGACTGGATACTTCGTAGGTATATAGTAATGTTGTATAAAATTACAACCAAATCTAGACGTGATGCAGTGTGCTGTTGCTACTGCGCATCTGGTTCACACTATACGTGCCATTACAGGCCTGAAACTTAAATTTGAAAAAGAATAACTTTCTGTATTGTCGCAGGAAAAAAGTTAATATTTGTGTTCTACACATTAAAAAAATAATTTTTTTAAAAAATTTATAAAACCAACATTATTAAGACTATATTTACCAAACTTTTTAAACTTTCAAGCACTGACACAAAGTTCAAAATACTGTATAGGTTTGCTCTTTTAATGTCTGAAACCATTGATTGTTCAACACCATACACTCAGTCAACCTGTAACTCCTTTATCTGATTGATCTATAATTAGTTTATCAGCTAACGATAAGACAACTGGTATTTTTTTTTAAGCCATAGTGAATGACAAATGCACTCACAAACAAAAAAACGGACTGATGAAATTAAAGACATACTGACTGACTAATCAAAACCAATAGTTCCAGTTGGGCCAGCTCCGGCACCTGATGACCAACAACAGTCAATTATACAAAACTGAGGCGGTGGATCAGCATCCAAATAATGTTTGCGCTGAGACTATGTTGCGGAAAAAATCCAATAGCACATATAGACATAATTATTTACAAAATCGCAATACATTTCTATCTGTTTTTGTGTCAGATGGTCAAAGCTCAGATAACTGGAGTTCTACTGTAGTTCCATTTTTTTCTAACTGGGATTCTGTAACTCTAGCACAATACAGTAACATTTTCGTTCTCTAGGATGACATGGTTCTTGGTTTCATAAAGGAACCTAGAGTTTGTAAAGTACTATGTGCACCTACTTTTCACTTTCGGGGAGGCCCATTATTATTTATTCTGTTCAAGAAAATTTTTGCCAGTTAAAATTTTTAATCCAATATTTTTTATGGGGATATATGATAGCTACAAAAATTACTTTATATTATTATTTTAACAAATAGGTAATAGTTCCACTTACCCACGTAAGCAATTTCAGCCAAAAAATTGGTAAAAATATAGTCTTAATGACGTTGGGGTTAAAATTTTTTTGTGGTTATTATATTACTCGTTTTAATATGCAGAATACGAATATCAACTTTTTTCCGCGGAAAGTACAGAAAGTTACATTTTTCACATTTTAAATGTTAAGTTGTAAAGGCATGTAGGCCTATAGCGTGGACCGGGCGCTGTAACGGTCTGAATCACCGTTAAAATTGGGAAATTAATAATTTCCTATTTTTTAAATAACAATTTTAATATTTAAATAATAAGGTTTTAATTTAAGGTATAATAAACCTAGTAAAGAGTCAAGAAGTCAGTAAAATTTTGAATAAGTATTATTAAGACAAATTAAAAATTATAATAGCATGAAACTGTAATAACTAACTAAATTTGACAAACGAGAGTGAAGTGAAAAATTTCTAAGTGCCGAAAAATGCTAACTTGAGAACTAGGCCACGTAGAACTATCATCGACATTTTGAAATAACCGGAAAAATCCATAATATACAATAGAAACAATAGTGAAAACAGAATTTAAAAAACTCAACAAAAATGTTACAGCCATTTTAAAATAATAGACATTTTTCAGTGTTCTAAAAACGATAACAAAATTATGCAGGTTGTCCAACCCGCCCGTACAAGAAACAAGCACGAAGATAGCGACGAGCTAAGAGTAGAGGGGAAGGGTTACATAGCCGCAATAAATACAGGAACTTAGGGACCTGTAGGGCAGTCGGTAAAAATTTTTAATACAAGGTGCTAACAGTCGTAATGTTGGTCAGCGCCTAGGACAACCACCATAAGGCCAGATGGGACCAAAATAGCCACGTTTCCGCCGTCTACTTCCATCCATGGAGGAGGGCTCCAGACTCAGCCTCCAGGACGCGGAAATGGAGAAAGACTTCCATCGACTAAGCAGGGATGGCAACTTCCGATGTCCAGGGACCAGGGAATCCAGACGAGAGGACTCTAGGACCGGCAGGGAAATCCTTGGTAAGTCATTTTCTCTATTAAGTTATATACAAATTAATTTCAAATTTAGTAAGTTAAATTTATTAAATTCAAATTACCAATTAAACTTAAACAATGACTTCATTCTATGTTGAAAAATTAAATAAATCTTAAAAGTAATAAAATTAATTAGTATAACAAAAATGTTTAAATAACGAATAATAAATATTAAATTTACAAAGTGGTTTTGGCCATAAGCCAATCATTTTCAAGAAGTCCAGATTTATTGTATCATATATATATTTTAAAATTATTTATAATAAAATGTGAATTTACCAATTCAATCTTGAAATGAGAAGATACAATTTTTTTATTATGTTAAATTTGGAAATAATTGTGTTTTAAAAATGTGTAAATGTAATTAATGAATTATATATGAAATGTAGGATTTAAATACGTGAAAAATAATGAACTTTTAATTAATAATTTGTGAAGATAAAGAGAGAGTTAAATGTATTTTACTTGAAAAGATAATTATTTTAGTTTAAAATCAGTAATTAAATGCATTATAAAAACTTACAGTATTTGAATTTATCCTGTGTTGAACAACCAATAAAAACTTTTTAGTTTTTTCCAACTGATAAATAATGATTATAAAATCAAAGTACAGTTTTAATTAAATTTCATTAATTAATAAATATATATATAAAATTAAGAACCTAATGTTTCTTCAAACGAGTTCTCTCCTGAGAACAATTTTATTGAGCTATTCTAAAAGTTAGTTGGTTTTTTGTATTGAAGCCCAGAGATGATGTCTAGTGGCAGATCATGTTTAAAGAACACAGGAGCCTTTAAAATAGGTATCTTGAACATGATCATATTTTGCACGTCCCCTTGTTGTGCTTGCAGATCTCATGAAGTGGTAAGATTCTTTGAAAATTTTGTGTGTTTATATAAATGTTGTTTCTTTCCAGCTGACTATTTTACTGACATGTGTGACTATATACAGACCCAACAAACCTGCCAACCATCTTAGGGGAGGTCGTACAAACGTTAAGGTAGAAGTCAGCGGGAATAGGCTTGCATCTGGGCGTGGTCCATTACGCGGGAACACAAGACAAATTTTAGGGATCATAACACAGTACACAAAACGGAGTGAGCAGCAGATATATATAAATATATAATAAATATGTAATTGCAACAACAAAACACCGAACAGCAGCGAAGTAGGAGTGGGGGGGACGTTGCAGCGCGCAGTAGCTACAGCGCACTGCACTACATATAGATTTGTAATTTTAAACAACATTACTACTATATACCTATATTAAAATATACCTACGAAGTATCCAATCAGGATAGATTTGGTTATAATTTTATTCAATAATGCTATATACCTATATTGAAGGATACATACAAAGTATTCAGTCATGATAGATTTGGTAATAATTTTATTTAACATTACTATCTACCTGTATTGAAGTATACATACAAAGTATTCAGTCATGATAGATTTGGTTATAATTTTATTCAATAATGCTATATACCTATATTGAAGGATACATACAAAGTATTCAGTCATGATAGATTTGGTAGTAATTTTGTTAAATATTTAGACTTATTGCCGATGCAGAAAATTACAACCAAATCCATCTTAACTGGATACTTCATAGGTATATTTTATTATAGGTAGATAGTAATGTTGTATAAAATTATAACCAAATCCATCCTGACTGGATACTTCGTAGGTAAATTTAATATAGGTACATAATAATGTTGAATAAAATTATAACCAAATCTATCCTGACTTGACACTTCATAGGTATATTTTAATGTAGGTATATAGTCATGTAGTATAAAATTATAACCAAAAGCTAAATTTTTAGATTTTAAGTTTAGTATTAAAATAAACTGACTTTGACGTAGTGCGGTGCGCTGTTGCTACTGCGCGGCCAGTTCACGCTATACATGCTATTACAGACTAACATTAAAAATGTGCTGAAAAATTAACTTTTTTTTTCCGCAGAAAAACGTTTATATTAGTGTTCTACACATTCAAATGAGTAATTAAAATTTTTTTTTTCTTTCACAATATCAATAAGACTTGTTTACGCTATACATGCCATTACAGACTAACATTTAAAATGTGAAAAAAGGTAACTTTCCGTATTTTCCACAGAGAAAAAAGTTGATATTCGTGTTCTACGCATTAAAACGAGTAATTTAAAACCAAAAATAATTTTTTAATACCAACACCATTAAATATTGTTACCAAAAGATTTTATTGCTTATGTAGAAACTCATAACAAATAAAAAAAAACAATAAAAAAACTTCTGCTGACAAAAAGCTTTATACCTATAAAGTATCTATGTACAAAATGTTGGATAAAATTACAACCAAATTTATCCTGACTGGATATTTCATAGGTATATGGTAATGATGTATAAAGTTACACAAACAAATCTATCCTATAACTGTATAGAACAATTGTGGCGTAATGTTTAACATAAATAAATGAAACCTCTAGACCACAAATAACTTTTTTCTTTTATTTATAACCTTAAGTACATTTCGATTGCAAAGCAATCATTCTCAGAGGTAATTTACAATAAAAATATTTTTAAAAAAGTAATTTATGGTTTAGAAGTTTTATTTATTTATGTTAAATCTATCCCAACTGGATAGTTTATAGCTATATTCATGTCTGGACGTAGTACAGTGTGATGTTGCTACTGCGCAACAAAAAATGTAGTCCAAACTAAAATTGATAAAAAAGTAACCTTTCATGCAATAATAAAATCGTAAATAACAAATACTTTTAGAGGCATCTGCAACTTTCAAGGAAAAACATTGATTTTTGTAAGGTTTTAGGTAAACGTGGAGAGAGTGGAATATATATATTTTTAATTGTAATTATTTGGAACGTGAGCAAAAGTTTTGTTATATCCATTGAGTTTCTGCATCAACCGGTAAAATTTTTCGGTCGAAATAACGGTACAATTACCTTATTTTAAATTATGGGTACCACTAAAATTATAACTTAAACTGAAAAGTGAGGTTTAAGTCTTAATCTTTCCTAAATGAATTTTTACATAACCTACAAATTAGGCAAATATCACATAACTTGTAACATAAACCATTAAATAAACAATAGAACGTAATAGTTACCATTATACAAAATTACTCTTGAAGAAACACTGAAATAAAATGTAAAATCTGAAGACTACTTTTGAAACTAATAAATAAAGCACTTTTCACAATATATATTACATGCACAAATTATAGACACCACAATGACCAACAAATCTAACGTTCTAACGATTATGTGACCAGTAGATCAACAAAACTCACAGAGCAAAAGAATCAACAAAACCCAATCAGATTAAACAATTTACTACCATCTGAAATTTGTTTAGTTTTAGAGGTAAGAAACAATAATAATTAGTTTCGACAAAAAAGAAATCTGCAAAAAATTAACAAGACCTTACATATTTCTAAAGCTCGTTCTTTTTTAAATACTTTTAAGCTCTGACGAACTGGTTCTGTAAATAGAGGAATACATATTTTAGTATATTCAAACAATTTCTCAAAGAATATATATTCAAAATCTTAATTTTTTTTTATTAAAAAAAATGTACTAGATAAAACATTGTTGGATGGACATGGTACTATGTTATGATTCAATCCATATAAAAAAAACGGAGTGTGGTACTTGGTGAGTGCCGATAGGGGTAACTACTTCTTATCGAGCATTATGACTATATGTGTATTATTAAAATTATATGTCCGCTTAATATTTAATTATTATTAATATTTTTATTTCATATTAAAATCACACAAAATCATTTGAGTTCCTTAAATTTAAAAAAAATATTAATGAAGAAATTATCTTTAAATTAAAAAAAATAATATTATATATATGTATATATATGTATATATATATATATATATATATATATATATATAACGAAATTTATCACTGATTTTTAAATTTTTATATGTATGTATGTATATATATATATATATATATATATATATATATATATACATATACGAGTATATATATATATATATATATATATATTTTAAACAACATAGGTTATTCAAATACAAGAATATTTATTAATTTATATCCAAAGCTTTTCGTTGGTAAACATCGTTGTTTACAAACGTAAAGTTTTGGATATAAATTAATAAATATTCTTGTATTTGAATAACCTATGTTGTTTTAAATTATTAAACAAGAAAACGTATTATATATATATATATATATATATATATATATATATATATATATATATATATATATATATATATATATATATATTTGTTGATTCCATCTCCACGTGAGCTACCAGTTTACACTAAAACTTGTAAGTGTTTATAAACTTGCCTATAGTAGCACTTACTTATATTTGTTGAGGACGGCCGTTTCCAAATGGGACACATCTCCCGAAACGGCCGTCCCCAACAAATATAAGTACTACTATAGTTTATAAACATTAACAAATGTTTAATATATATACAATATATATATATATATATATATATATATATATATATATATATATACATATATGCATGAGATAAATTAAAAATAAACTTCTGCCGCAACGTATCAGTCAAGAATTATACAAGTAAATGTATATATATATATATATCAAACGTTTAGTGACGGATGCGATCGAATCAATCCCGTGCAAAATTATAGTCATACCGAGCGAAAGATGTAGTTACTTCAATTAGATTTTATACAATATTAGTTTTAGATATATAATATAGTCTTTAATATGGTACTGTGTTCATAAATTACTATTTAGAGATAATAGTAATACTCTATCTTATACTATTAAATAGGATGTGTCCTTTTATACTAAAAGAGATGATATCTACTAAGCTCTAATCTAGTGGCGTATGATAAAACTATTAAAAGGAAATTTGAAATTTAAAAATTGTTAACTTAAATTGAAGTAGAAACAAAATATAAGTTAATATTTTAAACTAAAACTAATTTGGATTGATTATTGAATGGCATGCTGTTATTGTTAGAGGTAAAATCGCAATGTAATTAAAAATTACCTACACACTAGGTGCAATTTCTATGAATGTTAACTGGTATTATGTATAGTTTCAAAACAAGATAAAATCCATGTTTACCAAAAACAATTTTTTTTAAATTAAATGTTTTTGTTTAATGTTCACAGTAATTTAGATAGGTATTTCAAATAAAATATACATTTTATATACTTGATGTCAATTTTTACAAAATAACCTACCATAAATTAGACCTCTCTTTTTCATTTTCAAGATGAGTAACAACTATACACTCACAAATACATATTAATATAATAGATAAGTTTGTAAAATGTATCTACAGTAAGGATTAGTTTATGTGACTAACATCTAAATAAATGCTGCTATAGTCAAGAATAACATGTTATACATATGTCAATATGTAAAAGTATAACCTGCAATGTCTGTGTAAGACAATCATAAAACATTGCCTTAATTTGAATACAATATTAACTGATTGTGTTCTATTATTACATTTATTATAGTTACTATGAATGATACGTGTGTATAATTATATAAGTTAGTTATATTTGGTATCTGTAAGGTTTGAGGTTAACATATTGACAATTATCAGACACTCTTCTTTGTCAATTGAAATAAGCTATGTTTCACAAACTGTTTAGATAATATAGCACTAGAAATACCTTTATTTCCTGAAATGATCTATAAATACCTACATATCATTTTAAGTCATCTTTATAAATTTTAAAAGTACGCTAATTAGTTTTTTTTTAACAAGGTACTAACATAAATTTTACTTTGAGACTGTGTACTGTTAAGATTCATGAAATTAAAATACAGAAAAATTTTAAATTTCTGTAAATTTAAAATTTTACATCGCTGATATAAAAATGTTTTTGGCCTCACTTTGGCAATTGCAACTTTTTGATTATTTAGTTCTACCCAAACATAATATCAAACCTACAAATTCTTCACAAACAAAACAAAAATAACCGGTGATACACAACCAAACAATATGAAATATATAAACATTTCAAACTATCTAACATATATACTTAATTCTCAATTATATATTAACTCAAATATACCTTTTGGTATTATAGCCCCAAATACTCTTAAAAAATACTTCCAACATCCCTATCTAATATCTCACCCCCACCCTAACCTAAAACAATCAAGAGGTCAGTTACAGTCTGAGTAGAGAATAAGACACAACTCCTGAAACGGTTCCTCAATAATCAAATTAGTAAGTGTAACATACTAACACATGTATGTACAAGTTTTTTTAGTTAAAATAAGATTCATTTCACACACTGAATGATGGGGTTAGATCTAGTTAACACCTGCTTTTCAGTGATATTGCTTAAAGATTAATTGAATATTTAAAATCATTGGTGTTTTAACTTACCTATATTTTCTGATATGCCTTGAAGTAATGACTGAATAAACTCCCTTTCTAAACCTCGAATACAAACTTCCATTAGCTGAAGAACAAAAACTTATCAAGCAGCTGTGATTTGACAGTGAAAATGTTTTTATTATTGCTATTACTTGAGTTTGGCTCCAATCTAAGTTGGTTTATCTTGATATTTCTGAAAGGGTCACTGGGCATCTGTAGTCGTTTGACACTGTTTACCTTTTTAAAACCTTTTCTCATCTTGGTCATAAGAAAAACAATACAGTATAGAAACAGATTTAACCTATGACAAACTATCTAGTTTTGTTTAATCCGGACATAAAGAAATTGACATCTTAAATACAGCATCAGCCTTTATATTAGACAAGTGTTGAATTTTTAATATTAGGCTAAAAGGGTGTGATAATATTCTTTTTAAAAATTTCAATTATTACAGTTTTAAATAGACATAAAAGTCACACTTTGCATTGTAACATTGGAATCTACCACCTTGTTTTTATATGTAATATGAACATTTTTATAAAACAAAGTCATTCCGGCTTGTTTTTTATTTGTAGGGGATACAGGAAATCAGCAGTTACTATTGTGGGATGCTATATCAAAAAGGTTGGGAAGTACAGTACTCATGAATGGTAATGTTACTAACACTATGGTTTAAATATCCATTATTGCCCTAGTTTTAACCCATTACTTCCTGAGGACAAACTATCTTACAAAAAGTGTTTAGCTGGCATAAAGATGTTGTTTTTTGCCACGGATTTTTGTTGTTGCTATAAGAACTACGTATTTTTATTCGTTGAATTATAGTCTACTTGACTCTTGTTAATGTGTGACCATCTCCATGCTCCAGAAAAGCATGTGCAAAAGACGTTTCTCAAGTCTAAACAATTGCTTTTGCCTCTTGAAACTGACACTATAATGATAGATATTTATGTCCGTACTAATGCATTCTCAAATGTCAGGACACATAAAGTGGGTTCTTTACTCTCTTCCAAACATTTTTTGCTAACTTGTCAACTGGTTATTTTACCTCGCTACCTCTTACCATCTTCTTTTATCATTTTATCTTTCAGTTTTGCATTAAAGACTGCAGTAAGTGGGTGAGCGCCATGTTACTAGATGTATTACATTTTATTATTATTTTTTTACTTATTTATTAATATTATTTTACATATTTATTCGTTTTCAAAATTAATGACCACGCATAAGCAATTGAAAAATAATAAATTAGCGCAACATAGTTTAGTTATCAATTTGACACTTGACAAGGCAAATTAATTCGTGCCGCTACTAAGGTCGCGAATAAGGTCAATGGGACTTTTTAGATAGTGTGTTTATAATGTTTAATCTACTGGGAGCAAAATTTGAAATCATATGATATGGCTTAGTACCACATAAATGTAGAAGGTAATCAAAAATTATTATTTTCTAACTGTTCGTGATAGTAATAATACTTGTAAATATTTACAAACTTGCCTATAGAAGCACTTACTTATATTTGTTGAGGACGGCCGTTTCGGGAGATGTGTCCCATTGTCAACTCAGATCATAACTGATCTCAAGGTTTACGTAGGTTAGGGTATTAGGGTGGGGTGGGTGTATTTTGTGAGTATTAGGAATTATGTTGTCAAAACGGCCGTCCTCAACAAATATAAGTAAGTGCTACTATAGGCAAGTTTGTAAATATTTACTGTCCGTCCACCAGGAGAACCGAGGAGACATATGAGGGGTGCGGGGAGGTAGTCTTGGAAAATCCAATCTACCTAACATCCCCTCCACCACCAAAGCATTGTCTCTTGCACGCGCCAGCTAGAACTAGCCCAGTCACATTCGCCGGAGCTGTTTAGTTGATATTATGCCTGTGTCACATTTGGCACATAAGAAATACATGTAAATAAAATTTCTGCATTTAGTAAGTTTTACAAGAACTTATTAAAAAAATTAAAAATCCTTTTTAATGTATTTTTTACACTTTTCTCATAAACAATATTATGACAAAAAATAAAAAAGTAGTAAAATATAATAAAAACAACTTTTGTGTGGTTTTTGACCCCTATCAGAGGTCAATGTACATAAATATACAAGATACGGACACACAGACATACATACCACATTTTTGGGCTCAGGGGACTTCAAAATGGATATCTCCACTAACATCTCAAAATCGATCACAATACTTTTTAATTACTTAAACAATAGTTTATGACTATTCGAACTTTGAATTTAGTAAATTTGTTAAAACTTACTGAGACAGAACGTTTTCGATCGCTATGTGCCGATCTTCATCGATGATAGCGATCGAAAACATTCTGTCTCAGTAAGTTTTAACAAATTTACTAAATTCAAAGTTCGGATAGTCATAAACTATTGTTTAAGTGATTAATAAGATTCACCGAACGTAATGGACTATGAAATTCAAGAACACAATACTTTCTCTATATATACTATAGTATATGCAAGAAAGTAAAAATACAGCCTTTGGTTGAAATTTTTATCGAGGTTAGTATGTGATATAATCTTTTAGACAATTTAATTAGGTCCAAGATGAATTAATTAACAGTGTCACGGGGCGGTCTAACAGTTACCAGGCAGGAGGGGTGATGTTTTTACAAAACTGCAGAGGTTAATACACTAAAGCCGGGCCAAATGAGGGAGTTTGTCACCACATTCCTTCCAGCTCGGTTCTCCTGACGGTTGTACTGTACAAGTGTTTTAGTGAAAACAAATAGCTCACGTGAAGATGGAATCAACAAATATAGTAATAATAATATCGAAACCTTGTTGCTGTTCATGACAACCTGGTTGTAAATTACTTATTACACTTTTTCTATTACTTGCGACCAGACTTTTTGTTAACTAAAGTTGTTAAATTGTTAATTTACACTTGGAGGAAATGTTTTCGTCTTACGACTTCTTCAGCCTCGTATTTTTGCCGCTAGGAATGCTGCAGTTGTGCTTCCTCAGTACCATTATTTTGAAAGTTAGAAGTGATGTGATCGAAGAGTATGTGTGATCTGTGCCGTGTTTGTTCATTTAAGATGTCATTTTTATGTGTGTTGCTATGTCTATATATTTCATACTGTTCTAGTGTGTTTAATTTATGGCCTTTGTTGCATGTGTGGAGTATTATACGTCATCTACATATCTGTGCCAATATATTATCTTATCTGCGTGTTTGTTGTTATTTATGATTTTATTCTGTTCTAATAATAATACTATACCAAGGAAACATAAGACAATGCCAACTTCAAACACATATAAACCAAATACACAAAAATATCCAGTGCACTGCAGAGTTTGAAAACAACAAAACATTGAATTTCTTAGACATCACCATAACAAAAAATCAAAACAAACATGAATTTAACATATACCGCAACCCAATACAACATAAACATGCAGCATTTAAAAATTTACTATACAGACTAAATAAAATACCTATGTCCACAACTAATTACACAGACGAACTAAACACAATCAAATATTTAGCTCACAAAAATGGATATGACAATTATTTAATAGACAAACTACACAGAAAAATACTCAACAAAAACAGTAACAACAACACAAACAACAAAAACACGAACACAAACAAATTCTTCACCCTCGCCCACATACATAAACAAACTCACAAATAAAATAGCACACCAATTCATAAAAGCAGGATACAATGTAGCTTACAGAACAACAAATAAAAGCCAAACAGCTATTAGACACATCATTAATAACAATACCAACACGTACAATAACCCAGGAGTATACAAACTAAAATGCAACAACTGCAATAAGTTTACACAATATCAAGAGCACAGTGGTACAATATATTACAATAAAAATATTGAAAAGAACCCCAATACCACAAAAATAATCAAAAATAACAAATAAAACAAGTTACTTAAGATTAAACCCTTATGTACATTTCGATGACATGGTCATCGAAATGTACATAAGGGTTTAATCTTAAGTAACTTGTTTTATTTGTTATTTTTTATTATTTTTGTGGTATTGGGGTTCTTTTCAATATTTTTATTGCAATAAGTTTCTATATTGGACAAACAGGCAGATCTTTCACCGAAAGATATAAAGAACACAAAAGCGCACTGCACACTACTATTGAATCCATCTTCGCCAATCCCCTCATGGACACTAAACACTCATGCAAAAGTATGGAAAATAACATGAGCATCCTCCACACATGCAACAAGGGCCATAAATTAAACACACTAGAACAGTATGAAATATATAGACATAGCAACACACATAAAAATGACATCTTAAATGAACAAACACGGCACAGATCACACATACTCTTCGATCACATCACTTCTAACTTTCAAAATAATGGTACCGAGGAAGCACAACTGCAGCATTCCTAGTGGCAAAAATACGAGGCTGAAGAAGTCGTAAGACAAAAACGTTTCCTCCAAGTGTAAGTGGACAATTTAACAACTTTAGTTAACAAAAAGTCTTGTTGCAAGTAATAGAAAAAGTGTAATAATAATAATAATTAAAATAAGAATAAAGTCCTCTAATTATAAAATGTTTTGAGACATTTGTTTCTGAATTTCAATAATTTTTGGGTCAAGTTGGATTTAAAATAATGTAAATTTGAGTTTCTATAATATTAAATAAATGTTTATTTTTAAGGTTATAACACATATTGATTTACCGAACCCATGAGGTAAAACCATGTCATTCCTTTGGAGAAAATTTAAAACTATTTTATGGAAAAACTATATACTCAGGAAGCGGCAATGGTTTACCACTCTAGCAGAACTTATCTATGCAGTAATATTTTTTTTAATGTTACAATTAACTTATAATAAGATGAATAAACAATTTGAAGATGAAATATTAAGAGCAAACCAGACTTATTACCCAATGTCAGAGTCAGCTATATTGGGTAGTATATTTAACAAAAATAATGTGGTTATTGCTTATGCACCAGGGAATGCCTTTACAATAGAAATTATGAACAAACTAAATCAATCCATTACACAAATTTCTAACGCAATATCCATAGGAGGTGAGTGAAAGTAATATATTTGTTTTTAATAAGATAAATAAATTTGAAGTTTTTGATATTTTTCAAGTAACTTCAAAAAGTGAAATAATTTATATTTTCACACATAAGTTGTTATTTATATAAAATTTTAAAACAAATATCACTATTTCTGTTAGAATATCGATGGACGTTGCCTGGTGTAGTGTGTAAAGTGTTTTGCTATTTTGTAAAATAAAGATACTAAAAAAATGTTTTGTGCAGAAAAACTTCAATTAACCATCAATATTATGAAAGCAAAGTGAAACTTTATATGAGACTGCAATGATGTTATTAAACAATAAGGAGATGAAGTGTCATAGCATGAATGGCAAGTGATTATCTTTTCAAGAATAGTTCACATGTTTAAACCCCACCTCCTGCTACCATGATGTGATATCAGGACAGTTCACGGATACTCTATTATCTCAGAACAGAGAAATAATACTGAGAGAAAGTGACACAAAAGGAATGATTTTTGTAATTTTTTTAATTCTCAAGCACAGTTTATGCACTCACATGTGAACAACCAGCCTGACAAAGTGTGAAAGTACTTTCTATCTTATTTGCTACTTCTCCTGACTGTCTCTGGACTGTCAGTTCCAACTGACTTACAGCTTCGCAGAGTTTAGTTATACTCTTATTCAACACATTTACTGATCTTGTCTATGTAGCATTTGTTCAGTGCATTTTGTAAGTTACAGTATAACAGAAAAATGTTTAGGAAACATAAAAGAGCTGTTTTAGAGTTCAATAACAAACTAATCCTTGAATTTTGTAGTCCATTATGTTCGGTGAATCTTATTAATCACTTAAACAATAGTTTATGACTATCCGAACTTTAGATTTTGTAAATTTGTTAAAACTTACTGAGACAGGACGTTTTCGATCGCTAACGATAGAAAACGTTCCGTCTCAGTAAGTTTTAACAAATTTACAAAATTTAAAGTTCAAATAGTCATAAACTATTGTTTAAGTGATTAACAAACTAATCATTGTCAAGCAATAAAGGAAAGGCAAAACTACCATTAGTTTAGCTAAGGCTTTTAGAGTTGGAAGAAAGACTGTGCCCATTATGAATTATGACATTGGCAAAATCTATTATGTGACAATATATAGAACAAAATTGAGACTTTAAAACACTTAAAACAATGAAGTTTGTTAAATATGAACAAAAACACACAAAATAGCTTCTACATTCAAAAAACTACATTAACAAATATCTTACAAAATAACAAACATTTAAAGACACCACATACAACCTTAACAACAACAGACAAATACAACCTATCTGGTATTTACAAATTAACATGTAACAAGTGTCCCAGCTATTATAACGGCTAAACTGTAGGTCATTCTACACACACTTTGATGAACACATTACAAAGAAACAACACAAATCCAAAATTCAGCTATGCAACACACCTAAAAACACACAACACACACACAGACATACATACTAATTTTAACATTCTCCACATATTAAAACAAAGTAAAAGACTAACAACTTTAGAAAAATACAAAGTATACATACAATACACAACAGATAAAGAAAACATATTAAATGAACACACACACATTTTGAAGCCAGGACCCTGTTTTATTACATAGCACACAACCAACTTGACCCACCCCCTCTATACTCATAAATCTCATACCGTCAACCTTTGTACCCAGCGGGATACCGACAGTAAAGGCTTTGCTTCGTAAAAGGAACAATTGTTTTATTGCCCTTACGTATTCACTTAGTTAAGTATTACTTAGTTATTGTTTAACCAGTTTGGTCTTACAGTGTCACAAACAAGAACAAGTCAAATTATCTGAATTACTAACCTCAACTGCCATATTAATTACCTCCAATTTTCCATATCTAATACAACAAATGGAAGATACTTTCAATAAAGCATACATACTGCAAGACAATCTTGCAAGGAATAAAATACATAAACTTTCAAAACTCCGCATTCAAGAAATAAATCTTTTTGGCCAAATCAAAAAATATGTTAATCCAGTTTTACCTGCCGACAAACCACCTCTTGTTTGTGACAAAACTAGCCTAAGTTCTCTCTTCAAGATACCAGTACCCTGTGGACAACTCCCTAAACTGCCAACCCAATCATTATTGCTAAATAACAAAAATAATAATAAAAACAGTCCCGATATAAGAAATAACCCTTCACCAAAAACAGTTGCCGTGCACATTTCAAACCACACACTCTCGGAACATGAACACAAGTAATTTCTAAAGGCCTATCATTCACACCAGCTAAGGAAATAGACCAATTCAAGTTAGGAAAAGATGTTTTCAGCTTTACCAGAAAACTTAGGATAGAAAATTATATAGCTCAGACACCAACTTTCAAAACGGATACAAACATAGACGTATGTCTTGCAAAATTAAAACCACTCTCCAACTGGGATCCACCACCACTACCACCTGATCACCCCATTGAACTTTACATCAACCTTATCATGCAAAGCATCACCGATATAAATTTCACTAAAAACGTGAAGACTAAACCTAACCTTACCAAATTAGAAAAAGCGGCAATATTTTCATTAAAAAACAATAAAGATATTATGATTCTTCCAGCAGATAAAGGTTCAACCACTGTCATCATGAACAAAGAAGACTACATCAAAGAAGCAAATAAGCAACTGTCAGACATCACAACATACAAAATACTTAACAGATAACCCTACCACAGAATTCAACAATTCACTCTCGGAACTACTCAAATATACAGCTCCTGAACAAAATATTTCGGAAACATCTCTAAAATTATTATATAATGAAAACCCCTCTACTCCTCAATTCTATATATTACCAAAGATCCACAAAAAAATAATCTTTCCACCTGGTAGACCAATAATTGCTGGCTGCAATTTAGTAACGGAAAGAATTTCAGCTTTCCTCGACTCACACCTTCAACCCTTAGTAAAGAACCTTCCATCACATACCCAGGACACCAATCATTTGATAGATCGACTTTCACAAATATCTGTACCTCTACCCCCGGAAACTATTTTGGTCACCATAGATATTTTGGTCACCTCTCTCTATACCAACATCCCTCATGCATACGGCCTATCTGCAATAGAGAATTTTCTAAACAAACGCCCAGGCAAGCCTTTTCCCACTACACCTTTTCTTGTGAACCTGACCAGGTTCATCCTCGAGAAGAATAACTTTCAGTTTGAGGGAAGGAACTTCCTTCAAATAAAGGGAACAGCAATGGGCACTAGAATGGCCCCATCATACGCAAATCTGTACATGGGATTGTTGGAAGAAAGTTTTCTAAAGACACAAACACACCAGCCATTATGTTGGTATAGATTGTAACATTTTGGAATAGCAAGTAGGAAAGGCACTATGTATAATATAATATAAATATGTAAGTAAATTCAAACCATAAAATAACCAATTATAAAAAAGAGAAAAATGTAAACATAACCTAAATTGGCAAAATCGTAACATTTAATCACAAGTTTAGAACAATCGTAACATTTAATCACAAGTTTAGAACAATCGTAACATTTAATCACAAGTTTAGAACAATCGTAACATTTAATCACAAGTTTAGAACAATCGTAACATTTAATCACAAGTTTAGAACAATAACCACTATAAAAAAAACAATATAATAGAAACAATTTAATGTGTAACAGTTTGAAAAGAACACTAAAACTATGTAAATAAAGGTAAAGCCTTTAAGTGTTAAGAAAGTGAAAACGTTTTAGATTGCACAAGTTGACCAAGGCAGGATGGCTAACATATTCAGTGAGGTGCGCGCGTATTGTGAACAGAACAGCTGATAATTTAAACTTAGTCGGGAGATATAATATTTAAATGCAGTTACCTGCAAAGAAATTAAAATCTAGTTATTAAGAACATGAAATGTACCAAAGGCAGTGAATACAGCATCCGTAAAGCCGGTAACAACAATTAAAAAAAGGAAATAGTTCGTATTAGCCATTTTTTAAATGCTTGGCTTAGCGTCGCTTCAGTTGCACACACCTACTCAAACAAGACAGACGTACTTCAGAATTAGCCAATAAAATTTAACGAATTTAAACTTAGTGCAGGAGTGTTAGTCTTGAATTCAATTAACAGTACAAAATACTTTCAAGAAAATTAATTGAAACTATTTATTTAGAAAGATTCATTAAATATTTTGATAAAGGCCGAAAAGTGGAATCTACAATCTACAACACTTGAGTATCTAGGCTAGATCCATTACTACATTTTGAAATTTTGCAGACATTTATAAAAGAAAAGAAACCAGTGAATTTATTATAAAATCAAACTATAAAAGAAAACATTTAGAAAGAATATTAAGGGACAATTTTACCTAGAAATAAATTAATTTGTAACATAGTTTATAACATTTATAGCTTAGATTTTGTTTGTTCTTGTACTTTAGAGTGCCAAATAAGATTTCATTATTCAAAATTTAAAACCTACCAGATAACCCGAGATTAAGAGAGCTTGTGCTCAACTAAAATTAAAATCAATTTAGGCAAAATTAAATAAAAACTGTTGCTGCCAAAAGAGAGATACAATTTAGAGTAATAAGACTCATTATAATAGAGGACACTTATAAATTTGTAAAACTTTAAAAAAAAATTGTAATTTATTAATAGAACATATAATTGCTAAGAAATTGTTTTAAATGATACATTAAACTTGTTATTAAAAAAAAAAAGCTCTAGAATATTTATTTATCTTAAAATAAATTAGGAAATTTACTAACCTACCTTGAACTAAATAATTGAGAAATTTTATTAAAGAAAATTTTTGAAAAAAATACATTTTAAAGATTCATTAATTCAAATATAAAATAAAAGAAAAACTTACAAGATATATAGATGACATCTTCCTAATTTGGACACAGGGTGCTTCAACACTTGAGGCATTTTTAGACAGCCTGACACAATTCTCCACACTTCAATTTACCTGGGAGAAATCTACATCAGCCATCACCTTTTTGGATGTAGAGGTAACACTCCAGAATGGAAATATCAACACAGGAATTCACATCAAACCGACAAACCACCTACAATATCTCCATTTCGACAGCAACCACCCAATAAACATAAAACGATCCATTCCATACATTCAAGCAATCAGGGGTAAGACAATCTGTTCAAATGATAGGGAATTGGAAGATTTTAATAGAAAGATATCAACAGCCTTCCAGAGAAGAGGATACCCAAAAAGACTCATTGAAAACCAAATTCATTTAGCACAATCCTCGGTTCACCCCAAACCACAAACAGAACAAAATAAACTGTCTTTAATAACAGACTACCATCCTGGTCTACATAAACTCAACAAGATATTGAGAGATGGCTTCAAAATTCTTCAAGCTTCCGTCCACACCAAAAATCTTTTCATTGATCCACCTCAAATTTGGTACAAGCAACCTCCCAACTTGAAAAACATCCTAGTACATCCTAAACTACTAGACCCTGATATAGAGAAACTTCCTTATGGCTCCTTCCCATGCAATAGACCTAAATGCAAGACGTGTCCAATACACCCCTCAGCAAATAGCTTTAACAGCCAAACAACAAAAATGGTCTTCAAAATACAGGGTCATCATAATTGTACATCGAAAAATGTCATATACCAGCTACAATGTAAATTTTGCTCAGCACAGTACATAGGCCTGACCATGGATGGTCTGAATATCAGAATGAATGGCCACAGACATGATGTTAAAATTATGAATATGGATAGGCCAACTGCTCAACATGCTGCGAGTCACATCAAAACTTTTGTTGACTGCTATACCACAAAAAATAATTAAATCACTCCCCCCTGATTGCAATCCCTCAGAACTGAGAAGATGTGAACTATCATACCAGTGGTATACCAAGTCCAGAGAATCCCCTAACCTCAACATCAGATAAATCCATTCATTTTTTTTCTTAATAGCCTCATCAGACGTCTCTAATCTCTTTTCCCCTGACAGACTTATATAAACTATAATCACTCATATGCTCATGGAAACAATACATATATCTTTAATCTGTGTATCTGTGACATCTGATTTCTACACAATCTGTGATTACAACTTAATATTTATTTTATTTCATTCTCTCATATTTCTTTTTGTGTTTTCTCTTTGATTGACAAAGACCACTGTGTGGTTGAAATATATCATTGGTTAAGTGGTTTTATGTGTTTCTATTTCAAGACTATAGAGTGGACTCTTACCAAGGTAAGTTTGTCAGTCTCCTTGTCCAAAAAATCTAAATAATCTTTACCAACCAAAACTAACCTATGAATTAATATATAGTTACACTTTTGGTATTAACTTGGCAAAAAAACCACTCTTTATTCAATGCTATGAGTCGTGTCCATGACTCACACCGTATAAATTTTCTAGGACAGAACAGAGTTAAGTAGGGAGCAGTATAACGGCCAAGTTCCCACCCTTGATTTATGTCACTCGGCTTGTCGAGTACAAGTCTTTTCATGCTTGAGTAGATACAACAGTATGCCATCTCATAAAGACTAGAATCTTCTAGAAGTAAAGGGCATGGATACTACTAGAGGTGGGAAGTACAGTACATATATAAAGATTTTGTGAGAAAAGCGATCAGTGTTTAAATTTAGTGAAGAGAGTAAAAGATTTAGACAGACCGTGTTAACACTTTCAGCGCGGCGGTCGACTGCCTGTCGACAAAATCGCCCTCTAACATTAGGCGTCGGTCGACACATTGTCGACACGATCCTTTTCCATTCAAATGTCTCCCCACTTTTACCAGCCTGCTTTAACGGTACAGTTTTCGTTCTGCCGCCTAGACAAAAGGTCCAAGTTTGTGTTTACGACTCCGCCGCTGTTTTTGTTGTGTTTTTACGTGGTTTTCACCCAATTTGATTCCAATGTAAGTAATACACTTTTTTCTATTATGATAAATATACCTAGGCCTTTTTAAACCTAATAATAAAGTTGTTTGCAGTAGTATTTACGTAAATAAAACAATATATCTACCAATAATAATAAAATTTTTGATTTTTTTCATTTCTTTTGTGCATTTTTATATGCAGCCAAGTAAAATAATTTACCCTAGTTATGAAAATTAATCCTAGGTATTTCAATACTTAGCAAATAATGTTATTTGAACTATTATTTCCATAAATAAATTACACAAATATTTAAACAATTTGTTTCTCAAAGTGTAAGTAATACACTTTTTTTCTATTATGATAATCATACCTAGGCCTTTTTATACCTAATAATAAACGTTGTTTGCAGTAGTATTTACGTAAATAGAAAAATATACTCGTATCTGCCAATAATAACAAAAGTTTTGATTTTTTTTCATTTCTTTTGTGCATTTTTATATGCAGCCAAGTAAAATAATTTACCCTAGTTACGAAAATTAATCCTAGGTATTTCAATACTTAGCAAATAAAGTTATTTGAACTATTATTTCCATAAATAAATTACACAAATATTTTAAAAACATTTTTCTCAATTTTGTATATAATATAGCCAGGCATAGATAGATAATTCGGAAAAAAATTCATTATAGATGAGTGGAAGAGTCCCTAAAAGGATGTTGAGTCCTGATAACCAGCCTGCTGGACCATGTTCTGGGGAAACAACACCTCATGCCTCCAGGACAGAAACGTCTAAGAAGAGGGCTGCTCCGGTGAAAAAAAGAATCTTCTCTGAGGATGAATTATGGGAAATGCTCCAAAACTCTGACATTGAGGAGGACATGGATGAAGCAGATTCATCTTCAGAGGAGGAAGAGGAGGACGAAACCTCAAGTGGAGGAATTATTGTTGTACCAGAGGCACCATCTTCACCTAGATCGCCTAGTCCAGGTCCTCCATCTCCAATGGCAAGACAATTGTCCAGCCCCTCTGTCAGCCCCATACCGACTCTGCCCCAGACTCAGCCCACTTGGAATTCCTCTCCTCCCAACGTCCCTACAATTAATTTTTCTGGAGATACCGGTTTGCGACAACTACCTGATTTCCACGAACCAATTGATTATTTTTTTCATATTTTCTGTGACAACATGTTTGATTTGATAATTTCTGAAACAAATCGCCAGGGCCAACTTTTGATGAGCCAGACCACAAAGCCCAAGTCACGAATTCAGGGATGGAAGGACATTTCAAGAAGTGACTTTGAAATATTTTGGGCCTTACATTTTTGACTGGCCAAATCCAGGCTCCCAGTTTAGCCCATTATTGGCAAATTAATAACTTATATAATTTTCCAATATTTAGAAATGCTATGCCTAGAGATAGGTATATGATAATTTTGAGGGCTTTGCACTTTTCGAAAAATCCCCACGTTGGCGACCCTACTCCGTCCGTAATTTTATGTATAACATTATTTATGTATTTTTTAAAATGAATACACATGTTGTTAGGTATGTTTTAGGTTTTATTTATGTATAGTTAATTAGTTTTTACGTGTAATTCAATGTTTTCTAAAATTCTTAGTTTTTAATATGTTTTTTCATACAAAAATTAATATAAAATAGACAAAATAATTTCATTTTAAATTTGGTGTTGTTATTTGTAAAATATCCTCATTTTTATGGAATGTTGTTAGGATTGCGGTAGGTAGGAAAAAATGTAGAGAGTGAGAGGCGAACGAACTTTACAATAAGCTATTCAATACAATAGAACAGTGAAAGTACGAGACCCCTGCCAGGTAGAATTTATCCCCGGGAATGAGTTATCAGCAAATCAAGTCGTTAACACAAAAAAAATAGTATGTCGACAATGTGTCGACATCCGCTCCACATAATGAAATGCTTTTGCCAGGCGGCTGTCGACAACGTGTCGCACACGGGTTTTTTAAAAGAAAAACGGTAAAAAAATCAGTAGAAATGTAAAAATATTTGAAAGACGCTTAAAAAGAATATATTAAGAGAAAAAAAAAATTCAGCACAGGCGAACACCAAGGTCAGCCCTGTAGACGCATTGAAAGTGTTAAGTACAAATAGATTGTAAGCGAACTCAGTAGTTGTTATTAGACCTAATCAAAATAGTGTTTGGGCGCTCTTATAAATGTTAGGTGTGTAAATAATAGTAGCCATAAAAGTATGTGAATTAATGAATACTTGTATTTTTTTTGTTTTACTTCTTGAGGTTACTACTTTTGGTATCATTGTGCAAAACACCACTATTTACTGATATTTTTCAGCAGACGGATTTCACACTAGGTCAGTGCATTGTTCAGTGCTGTAAGTCATGGACAAGAGTCTTGTGATACCAAAAGTAGTAAATTAATGATTAGTTGTTTAGTCTATATTACCTTATAATTTATTGAGCCCTTGTAAGAACGCAACAGTTCTAAAATTTGAATTGGGCAAATATGTTCTACCTAATACCAAATACTGGGCTCAAAATAGTTCCTGTACAAATTGATTCATCTTTGGTAAATGGCACCATATTTTATATCCGAAGCTAGAGCACATTTGTTTTACTGGGGTAACTCTATATGCCTCTTATTTGTTTGCACGTTTAGCAGGTTTATGACTCTAAGGTTAAGTACAAAGTAATTTCTAATAGCATATATAGAAATTTACTAGAAAATACATAGATGACTAATTTACCAGAATTTTTTTATGTGCAACAAATTCAATAAAACAATTAATCGTTGAATTAGATGACTACAAAACACTTGGCTGACCACCTCCTTATAGGTAATTTCATTACACTTCCTTAAAATTATTTTTATCAGAAAATATAGTAAAAATATTACACTATTTTTTCAAAATATTAAACTATTTTTTCAAAATATTTTAATTTTTGTACAGGAACTCCTTAGGATAAACTATATTACTGCCTAATGTACCCATAAGCTATGCCTACAGGTAGTACACATATTACAGAATTATTGAAGCAAAAATTTTTTTATTGAAGACTTGGTGAAAGAATAATCATGCATATGTCTACAATAAATAGAAATACACATTGATACTATAAACAAGTTTATAGATTAGATTCTAAGTTATAATACTTATTAAACAACAATACTTAAACCTAACTATATATAGGTTTGAGAACATATGGTTATTATTTAACTATTTATATTGTTCTGACATACAGGAACATTAAATATAACACAGTTTGACTCAGAAGAAAACATGGAAAAACATTTTTCAAGCCTATTAAAAAACCAAACAAGAAATACATATCTACCGTATGGGATTGTTTTCACAAACTCTGATCCAAAAGATTTTCATTATACACTGCGAGGTAATGGATCTTTCAATACTGAAGACCTCTCAACTCATTATTTTCCAATGTTTCCTTCAAATGTAAAAGAAAAAGACATAGGTAAAGTATTCTTATTTAAGTCTACTATTTATAAAACAAATAGAAATGTAATGATAACTAAAAGTATTCATTCAGAGCAAGCAAATGAAGAAAAGTAGGGTTGTTGTCTTAATGTTTTATTCTTACATTCCCCTTTAGTCTCTGTTTGTTGAACCATTGATCTAAATTTGCCATTTTATCATGCACTTTAGTTATCATTGTTATCACAGAATTATCTTAAAAGGGGTTAGTTACCATAAAATTGCGAATGTTTAAAAAGTCACAAAATTGGCAATTATTGTGATAACATCACGGAAAGAATACTAATAGTAGAAAAAAAAAGAAATTTGCTTGAGGGTTAGTATTGTATAGAAGAGAAAAGAAAATGACAATTAGTATATTATTCAAAACTAGTGTATTATGTAATTTGATTTTTTCCATAAACAGTGGATTTTCATAAAATAGAATTCAGGTCATTCAACATGAATGAAACATAAGGTACAAAAACTAGGATTTCACAAATAATACATATATTTATTGTTGTTTAGTGTTGTTAAATTGTGAACTTACACTTGGAGGAAACGTTTCTTGGAAGAAACCAAGACACTGGAAGAAGTCGTAAGACAAAAACGTTTCCTCCAAGTGTAAGTTAACATTTTAACAACCTTTAGTTAACAAAAAGTCTGGTTACAAGTAATAGCAAAAGTGTAATAAGTAATTAACAACCAGCTCATCATGAACAGCAACAAGATTTCGATAAATAATTACAAAACACTTTTAAATGTTTTAAACTTGCCTATAGTAGCACTTACTTTGCTTGTTGAGGACGGCCGTTTTGGGAGATGTGTCCCTTTGTCAACTCAGACCGTAACTGATCTCAAGGTTTACGTAGGTTAGGGTGGGGGTGGGATATTTTGGTAGTGTGGTTGTATTTTGTGTGTATTAGGAGTTATGATGTCAAAAAGTGTGTGTGAGTTGTAATGTAATTGTGTATTGAGTATGTGTGTAGGGTGTAGTTTGAAGTGCCTATATATTTCGTATTGTTCGGTTGTGTAGCGTTGGTTATTTCTGTGTTGTTTATGAAGAATTTAAATATGAAAATTTCAACACAGAAATAACCAATGCTACACAACCGAACAATACGAAATATACAGGCACTTCAAACTACACCTTACACACATACTCAACACACAATTACATTACAACTCACATGCACTTTTTGACATCATAACTCCTAATACACACAAAATACACCCACACCACCAAAACATCCCACCCCCACCCTAACCTACGTAAACCTTGAGATCAGTTACGGTCTGAGTTGACAAAGGGACACATCTCCTGAAACGGCTGTCCTCAACAAGCAAAGTAAGTGCTACTATAGGCAAGTTTAAAACATTTAAAAGTGTTTAGTGATTACTAGTAGCTCACACAAAGATGGAATCAACAAATGTAAATAATTACAATTAATATAAATAAAGTAACAAGCTATGCGTTAAAACATATGCATTACTTGCATACACATACATACCTGCATTATACATACCTATAACACAAAATAAGCTGTTTTATCAAATCATATGGTACCACTTATTTCAAGTCAAATAATACGAAATACAGTAACAATATTTCATACTTTGCCTCTTTTGTAAAAAGTTGTAATGAAAACTAAAGTTAATTAATTAAATTTAATCAATGAATTAATATTTGAAAAAACTGTATTAACTGTATTAATATATATATATATATATATATATATATATATATATATATATATATATATATATATAATACGTTTTCTTGTTTAATAATTTAAAACAACATAGGTTATTCAAATACAAGAATATTTATTAATTTATATCCAAAGCTTTTCGTCGGTAAACAGTACCAACATCATCAGGAATGAAAATTACAATAATCATTGTAATTTTCATTCCTGATGATGTTGGTACTGTATACCGACGAAACGTTTTGGATATAAATTAATAAATATTCTTGTATTTGAATAATCTATGTTGTTTTAATATATATATATATATATATATATATATATATATATATATATATATATATATACACATATATATATATGAGACATCTATTTTGGCATCGATTGTAATAAAATGTGTGAATGCAAAGGGTGTTATGTGATGTGTAGTCCTAATAACAAATATTCTAAAAAACCTTTTTTTTCAGCAACATATTTATCCATGTATCTATCTGAGTACTTTATCAATGGGTTCTTGGCAATTCAATTGGCCATTGACAAAGCCTTCATAGAAATTGTAACCAATGCACCACTATTGTATCAGGTTAGTTATAATTGTAATAAAAAAACAGGTATGTGAAGTATATGTAAAAGTTTAACATACTAATATATGTTTAAGTGTTTTTAGTGATAGGCTGTTAATTTCCCCTCCGTAGTTATATGGTATTGTTATGTACAAATTTAATATTATTACATCTATTTTATTTTCTGTCTTACAATACAACAGATCTTTACCAAAGAAAAAAATGCAGGTTGTATATTCTGGACATTAGAATTGCAGTCTTTGGTTATTGCTATTTCAGCTAAGGTTTTGTATAAATACTGTCTAATAGGTTGAGAAAATGAATTTAAATTACAACTCTTTCTTGCAGATTGAGCTACAGCAGTTCCCCTCTCCAGCAGTTACGCCAAAAGATATATTTTCTTATATGTTAGGTGATATATTACCTCTTTTTGTGCTATTTGCTTTCATTTTTATTTCTACAGCGATGACAAAGGTAGTTGAAGAAAAGCAAACCGGTGTCAAGGTAAGGATAGTAATACATAAATTTATCTAAAATTTATATTTTTGTTTTAAATTTGATTTTAATTGTTTAAGCTATTGCTAATCTAATTACATGAGCGCCTCGGTCGCTAGCGGGTATTAATTCCTCGTGTTGCTATAATCGAGTTGTATTTTGATTATATTTTTTATAAAACTGCAATTTTTTTTATTCATTATTTTGTACCTTAGCTTATTATTTGTTCATTGGTTATTATGTGTAATCATAGTTAGTAAATAAAATTAAAAGGTTTGTTTTGAAGTTTGCTTTAGGTTTTAATTTTACAAAAGATGCATAACACACATCAGCTATTGACCCATATTTACTGAGCCTCTCAAACCAATTGACATAACTGCTGAAGCATTCTATTATGTTTACATGTCAGACAAAAGGTCAATGGGCCATTCATTTCTTTCTTTATTTACCTGTATTGACCTTAAACTTGAGTTACTAAGTTTTACATTTAAAAAAATTTAAAAGTAGCCCCTACACTTATGATGTAATAAAACAGTTGTTTCAAGAGATTTGTCCTATTTTCTACTCAGACCATAACAAAGTTGAGAACGGGCCATATATTAAGAATCAGTAGCTTTTATTAAATTCCTTCTATTAGCTCACCTGATACATCTTGTTCAAATTTTCAATCGCTAATAAAATAAGATTTTATTGATTCAATCAAGTTCAAATACATTTTTTTAAAACATATATTGGATGATAATTGATGTTAATACAGTTTTTTCAAATATTTATTCAGTAATTAAATTATAAAAATTTAGGGATCTATCTGGATTCAAACTATGAATCTTCATGTTCAAAGGCTAATGAACCTTGGCCCTGCGCCAACTTTCCAATATCAAAAAATGAAATTCTCAAAGATGTATATGAATTCCCCCCCCCCCATCTGGTTGTTGTTGAAACCTCCATTGACAACCTTAATCTGTTGCCATGGTTACCACAAAACATCATAAATAGTGCTGCAAGGTTAAAAATGGATGAAACGAATAAAATAATCAAACAAACTGGAAATAAGCAAATAATGAGAAAATTTTTCTTCCTTGACCTCAGTAGAAATCTACTTTAAAAAAAAAATTTTTATATTACTTGTAATACAATAAAAATATTGAAAAGAACCCCAATACCACAAAAATAATCAAAAATAACAAATAAGACAAGTTACTTAAGACTAAACCCTTACTTCTTGTGTGCTAGATTGTGTTTTGTAACAAGACCCTCTGATGATGATGACATGGTCATCGAAATGTACATAAGGGTTTAATCTTAAGTAACTTGTCTTATTTGTTATTTTTGATTATTTTTGTGGTATTGGGGTTCTTTTCAATATTTTTATTGTAATATATTGTACCACTGTGCTCTTGATATTGTGTATTACTTGTAATATTTGTAAGGGCTATTTTCAGGGTTTTTTTAGATTTTGAGTATGAGAAGTTGATTTTTATTATGAACAATTGTTTAGGAACGGATGCAGATGGGAGGGTTGAGCTCATGCATGTTTTGGACAGGCTGGTTAGTATATGCAATGATGGTGTACTGCCTTGTATGTGCTATAGCGACATTTATAATAAGGACTTATATCATCCATACCCACTGGATACTTATCTTTGTGTTGTTCATGCTGTTCAGTGTGGCAAGCATAACATTTACATTTGCAATAGGTTCTTTTTTCTACAAACGTAAGTGTATCTCATTAATTATTAAATTGTAGTAGATAAAGGCATATAATAAAATATATACTACGGACTTAAAGCCACAATAGTATATAAACTTCTATAATTATAATTGTTGATGGATCTTGTCAACCAGATGTGCCCACCAACAATAATAGAGGAAAAGGTAGCATCCATGCAATCCCTTCAAGGGAATTATAACCTATCCACCAATGTAGGAATATTGGTGAACCTTTAATAAAGGCACTTTTGCTAACCAGTATACTCGGACTTGTATGGAAGAAACCGATAAGTCCAAGTAAATAAAGACTAAAATTATTATAATTAATTGAAAATAAATTGATTAAATTCAATTGAGTATTTATCTTCATAAATGAAGGTGCTTAACCTATTCAAACACATAATATTTTTTTTTATCTCTTAAAATTTTCTTTCCCACCTCTATCATATCAATAAATGACCCTACACTAACTCCTTGAACTTCCCATACTCTCTACATTCCCTCTCACAATATTTTTAAAACCATTCATAATGGTTTCATAACTTTACTTTTTTTACATCGCCTTTGTCCTGTTTTGTTTAATTTTGTAAATTTAATATTGTTTTTTCATTAGATAAATATTTTTTTGTTGATTCTACCTTCACGTGAGCTACTAGTTTTCACTAAACACTTGTAAATATTTACAAACTTGCCTATAGTAGCACTTACTTTTATTTGTTGAGGATGGCCATTTCGGGAGATGTGTCCCATTGTCAACTCGGACCGTAACTGATCACCGATCATCGGATCAGTTATGGTCCAAGTGCTACTATAGGCAGGTTTGTAAATATTTACAAGTGTTTAGTGAAATATTTTTTCCTGTTGGTTGTTACCTTCTATATATTTAACTGAACTTCAACAGGTATTTGTATATATTTACACCAACTAGCTTTTATTAATCTGAACTATAGTATGGCATTGTATTTGTATATCATAAATTAATGTTGATCATAAAAATGTTCCAGCATTTAAAACATTTTTAATGTTTGTATTTTTGTGTCATACATCTTGAGGTTTTTGAATAACTACTTTTAGGAGACTTGAACAACAGTCTTGTCTGAAACTCAACAATGCACTGATCTAGTGTGTCTGTTGAAAAATATCAGTAAGTGATACCAAAAGTAATGGACTAATTAACTCAACATAGGTTTGGCAAGTCATTAATTAGTTTATTAAAATTGTTAAAGTTTTCCTGATTGTCATGAGCAATAAAATTCAAGAGTTAAAAAATTCTTTTTAATCTAGAATAACCTCTAAGAGAAATGAGAAAACAAAACTTAATTTACTGAAAGAATAAACAGGTTTTAAACTGTGTTGTCTTTATTCCACAACATAATTATGTTCACCTTGTGATACTTTCTATGTTTCCTAGATATTAGTAGTAAGAACATTATATTTAAATTTTAAGCCTGCTACATTATATATATATATATATATAACAACTTTTATAAAATTTCAGCTGGATTTGCTCAAGTATTTTGTTCATTTCTCTGGATATTTCCATTCCTTTTGCTATCAGACCAAAATAACTTATCTGTGGTTGAAAAAATCTTAGTTGGTATTTTCCCTCCTTTGGCAATGAAAAATTGCTTAGATGTTACCTTGGTTTTTGAGAGAAACAGTGAGTAGATTTAGTCATATTTCCAATTCACATTTTTAAAAGTAACTGACATTTTTTGACTCAGCAAATTGTTGGCTGCAAAACTGAATTTTATGTCTGTGCACAGTATAACAAGCTTCTGGTTTAATATTGAAAATGGTTTTTGAAATTGTTCATCCAAAATTATTACCAAAGTTGGGTTTATTTGTTTTACAAATTTAATGTTATTGGTGTACTAATTAAACAATAAAATCTACTAATAAATTAATGTTATTTAAAACTATAAGAGTTTAAAGTGGCTTTTTGTAACATCTTGAATTCACTGAATAAACTATAATTAAATAATTCCTAACTAAGTGAATACATAAGGGCTTACTTGCTGATGCCTTTCGAAACAATTGTTTCTTTTACAAAGCCTAAATTCAGTTACACAACACACCTGAAAAACACGTGACACACACACAGACATACATACTAACTTAAATATTCTCCACATATTAAACCAAAACAAACAGCTTTAGAAAAATATGAAATATATAAACACTACGCAACAGATAAAGAAAACATATTGAATGACCACCACACACTTTGAAGCCAACACCCTGTTCCATTACATAGTAAACAACGAACTTAACCTACCCCTACTGCACTCATAAATCTCAAACTGACAATCTTTATACCTTGAGGGATGCTGCCAGTAGAGGCTTTGCTTTGTAAAACGAACGATTGTTTTGATACACGTCAGCAGATTAGCTCTTATATATTCACTTATTTAAGTATTATTTAATTATAGTATAAGAATTTACCTTATATTGAACACTGTATTAAAGACTTTAAAAGTACATATCACTATATTTAATAATACGAAGACTGTATTAAAATGCATTTCTTAAAATCTATACTATACAGATTTTCTAAAGTATAGAAATCTTACTTATGTCCTATAAAGTATAGAGACACAATGTAGAACTATTTTAGAACAATTTAATTTAAATGCTTTTTACAGATTTTATTGATAATTTATTTTATATGCAATAAATAATGCATTTATAAAAATGCAGTCTTGTTCATTTTTTTTACAGGAAAAGATTTAGATATTTTCTCAGATGGGTATGGAGGTTATTCTCAGATGTCCTTAGGCCTAGGATATGTGCTTTTCATTTTATATACAATAATATACATGACAATTGCTTGGTATGTAGATGCTTTACTTCCTGGACCTTTTGGGCGGGCAAAACCATGGTATTTTATTTTTCAGGTTAGTTTCCATGCTTTGAAAACAAATATCTAAGAAAGGTTTCTCATGATTTTTACTAATAATCATATTAGTTATTTTTATATCGGTTATTCAAAGTTAGAGAATTTAAGTATTATTGTGTATGTGTGTTGCAACAATCAAACCCTCCTGGTGCCAACATGTTACTCACAGTATTTATGTTTAAAGTCAGTTATATAAGATCACCTGAAGATACAACATACTAACATTTTATCATTAGGTATTATTGTGTATGTGTGTTGCAACAATCAAACCCTCCTGGTGCCAACATGTTACTCACAGTATTTATGTTTAAAGTCAGTTATGTAAGATCACCTGAAGATACAACATAATAACATTTTATCATTAGGTATTATTGTGTATGTGTGTTGCAACAGTCAAACCCTCCTGGTGCCAACATGTTACTCACAGTATTTATGTTTAAAGTCAGTTATGTAAGATCACCTGAAGATACAACATAATAACATTTTATCATTAGGTATTATTGTGTATGTGTGTTGCAACAGTCAAACCCTCCTGGTGCCAACATGTTACTCACAGTATTTATGTTTAAAGTCAGTTATGTAAGATCACCTGAAGATACAACATAATAACATTTTATCATTAGGTATTATTGTGTATGTGTGTTGCAAAAATCAAACCCTCCTGGTGCCACATGTTACTCACAGTATTTATGTTTAAAGTCAGTTATGTAAGATTACCTGAAGATACAACATAATAACATTTTATCATTAGGTATTATTGTGTATGTGTGTTGCAAAAATCAAACCCTCCTGGTGCCACATGTTACTCACAGTATTTATGTTTAAAGTCAGTTATGTAAGATCACCTGAAGATACAACATAATAACATTTTATCATTAGGTATTATTGTGTATGTGTGTTGCAAAAATCAAACCCTCCTGGTGCCAACATGTTACTCACAGTATTTATGTTTAAAGTCAGTTATGAAAGATCACCTGAAGATACAACATACTAACATTTTATCATTAGGTATTATTGTGTATGTGTGTTGCAAAAATCAAACCCTCCTGGTGCCAACATGTTACTCACAGTATTTATGTTTAAAGTCAGTTATGTAAGATCACCTGAAGATACAACATAATAACATTTTATCATTAGGTATTATTGTGTATGTGTGTTGCAACAGTCAAACCCTCCTGGTGCCACATGTTACTCACAGTATTTATGTTTAAAGTCAGTTATGAAAGATCACCTGAAGATACAACATACTAACATTTTATCATTAGGTATTATTGTGTATGTGTGTTGCAACAGTCAAACCCTCCTGGTGCCAACATGTTACTCACAGTATTTATGTTTAAAGTCAGTTATGTAAGATCACCTGAAGATACAACATAATAACATTTTATCATTAGGTATTATTGTGTATGTGTGTTGCAACAGTCAAACCCTCCTGGTGCCAACATGTTACTCACAGTATTTATGTTTAAAGTCAGTTATGTAAGATCACCTGAAGATACAACATAATAACATTTTATCATTAGGTATTATTGTGTATGTGTGTTGCAACAGTCAAACCCTCCTGGTGCCAACATGTTACTCACAGTATTTATGTTTAAAGTCAGTTATGTAAGATCACCTGAAGATACAACATAATAACATTTTATCATTAGGTATTATTGTGTATGTGTGTTGCAAAAATCAAACCCTCCTGGTGCCACATGTTACTCACAGTATTTATGTTTAAAGTCAGTTATGTAAGATCACCTGAAGATACAACATAATAACATTTTATCATTAGGTATTATTGTGTATGTGTGTTGCAACAATCAAACCCTCCTGGTGCCAACATGTTACTCACAGTATTTATGTTTAAAGTCAGTTATGTAAGATCACCTGAAGATACAACATAATAACATTTTATCATTAGGTATTATTGTGTATGTGTGTTGCAAAAATCAAACCCTCCTGGTGCCAACATGTTACTCACAGTATTTATGTTTAAAGTCAGTTATGAAAGATCACCTGAAGATACAACATAATAACATTTTATCATTAGGTATTATTGTGTATGTGTGTTGCAACAATCAAACCCTCCTGGTGCCAACATGTTACTCACAGTATTTATGTTTAAAGTCAGTTATGTAAGATCACCTGAAGATACAACATAATAACATTTTATCATTAGGTATTATTGTGTATATGTGTTGCAACAGTCAAACCCTCCTGGTGCCAACATGTTACTCACAGTATTTATGTTTAAAGTCAGTTATGTAAGATCACCTGAAGATACAACATAATAACATTTTATCATTAGGTATTATTGTGTATGTGTGTTGCAAAAATCAAACCCTCCTGGTGCCACATGTTACTCACAGTATTTATGTTTAAAGTCAGTTATGTAAGATCACCTGAAGATACAACATAATAACATTTTATCATTAGGTATTATTGTGTATGTGTGTTGCAACAATCAAACCCTCCTGGTGCCAACATGTTACTCACAGTATTTATGTTTAAAGTCAGTTATGAAAGATCACCTGAAGATACAACATAATAACATTTTATCATTAGGTATTATTGTGTATGTGTGTTGCAACAATCAAACCCTCCTGGTGCCAACATGTTACTCACAGTATTTATGTTTAAAGTCAGTTATGAAAGATCACCTGAAGATACAACATAATAACATTTTATCATTAGGTATTATTGTGTATGTGTGTTGCAAAAATCAAACCCTCCTGGTGCCAACATGTTACTCACAGTATTTATGTTTAAAGTCAGTTATGTAAGATCACCTGAAGATACAACATAATAACATTTTATCATTAGGTATTATTGTGTATATGTGTTGCAACAATCAAACCCTCCTGGTGCCAACATGTTACTCACAGTATTTATGTTTAAAGTCAGTTATGTAAGATCACCTGAAGATACAACATAATAACATTTTATCATTAGGTATTATTGTGTATATGTGTTGCAACAGTCAAACCCTCCTGGTGCCAACATGTTACTCACAGTATTTATGTTTAAAGTCAGTTATGTAAGATCACCTGAAGATACAACATAATAACATTTTATCATTAGGTATTATTGTGTATGTGTGTTGCAAAAATCAAACCCTCCTGGTGCCACATGTTACTCACAGTATTTATGTTTAAAGTCAGTTATGTAAGATCACCTGAAGATACAACATAATACCATTTTATCATTAGGTATTATTGTGTATGTGTGTTGCAAAAATCAAACCCTCCTGGTGCCAACATGTTACTCACAGTATTTATGTTTAAAGTCAGTTATGAAAGATCACCTGAAGATACAACATAATAACATTTTATCATTAGGTATTATTGTGTATGTGTGTTGCAACAGTCAAACCCTCCTGGTGCCAACATGTTACTCACAGTATTTATGTTTAAAGTCAGTTATGTAAGATCACCTGAAGATACAACATAATAACATTTTATCATTAGGTGTTATTGTGTATGTGTGTTGCAACAATCAAACCCTCCTAGTGCCAACATGTTACTCACAGTATTTATGTTTAGTCAGTTATGTAAGATCACCTGAAGATACAACATAAAAACATTTTATCATTAGGTACTATTGCGTATGTGTGTTGCAACAATCAAACCCTCCTGGTGCCAACATGTTACTCACAGTATTTATGTTTAAAGTCAGTTATGTAAGATCACCTGAAGATACAACATAATAACATTTTATCATTAGGTGTTATTGTGTATGTGTGTTGCAACAATCAAACCCTCCTAGTGCCAACATGTTACTCACATTATTTATGTTTAGTCAGTTATGTAAGATCACCTGAAGATACAACATAAAAACATTTTATCCTTAGGTATTATTGTGAATGTGTGTTGAAACAATCAAACCCTCCTGGTGCCAACATGTTACTCACAGTATTTAGTTTAAAGTCAGTTATGTAAGATCACCTGAAGATACAACATAATAACATTTTATCATTAGGTATTATTGTGTATGAGTGTTGCAACAGTCAAACCCTCCTGGTGCCAACATGTTACTCACAGTATTTATGTTTAAAGTCAGTTATGTAAGATCACCTGAAGATACAACATAATAACATTTTATCATTAGGTATTATTGTGTATGTGTGTTGCAACAATCAAACCCTCCTGGTACCAACATGTTACTCACAGTATTTATGTTTAAAGTCAGTTATGTAAGATCACCTGAAGATACAACATAATAACATTTTATCATTAGGTGTTATTGTGTATGTGTGTTGCAACAATCAAACCCTCCTGGTGCCAACATGTTACTCACAGTATTTATGTTTAAAGTCAGTTATGTAAGATCACCTGAAGATACAACATAATAACATTTTATCATTAGGTGTTATTGTGTATGTGTGTTGCAACAATCAAACCCTCCTGGTACCAACATGTTACTCACAGTATTTATGTTTAGAGTCAGTTATGTAAGATCATCTGAAGATACAACATACTAACATTTTATCATTAGGTATTATTGTGTATGTGTGTTGCAACAGTCAAACCCTCCTGGTGCCAACATGTTACTCACAGTATTTATGTTTAAAGTCAGTTATGTAAGATCATCTGAAGATACAACATACTAACATTTTATCATTAGGTATTATTGTGTATGTGTGTTGCAACAGTCAAACCCTCCTGGTGCCAACATGTTGCTCACAGTATTTATGTTTAAAGTCAGTTATGTAAGATCATCTGAAGATACAACATACTAACATTATCATTAGGTATTATTGTGTATGTGTGTTGCAACAATCAAACCCTCCTGGTGCCAACATGTTGCTCACAGTATTTATGTTTAAAGTCAGTTATGTAAGATCACCTGAAGATACAACGTAATAACATTTTATCATTAGGTATTATTGTGTATGTGTGTTGCAACAATCAAACCCTCCTGGTGCCAACATGTTACTCACAGTATTTATGTTTAAAGTCAGTTATGTAAGATCACCTGAAGATACAACATAATAACATTTTATCATTAGGTATTATTGTGTATGTGTGTTGCAACAATCAAACCCTCCTGGTGCCAACATGTTACTCACAGTATTTATGTTTAAAGTCAGTTATGTAAGATCACCTGAAGATACAACATACTAACATTTTATCATTAGGTATTATTGTGTATGTGTGTTGCAACAATCAAACCCTCCTAGTGCCAACATGTTATTCACAGTATTTATGTTTAAAGTCAGTTATGTAAGATCACCTGAAGATACAACATAATAACATTTTATCATTAGGTATTATTGTGTATGTGTGTTGCAACAGTCAAACCCTCCTGGTGCCAACATGTTACTAACAGTATTTAGTTTAAAGTCAGTTATGTAAGATCACCTGAAGATACAACATAATAACATTTTATCATTAGGTATTATTGTGTATGTGTGTTGAAACAATCAAACCCTCCTGGTGCCAACATGTTACTCACAGTATTTAGTTTAAAGTCAGTTATGTAAGATCACCTGAAGATACAACATAATAACATTTTATCATTAGGTATTATTGTGTATGAGTGTTGCAACAGTCAAACCCTCCTGGTGCCAACATGTTACTAACAGTATTTAGTTTAAAGTCAGTTATGTAAGATCACCTGAAGATACAACATAATAACATTTTATCATTAGGTATTATTGTGTATGTGTGTTGCAAAAATCAAACCCTCCTGGTGCCAACATGTTCTCACAGTATTTATGTTTAGTCAGTTATGTAAGATCACCTGAAGATACAACATAATAACATTTTATCATTAGGTGTTATTGTGTATGTGTGTTGCAACAATCAAACCCTCCTGGTGCCAACATGTTACTCACAGTATTTATGTTTAAAGTCAGTTATGTAAGATCACCTGAAGATACAACATAATAACATTTTATCATTAGGTGTTATTGTGTATGTGTGTTGCAACAATCAAACCCTCCTGGTACCAACATGTTACTCACAGTATTTATGTTTAAAGTCAGTTATGTAAGATCACCTGAAGATACAACATAATAACATTTTATCATTAGGTGTTATTGTGTATGTGTGTTGCAACAATCAAACCCTCCTGGTGCCAACATGTTACTCACAGTATTTATGTTTAAAGTCAGTTATGTAAGATCACCTGAAGATACAACATAATAACATTTTATCATTAGGTGTTATTGTGTATGTGTGTTGCAACAATCAAACCCTCCTGGTACCAACATGTTACTCACAGTATTTATGTTTAGTCAGTTATGTAAGATCACCTGAAGATACAACATAATAACATTTTATCATTAGGTATTATTGTGTATGTGTGTTGCAACAATCAAACCCTCCTGGTGCCAATATGTTACTCACAGTATTTATGTTTAAAGTCAGTTATGTAAGATCACCTGAAGATACAACATACTAACATTTTATCATTAGGTGTTATTGTGTATGTGTGTTGCAACAATCAAACCCGCCTGGTGCCAACATGTTACTCACAGTATTTATGTTTAAAGTCAGTTATGTAAGATCACCTGAAGATACAACATAATAACATTTTATCATTAGGTATTATTGTGTATGTGTGTTGCAACAATCAAACCCTCCTGGTGCCAACATGTTACTCACAGTATTTATGTTTAAAGTCAGTTATGTAAGATCACCTGAAGATACAACATAATAACATTTTATCATTAGGTATTATTGTGTATATGTGTTGCAACAATCAAACCCTCCTGGTGCCAACATGTTACTCACAGTATTTATGTTTAAAGTCAGTTATGTAAGATCACCTGAAGATACAACATACTAACATTTTATCATTAGGTATTATTGTGTATGTGTGTTGCAACAATCAAACCCTCCTGGTGCCAACATGTTACTCACAGTATTTATGTTTAAAGTCAGTTATGTAAGATCACCTGAAGATACAACATAATAACATTTTATCATTAGGTATTATTGTGTATGTGTGTTGCAACAATCAAACCCTCCTGGTGCCAACATGTTACTCACAGTATTTATGTTTAAAGTCAGTTATGTAAGATCACCTGAAGATACAACATACTAACATTTTATCATTAGGCATTATTGTGTATGTGTGTTGCAACAATCAAACCCTCCTGGTGCCAACATGTTACTCACAGTATTTATGTTTAAAGTCAGTTATGTAAGATCACCTGAAGATACAACATACTAACATTTTATCATTAGGCATTATTGTGTATGTGTGTTGCAACAATCAAACCCTCCTGGTGCCAACATGTTACTCACAGTATTTATGTTTAAAGTCAGTTATGTAAGATCACCTGAAGATACAACATAATAACATTTTATCATTAGGTATTATTGTGTATGTGTGTTGCATCAGTCAAACCCTCCTGGTGCCAACATGTTACTCACAGTATTTATGTTTAAAGTCAGTTATGTAAGATCACCTGAAGATACAACATAATAACATTTTATCATTAGGTATTATTGTGTATGTGTGTTGCAACAGTCAAACCCTCCTGGTGCCAACATGTTACTCACAGTATTTATGTTTAAAGTCAGTTATGTAAGATCACCTGAAGATACAACATAATAACATTTTATCATTAGGTATTATTGTGTATGTGTGTTGCAACAATCAAACCCTCCTGGTGCCAACATGTTACTCACAGTATTTATGTTTAAAGTCAGTTATGTAAGATCACCTGAAGATACAACATAATAACATTTTATCATTAGGTATTATTGTGTATGTGTGTTGCAACAATCAAACCCTCCTGGTGCCAACATGTTACTCACAGTATTTATGTTTAAAGTCAGTTATGTAAGATCACCTGAAGATACAACATAATAACATTTTATCATTAGGTATTATTGTGTATGTGTGTTGCAACAATCAAACCCTCCTGGTGCCAACATGTTACTCACAGTATTTATGTTTAAAGTCAGTTATGTAAGATCACCTGAAGATACAACATAATAACATTTTATCATTAGGTATTATTGTGTATGTGTGTTGCAACAATCAAACCCTCCTGGTGCCAACATGTTACTCACAGTATTTATGTTTAAAGTCAGTTATGTAAGATCACCTGAAGATACAACATAATAACATTTTATCATTAGGTATTATTGTGTATGTGTGTTGCAACAGTCAAACCCTCCTGGTGCCAACATGTTACTCACAGTATTTATGTTTAAAGTCAGTTATGTAAGATCACCTGAAGATACAACATAATAACATTTTATCATTAGGTATTATTGTGTATATGTGTTGCAACAGTCAAACCCTCCTGGTGCCAACATGTTACTCACAGTATTTATGTTTAAAGTCAGTTATGTAAGATCACCTGAAGATACAACATAATAACATTTTATCATTAGGTATTATTGTGTATGTGTGTTGCAACAATCAAACCCTCCTGGTGCCAACATGTTACTCACAGTATTTATGTTTAAAGTCAGTTATGTAAGATCACCTGAAGATACAACATAATAACATTTTATCATTAGGTATTATTGTGTATGTGTGTTGCAACAGTCAAACCCTCCTGGTGCCAACATGTTACTCACAGTATTTATGTTTAAAGTCAGTTATGTAAGATCACCTGAAGATACAACATAATAACATTTTATCATTAGGTATTATTGTGTATATGTGTTGCAACAGTCAAACCCTCCTGGTGCCAACATGTTACTCACAGTATTTATGTTTAAAGTCAGTTATGTAAGATCACCTGAAGATACAACATAATAACATTTTATCATTAGGTGTTATTGTGTATGTGTGTTGCAACAATCAAACCCTCCTGGTACCAACATGTTACTCACAGTATTTATGTTTAGAGTCAGTTATGTAAGATCATCTGAAGATACAACATACTAACATTTTATCATTAGGTATTATTGTGTATGTGTGTTGCAACAGTCAAACCCTCCTGGTGCCAACATGTTACTCACAGTATTTATGTTTAAAGTCAGTTATGTAAGATCATCTGAAGATACAACATACTAACATTTAATCATTAGGTATTATTGTGTATGTGTGTTGCAACAGTCAAACCCTCCTGGTGCCAACATGTTGCTCACAGTATTTATGTTTAAAGTCAGTTATGTAAGATCATCTGAAGATACAACATACTAACATTATCATTAGGTATTATTGTGTATGTGTGTTGCAACATTCAAACCCTCCTGGTGCCAACATGTTGCTCACAGTATTTATGTTTAAAGTCAGTTATGTAAGATCACCTGAAGATACAACGTAATAACATTTTATCATTAGGTATTATTGTGTATGTGTGTTGCAACAATCAAACCCTCCTGGTGCCAACATGTTACTCACAGTATTTATGTTTAAAGTCAGTTATGTAAGATCACCTGAAGATACAACATAATAACATTTTATCATTAGGTATTATTGTGTATGTGTGTTGCAACAATCAAACCCTCCTGGTGCCAACATGTTACTCACAGTATTTATGTTTAAAGTCAGTTATGTAAGATCACCTGAAGATACAACATACTAACATTTTATCATTAGGTAATATTGTGTATGTGTGTTGCAACAATCAAACCCTCCTGGTGCCAACATGTTATTCACAGTATTTATGTTTAAAGTCAGTTATGTAAGATCACCTGAAGATACAACATAATAACATTTTATCATTAGGTATTATTGTGTATGTGTGTTGCAACAGTCAAACCCTCCTGGTGCCAACATGTTACTAACAGTATTTAGTTTAAAGTCAGTTATGTAAGATCACCTGAAGATACAACATAATAACATTTTATCATTAGGTATTATTGTGTATGTGTGTTGAAACAATCAAACCCTCCTGGTGCCAACATGTTACTCACAGTATTTAGTTTAAAGTCAGTTATGTAAGATCACCTGAAGATACAACATAATAACATTTTATCATTAGGTATTATTGTGTATGAGTGTTGCAACAGTCAAACCCTCCTGGTGCCAACATGTTACTCACAGTATTTATGTTTAAAGTCAGTTATGTAAGATCACCTGAAGATACAACGTAATAACATTTTATCATTAGGTATTATTGTGTATGTGTGTTGCAAAAATCAAACCCTCCTGGTGCCAACATGTTCTCACAGTATTTATGTTTAGTCAGTTATGTAAGATCACCTGAAGATACAACATAATAACATTTTATCATTAGGTATTATTGTGTATGTGTGTTGCAACAGTCAAACCCTCCTGGTGCCAACATGTTACTAACAGTATTTATGTTTAAAGTCAGTTATGTAAGATCACCTGAAGATACAACATAATAACATTTTATCATTAGGTATTATTGTGTATGTGTGTTGCAACAGTCAAACCCTCCTGGTGCCAACATGTTACTCACAGTATTTATGTTTAAAGTCAGTTATGTAAGATCACCTGAAGATACAACATAATAACATTTTATCATTAGGTATTATTGTGTATGTGTGTTGCAACAGTCAAACCCTCCTGGTGCCAACATGTTACTCACAGTATTTATGTTTAAAGTCAGTTATGTAAGATCACCTGAAGATACAACATAATAACATTTTATCATTAGGTATTATTGTGTATGTGTGTTGCAAAAATCAAACCCTCCTGGTGCCAACATGTTCTCACAGTATTTATGTTTAGTCAGTTATGTAAGATCACCTGAAGATACAACATAATAACATTTTATCATTAGGTGTTATTGTGTATGTGTGTTGCAACAATCAAACCCTCCTGGTGCCAACATGTTACTCACAGTATTTATGTTTAAAGTCAGTTATGTAAGATCACCTGAAGATACAACATAATAACATTTTATCATTAGGTGTTATTGTGTATGTGTGTTGCAACAATCAAACCCTCCTGGTACCAACATGTTACTCACAGTATTTATGTTTAAAGTCAGTTATGTAAGATCACCTGAAGATACAACATAATAACATTTTATCATTAGGTGTTATTGTGTATGTGTGTTGCAACAATCAAGCCCTCCTGGTGCCAACATGTTACTCACAGTATTTATGTTTAAAGTCAGTTTTGTAAGATCACCTGAAGATACAACATAATAACATTTTATCATTAGGTGTTATTGTGTATGTGTGTTGCAACAATCAAACCCTCCTGGTACCAACATGTTACTCACAGTATTTATGTTTAGTCAGTTATGTAGGATCACCTGAAGATACAACATAATAACATTTTATCATTAGGTATTATTGTGTATGTGTGTTGCAACAATCAAACCCTCCTGGTGCCAACATGTTACTCACAGTATTTATGTTTAAAGTCAGTTATGTAAGATCACCTGAAGATACAACATACTAACATTTTATCATTAGGTGTTATTGTGTATGTGTGTTGCAACAATCAAACCCTCCTGGTGCCAACATGTTACTCACAGTATTTATGTTTAAAGTCAGTTATGTAAGATCACCTGAAGATACAACATAATAACATTTTATCATTAGGTATTATTGTGTATGTGTGTTGCAACAATCAAACCCTCCTGGTGCCAACATGTTACTCACAGTATTTATGTTTAAAGTCAGTTATGTAAGATCACCTGAAGATACAACATACTAACATTTTATCATTAGGTATTATTGTGTATGTGTGTTGCAACAATCAAACCCTCCTGGTGCCAACATGTTACTCACAGTATTTATGTTTAAAGTCAGTTATGTAAGATCACCTGAAGATACAACATAATAACATTTTATCATTAGGTATTATTGTGTATGTGTGTTGCAACAATCAAACCCTCCTGGTGCCAACATGTTACTCACAGTATTTATGTTTAAAGTCAGTTATGTAAGATCACCTGAAGATACAACATACTAACATTTTATCATTAGGCATTATTGTGTATGTGTGTTGCAACAATCAAACCCTCCTGGTGCCAACATGTTACTCACAGTATTTATGTTTAAAGTCAGTTATGTAAGATCACCTGAAGATACAACATAATAACATTTTATCATTAGGTATTATTGTGTATGTGTGTTGCAACAGTCAAACCCTCCTGGTGCCAACATGTTACTCACAGTATTTATGTTTAAAGTCAGTTATGTAAGATCACCTGAAGATACAACATAATAACATTTTATCATTAGGTATTATTGTGTATGTGTGTTGCAACAATCAAACCCTCCTGGTGCCAACATGTTACTCACAGTATTTATGTTTCAAGTCAGTTATGTAAGATCACCTGAAGATACAACATAATAACATTTTATCATTAGGTATTATTGTGTATGTGTGTTGAAACAATCAAACCCTCCTGGTGCCAACATGTTACTCACAGTATTTATGTTTAAAGTCAGTTATGTAAGATCACCTGAAGATACAACATAATAACATTTTATCATTAGGTATTATTGTGTATGTGTGTTGCAACAATCAAACCCTCCTGGTGCCAACATGTTACTCACAGTATTTATGTTTAAAGTCAGTTATGTAAGATCACCTGAAGATACAACATAATAACATTTTATCATTAGGTATTATTGTGTATGTGTGTTGCAACAATCAAACCCTCCTGGTGCCAACATGTTACTCACAGTATTTATGTTTAAAGTCAGTTATGTAAGATCACCTGAAGATACAACATAATAACATTTTATCATTAGGTATTATTGTGTATGTGTGTTGCAACAGTCAAACCCTCCTGGTGCCAACATGTTACTCACAGTATTTATGTTTAAAGTCAGTTATGTAAGATCACCTGAAGATACAACATAATAACATTTTATCATTAGGTATTATTGTGTATATGTGTTGCAACAGTCAAACCCTCCTGGTGCCAACATGTTACTCACAGTATTTATGTTTAAAGTCAGTTATGTAAGATCACCTGAAGATACAACATAATAACATTTTATCATTAGGTATTATTGTGTATGTGTGTTGCAACAATCAAACCCTCCTGGTGCCAACATGTTACTCACAGTATTTATGTTTAAAGTCAGTTATGTAAGATCACCTGAAGATACAACATAATAACATTTTATCATTAGGTATTATTGTGTATGTGTGTTGCAACAGTCAAACCCTCCTGGTGCCAACATGTTACTCACAGTATTTATGTTTAAAGTCAGTTATGTAAGATCACCTGAAGATACAACATAATAACATTTTATCATTAGGTATTATTGTGTATATGTGTTGCAACAGTCAAACCCTCCTGGTGCCAACATGTTACTCACAGTATTTATGTTTAAAGTCAGTTATGTAAGATCACCTGAAGATACAACATAATAACATTTTATCATTAGGTATTATTGTGTATGTGTGTTGCAACAATCAAACCCTCCTGGTGCCAACATGTTACTCACAGTATTTATGTTTAAAGTCAGTTATGTAAGATCACCTGAAGATACAACATAATAACATTTTATCATTAGGTATTATTGTGTATGTGTGTTGCAACAGTCAAACCCTCCTGGTGCCAACATGTTACTAACAGTATTTATGTTTAAAGTCAGTTATGTAAGATCACCTGAAGATACAACATAATAACATTTTATCATTAGGTATTATTGTGTATATGTGTTGCAACAATCAAACCCTCCTGGTGCCAACATGTTACTCACAGTATTTATGTTTAAAGTCAGTTATGTAAGATCACCTGAAGATACAACATAATAACATTTTATCATTAGGTATTATTGTGTATGTGTTTTGCAACAATCAAACCCTCCTGGTGCCAACATGTTACTAACAGTATTTATGTTTAAAGTCAGTTATGTAAGATCACCTGAAGATACAACATAATAACATTTTATCATTAGGTATTATTGTGTATATGTGTTGCAACAATCAAACCCTCCTGGTGCCAACATGTTACTCACAGTATTTATGTTTAAAGTCAGTTATGTAAGATCACCTGAAGATACAACATAATAACATTTTATCATTAGGTATTATTGTGTATATGTGTTGCAACAGTCAAACCCTCCTGGTGCCAACATGTTACTCACAGTATTTATGTTTAAAGTCAGTTATGTAAGATCACCTGAAGATACAACATAATAACATTTTATCATTAGGTATTATTGTGTATGTGTTTTGCAACAATCAAACCCTCCTGGTGCCAACATGTTACTAACAGTATTTTTGTTTAAAGTCAGTTATGTAAGATCACCTGAAGATACAACATAATAACATTTTATCATTAGGTATTATTGTGTATATGTGTTGCAACAATCAAACCCTCCTGGTGCCAACATGTTACTCACAGTATTTATGTTTAAAGTCAGTTATGTAAGATCACCTGAAGATACAACATAATAACATTTTATCATTAGGTATTATTGTGTATGTGTGTTGCAACAGTCAAACCCTCCTGGTGCCAACATGTTACTAACAGTATTTATGTTTAAAGTCAGTTATGTAAGATCACCTGAAGATACAACATAATAACATTTTATCATTAGGTATTATTGTGTATATGTGTTGCAACAATCAAACCCTCCTGGTGCCAACATGTTACTCACAGTATTTATGTTTAAAGTCAGTTATGTAAGATCACCTGAAGATACAACATAATAACATTTTATCATTAGGTATTATTGTGTATGTGTGTTGCAACAATCAAACCCTCCTGGTGCCAACATGTTACTCACAGTATTTATGTTTAAAGTCAGTTATGTAAGATCACCTGAAGATACAACATAATAACATTTTATCATTAGGTATTATTGTGTATGTGTGTTGCAACAATCAAACCCTCCTGGTGCCAACATGTTACTCACAGTATTTATGTTTAAAGTCAGTTATGTAAGATCACCTGAAGATACAACATAATAACATTTTATCATTAGGTATTATTGTGTATGTGTGTTGCAACAATCAAACCCTCCTGGTGCCAACATGTTACTCACAGTATTTATGTTTAAAGTCAGTTATGTAAGATCACCTGAAGATACAACATAATAACATTTTATCATTAGGTATTATTGTGTATGTGTGTTGCAACAATCAAACCCTCCTGGTGCCAACATGTTACTCACAGTATTTATGTTTAAAGTCAGTTATGTAAGATCACCTGAAGATACAACATAATAACATTTTATCATTAGGTATTATTGTGTATGTGTGTTGCAACAATCAAACCCTCCTGGTGCCAACATGTTACTCACAGTATTTATGTTTAAAGTCAGTTATGTAAGATCACCTGAAGATACAACATAATAACATTTTATCATTAGGTATTATTGTGTATGTGTGTTGCAACAATCAAACCCTCCTGGTGCCAACATGTTACTCACAGTATTTATGTTTAAAGTCAGTTATGTAAGATCACCTGAAGATACAACATAATAACATTTTATCATTAGGTATTATTGTGTATGTGTTTTGCAACAATCAAACCCTCCTGGTGCCAACATGTTACTCACAGTATTTATGTTTAAAGTCAGTTATGTAAGATCACCTGAAGATACAACATACTAACATTTTATCATTAGGTATTATTGTGTATGTGTGTTGCAACAATCAAACCCTCCTGGTGCCAACATGTTACTCACAGTATTTATGTTTAAAGTCAGTTATGTAAGATCACCTGAAGATACAACATAATAACATTTTATCATTAGGTATTATTGTGTATATGTGTTGCAACAATCAAACCCTCCTGGTGCCAACATGTTACTCACAGTATTTATGTTTAAAGTCAGTTATATAAGATCACCTGAAGATACAACATAATAACATTTTATCATTAGGTATTATTGTGTATATGTGTTGCAACAATCAAACCCTCCTGGTGCCAACATGTTACTCACAGTATTTATGTTTAAAGTCAGTTATGTAAGATCACCTGAAGATACAACATAATAACATTTTATCATTAGGTATTATTGTGTATGTGTGTTGCAACAGTCAAACCCTCCTGGTGCAACATGTTACTAACAGTATTTATGTTTAAAGTCAGTTATGTAAGATCACCTGAAGATACAACATACTAACATTTTATCATTAGGTATTATTGTGTATGTGTGTTGCAACAATCAAACCCTTCTGGTGCCAACATGTTACTCACAGTATTTATGTTTAAAGTCAGTTATGTAAGATCACCTGAAGATACAACATACTAACATTTTATCATTAGGTATTATTGTGTATGTGTGTTGCAACAATCAAACCCTCCTGGTGCCAACATGTTACTCACAGTATTTATGTTTAAAGTCAGTTATGTAAGATCACCTGAAGATACAACATAATAACATTTTATCATTAGGTATTATTGTGTATATGTGTTGCAACAATCAAACCCTCCTGGTGCCAACATGTTACTCACAGTATTTATGTTTAAAGTCAGTTATGTAAGATCACCTGAAGATACAACATAATAACATTTTATCATTAGGTATTATTGTGTATATGTGTTGCAACAATCAAACCCTCCTGGTGCCAACATGTTACTCACAGTATTTATGTTTAAAGTCAGTTATGTAAGATCACCTGAAGATACAACATAATAACATTTTATCATTAGGTATTATTGTGTATGTGTGTTGCAACAGTCAAACCCTCCTGGTGCCAACATGTTACTAACAGTATTTATGTTTAAAGTCAGTTATGTAAGATCACCTGAAGATGCAACATAATAACATTTTATAATTAGGTATAATTGTGTATATGTGTTGCAACAATCAAACCCTCCTGGTGCCAACATGTTACTCACAGTATTTATGTTTAAAGTCAGTTATGTAAGATCACCTGAAGATACAACGTAATAACATTTTATCATTAGGTATTATTGTGTATGTGTGTTGCAACAATCAAACCCTCCTGGTGCTAACATGTTACTCACAGTATTTATGTTTAGAGTCAGTTATGTAAGATCACCTGAAGATACAACATACTAATATTTTATCATTAGGTATTATTGTGTATGTGTGTTGCAACAATCAAACCCTTCTGGTGCCAACATGTTACTCACAGTATTTATGTTTAAAGTCAGTTATGTAAGATCACCTGAAGATACAACATACTAACATTTTATCATTTTCGTTGTACTCTTTATGACATTCCAGTCTAGCTGTGCAAAAAAAACAACAGCATAACTTACCTTTCGGAGGCTCGCAGAATCTGCCGATGAAACTTGTCCCCGGTCTTTGTTTATACCTTTGTTCCTCACCTGCTAGGTCAATATTTATTTATCTACTACTACCGATATCACTTGGCAAAAAAAACACTACTTACCGATATTTTTCAGCAGATGCATTTTGCACTAGATCCGTGAATTGTTCAATGTGAGTCATGGACAAGATTATTGCTCAAGTGTGTTGTATTGGTGTAGTTTATTCTGTATTGAATGACGGAGTATGATTTAAACATAAAAAAATGGCAAAGACATACACACATAGCTCAAATCAAACTTTCCCATTAACATACAGAACACACTACACACATACACCAATGTAGACACTAATGTAAAAGTCCTTTATTACATAAAAAAAAAATCAACAACCTGAACACAACAGAAAATTATGAGATATACAAACACTACAAAAACCATCCACAATACATTCTAAACGGCAAAACACATTCACAATCTAATACTACATTTGAACACATAATTAACAACTACTCTATGAACATTCATACACCACCGAACACCAATAAACAACAGACTCAAACTAATACAACGAATCTGAGAAACAGTCTTGTCCGTGACTCACAGCATTGAACAATGTGCATATCTAGTGTGAAAGGCGTCTGCTGAAAAATATCAGTAAGTAGTGGTTTTTTGCCAAGTGATACCAGTAGTAATAATAATCTTATTGTATTGTTATCTGTGAAAAGGTGTCACTAATGAATGGTTTTGTTATAGTTGAGAAGTTTTCTCTCCTTTTAATTACATTTTTAGGTTTGAATACATCCGAAGTTTCACGTTACTTGACTCACAGGTTATAGTTTATAGCCGACTTAGTTTGCCTTTTGGAAAAGCAAAAACTAGATATTTTTGGATTTGAATATTTAGTTATTTCAAACTTAATGTTGAATGAAATTAACTTTCGATAGGTACTAATAATCACATTTAGTTTTTATCTGAAGAAAAAAGAGATTTGTCTTTAAAACACAAAATATATATAAAACAGTAGAAAAATTAACATGCCTAATATTATTTAATAGTCTTGTTAGTAAAAAAGTATATTTTTATAACAGATCTTTTGTTCTGTTACTATTTAGCGCAAAAAAACTGATGGAGTTAAAATACCTCCCCAATACGAAAAAGAAGCAGCAAATTTTGAATCTCCACCAGAAGGATTTAAAGTAGGAATCAGAATTCACAATCTATGTAAAGTTTTCCCCCCTAACGTTGTAGCAGTTGATGGTATTACCTTGGACATATATGAAGGTCAAATTACAGCCCTTCTAGGACATAATGGAGCAGGGAAAACAACCACCATGTCTATTCTAGCAGGTACTTGATGTGCAAACCATTTGATATTGATTATACCAACCTTATTTTAATGAGATGTTGTAAGTTCTATGTAAAATGTTTCTGTTAATCTCTAGTTTTATTATGCACCACTAGTATTGTAATTTCTATCTTTATTATTTAATAAGATTTGAACTTTTTACTAACAAATCTGTTGAAAAGTCTTCCAGGAACATGCTCTACTGTGTAAAATAATAATCAAAATAAAATTATTACTAAAACACTTGTAAATATTGTATAACTTGCCTATAGTATCACTTACCTATAATTTATATTTGACAATGGCACACATCTCTAGAAACGGATCAACAAATATAAGTAAGTGCTACTATAGGCAAGTTGTACAGTATTTACAAGTGTTTTAGAGAAAACTTGTAGCTCATTGTGAAGATAAAATCAACTAATATAAATAAAATTATAGTTGCTTGTTGTAATCATCTTGAATTCACTGATTAAAATATAGTTAAATAATTCGTAACTAAGTGAATACTAAATAGCTTACTTACTGATGCTTTTCAAAACAATCGTCCCTTTTACGAAGTAGAGGTTAAGCTTTGTAAAAGGACTGATTGTTTCTTATCTTATTGCATCTTACCAAAATAACTTTCTGTTGAAACTATGGCTGAAAAAATCTTAGTTGGTATTTTCCCTTCTTTGGCTATGAAAAATTGCTTAGAGGTTACCTTGGTTTTTGAGAGAAACAGTGAGTAGATTTAGTCATATTTCCAATTCACATTAAAAAAAATAACTGACATTTTTTGACTTCAGTCAATTATTGGATGCAAAACCGAATTTTATGAATGTGCACAGTACTATAGGCTTCTTTGTTTATTACTAAAAATTGTTCATCCAAAATTATTACCAAAGTTGGGTTTATTTGTTTTACAAATTTAATATTATTGAGGTACTAATTAAACAATTAAATCTACTAATAAATTAATGTTATTTAAAACTATAAGAGTTTAAAGTGGCTTTTTGTAACATCTTGAATTCACTGAATAAATTATAATTAAATAATACTTAACTAAATGAATACATAAGGGCTTACTTGTTGATTCGTTTGGAAACAATCTTTCCTTTTACAAACTGTAAATTCAGCTACGCAACACACCTGAAAAACACGTGACATGTACACATACATACATACTAACTTTATTTTCCAAAGTAACCCCTATTAAACCAAAGTAAAAAACTAACAACTTGAAATATACAAACACTACGCAAAAGATAAAGAAAACATATTAAATGACCATCACACACTTTGAAGCCAACACCTTGTTCCATTACATAGTAAACAACCAACTTAACCTACCCCTACTACACTCATAAATCTCATACTGGCAATCTTTATATCTTGAGGGACGCTGCCAGTAGAGGCTTTGCTTCTTAAAAGGAACGATTGTTTCGAAATGCGTCAGCAATTAAGCTCTTAAGTATTTACTTAGTTACGAATTATTTACCTATATAATAAAATGATGTCAGAAGTTGGTGAATTTCGGAGCAGTTTTCTTTTTAAAGTTTTGTGAGGAGGCAGCTGCCATTTCATTTCCTCTATTATTTATTTATGTGATTCATTACAAGGTTAGTAAATATTCTGAATTATTTCAGTTTATTATCAAGATCTGTTATTTTGTATATAATTTGTGATAAAAGCATTACTCTAAAAAGGTAGAGTTTTTGATGATTTCTTTATTTATTTATGATACGTTTTACATTTATGCATTTAATTACACTTTACTATAGAGTATTAAGATTTATTATTAAAAAATTATTATGAAAAGATTTATTGTGCTCAACTGTCTAAATTTTTACGAAATAATAAACAGAATATCTTTCTCCTAATCAAAGATTTATTCATTCTTTTATTTCAAATATAATTTAATTAACTTGTATATTTAAACCTTAAAAATATATTATTTTAAACTAATACGAAAATTTAATTGCCTATGTAATTTACTTAATCTGAAAGGATGTTTCAATAATAATGTTTTAATGGATCTTAATCCATTGCAGATTAAATTATCCACGTCCTAAGCGGTCCAGCTGGTATTAATTAATCATTTCAAACAAGATGTTCTTGGCAACTGAATTGTGTTTAAACTATTGATTAAAACTTTAATAATAATGTAATTAATATCATAAATAATATTGTAAAATAATTAGAGTAATATTAAGTATTGATTACCTAATTAAATTAGGTAATTAGTACTAAACAATGATTTTAAAAAATATAGGAAAATTTAATTTATAATTCGAAATAATTTTTAGTAAACAATTATATAATAAAATAATAAAAATACTGAATATCTAAATTAAATGAATAAATTAAAAAGTATATATTACTCATGTTTACATTCACGGATATTATTGTTTAAAAAAGGAATTGTAGCTGACTCGCAAATCAACCAGATTTATTTAAACAATAAAAATTATATATTACTCATGTTTACATTCGCAAAGATTATTGTTTAAATAATGGAGTTGTACCTGACTCGCAAATCAACCAGATTTATTTAAATAATAAAAAATTATATATTGCTCATATTTACATTCGTGGAGATTATTGTTTAAATAAAGGAGTTGTACCTGACTCCCAAATCAATCAGATTTATTTAAACAATACAAGTTATATATTACTTATGTTTACATTCCCGGAGATTATTGTTTAAATAAAGGAGTTGTACCTGACTCGCAAATCAACCAGATTTATTTAAACAATAAAAATTATATATTACTTAAGTCCTGATGCTTAAGGGTGTTTTGTACTCACGCAACTAATTCTTCCCTTTACAATTATAAAAAAATTAATAATTTAAAAATATATTTACACTAATTAAAATAGATAAACTATGGTAACACAATCATAAAAACCTACCTTGATCACCAAGTTCACTCGACTATTGAGTAGAATGCGATCCAACTCGGACAATTGTCACACAGCTAAGATGTCTCTGAACAATAAACACTAGAATAAGAGTTTGCACTGACAAGTTAGTTACACAAAACCCATTAGGACTGCACTAAAAATCCTACTTTATTTGTCATGTCATTCTAAACATGAATATAAATATCTTTCTTCATTGTAAGAGTTTTGAGAGACAAAAACAGTTGCCAACTCACGAGAAATGTGAAGTAAGAAGGATATAACACAGTAACAAGGGTCAAGCTGATTAAACATGTCTCGATATCATACCGTCTGCAGCAGATAATCGATGAGGCAGCAATCCTCAATGTTTTGGACTGTTTTACTGCAAGTAATAATATTTTATAGAAGGGAATATTTTCTAGCTATCCACTTTTATCATATGAGTTGCTTTAAATATTAAACCTTATTCAGTTACTTAAATCAGTATATTGTGTTATAATAATTATTGTTAATTGTTTACAGGCATGTTCTCGCATACATCTGGGGAAATTTATGCAGACAATTATAACATTTTTGAAAGAATGGGGGAATTTCAAATCAGTATCGGCCTATGTGCACAAGAAGATTATTTTTTCTCATATTTAACTGTTATAGAGCATCTTATCTTCTTTGGGATGGTTTGTAAATAATTTTAATATATTAAACAAATAATATTAAAAAAAAAAAATTAAGTAAATTCTCACCAGTCAACAAAAAAATTTTTTATTTAGGTCCTTTTTATTTTATAATTACATTTATTACAAATATGTATATACAAATGTCAGAATTACAATATTAAGTGCCAAAATAGAGAGAGAATTTCTTTGCAATTTTCCATTTCCCTCTACAGTATATGCATCACACAGTATATGGTATTAGACTATTGTTATTATTATAGACTTTTTGTTATTATTTATTTTTTTTTTTCGTTTCTGATTTGTGATACTGAAGGTGGAACAATCCATCTCTTGTAACGATTCATAATTGCAAGGAACCTTTCTCTTATAATTTTATATACATGTTCAAGTAATAGATCTCTAGCAATGGGAAATTTGGCTCTGTGCTAAAGTGCTGGATTTCAAATATGGACTCATTGTATTACAATCCGACTGAGACATCAAATTTTTTAAATTTAATTAATGACTAAATATTTGATAAATCTGAATTAACATCAATTGGCATCCACTACTGGTTGACAAAATGTATTTGAATTTGATTGGATGAAAAAAAAGTATTCTTTTAATGATTGAAAATTTGTGCAAGGTATATATATAAGGAGAGTGTGAACCAATGGAAGGAATTGAAAAAGCTAGACTTAAATAAATAAAATATGTTAATATTTTATCACTTTACCCTTTCAGGAGGAATGACATACTTGCACAGCACCAGGGGCAATACTCACAGGTGTAGAGTAATGTGTATAAAAATTACTTTCAGGAGTAATGAGTTAATGGTACATCACTAGGGCCAATACTCACAGGTGTAGAGTAATGTGTATAAAAATTACTTTCAGGAGTAATGAGTTAATGGTACATCACTAGGGGCAATACTCACAGGTGTAGAGTAATGTGTATAAAAATTACTTTCAGGAGTAATGAGTTAATGGTACATCACTAGGGGCAATACTCACAGGTGTAGAGTAATGTGTATAAAAATTACTTTCAGGAGTAATGAGTTAATGGTACATCACTAGGGGCAATACTCACAGGTGTAGAGTAATGTGTATAAAAATTACTTTCAGGAGTAATGAGTTAATGGTACATCACTAGGGGCAATACTCACAGGTGTAGAGTAATGTGTATAAAAATTACTTTCAAGAGTAATGAGTTAATGGTACATCACTAGGGCCAATACTCACAGGTGTAGAGTGAAGTGTATAAAAATTACTTTCAGGAGTAATGAGTTAATGGTACATCACTAGGGGCAATACTCACAGGTGTAGAGTAATGTGTATAAAAATTACTTTCAAGAGTAATGAGTTAATGGTACATCACTAGGGGCAATACTCACAGGTGTAGAGTGAAGTGTATAAAAATTACTTTCAGGAGTAATGAGGTATTGGTACATCACTAGGGGCAATACTCACACGTAGGGTAACGTGTATAAAAATTACTTTCAGAAGTAATGAGGTATTGGTACATCACTAGGGGCAATACTTACAGGCGTAGGGTAATATCTATAAAAATTATTTTCAGGAGTAAAAAACAATGTTTTATAAAAACATATGTATTTGGTTATAAATGAGTACTTTACTACACTGTAAGTTATTTTTTGTTTAAAATTGCATACAAAGTAAAAATATTATGTTTTAAAAATATTACTTGATTTGAAAAAATGTCGCTTGTGTAGTATTTATCGGAACTGAAGCATTTCTTATCAGAGAGAGAATGTGTTTACACTCTTGTTCTATATATAAAATATTTACATACTTACATATCAATCACATGTGACACATTTGCATGCATTTTTTGTTTTTATTTTATTCAGACTGTTACTTATTCTCTTGTTCAAGTATGTAATATGAATAAACTAAACATAATAAAAATCCAATAACTCTAACAAAAACGTTTTTATGGTGTAGGCTTAGTTATAGTAAATCCTTTAAAATGTTATAATTTTTTAATGTTATAACATTATTTTTTTAAAAATGTGACTTTATGGAAAAGTTACACAAATTCTATTTAAAAAGGGTCAATATAATAATTATGAAAGTTTCTTGATGTAATCATCTTGAATTCACTGATTAAACTACTTAACTAAGTGAATATGTAATTGCTTACTTACTGACGCGTTCCTTTTACGAAGCTAGCCCTCTACTGGCGGCATTTTGTCAGTTTACAAACTGCAACTAGGCAATTACGTATTCACTTAGTTAGGTAGTTTAAAATTAGTATAATAATTATGATCTGTGCTCTAGTAATTTTGTTATCTGAATCAACAGCAATAATAATTAGCCTAATGTAAAAATATTTAGCAATATATATTTTGAATACGGTAGAGTCCCAATATTTGGAGCTTCCCTTTAAATTCAAGGTTATTTCTGTATGAGTCTAATTTATCTATTTCAAAGAAAATGATGAGTTGGGCTCCCAAGAAATATTTATAGCTATACGGTATGCAAAGGAAATGAGTCGGGCTTCCAAGAAATGTTTATAGCAATATGGTATGCAAAGGAAATCAGTCGAGCTTCCAAGAAATGTTCATATAAAGTTCTATAGACTTATTTAGTGCATTTTTAACTATAGGGTTAATTAGGGCTCATTAAAACTCTAATTTTTTCTAATACACAAGAATGTATATCTGTGTAATCTAAGTTTTCGGCAATCTAAGGAGGTCTTGGTCCCATCTACCTCAACGTATTGAGACTCTACAGTGTAGAAAAAATAAATCTTTTATTTTTCCAGCTAGTCTAAATAAAAATGTTAGTTTTTGTTTCATTATACAGTTAAAAGGCCTCTCAAGCAGTCATGCCGAACGAGAAGGACTAGACTTCCTTCAAATATTGGGTATTTTTAACAAACAAAATGTTATGGTTAAAAATCTATCTGGTGGCATGAAGAGAAAGCTTTCTGTAGCAATTGCACTTATAGGAAACCCAAAGGTAACACGCAAATATATCTACCATATCTACATATGTATATCACTTGGTAAAAAACCATTACTTATAATATGTTTCTTGGTTATTGTTATTTTTGTAAAAAAAAAGCTTTATATATTAGGATAAGACTTACAAAATTTCTTAGTTTTTCCTATTGGCTTTTACCAAAATTAAGTTTTAAAGAAATGTTTCTTGTAAAAAAGTTACTAAATCAAATTTTTCTCAGAAACCTTTGTAATTTGTGAACTAACACAATATAAAGTATCAATAATAATGATAAAAAAATTAGTTTACTAAATTTTATAACTCAATTTTTGGGGGTGTTGGATGTTTAGAAAGTTACAGTTAACTCATTGCTGTTTACAGACTCGGTGAGCTAGTGATGACAATTTATTAGTAGCGGGTATAAAGACTAGCCTAGCTAGTCATGAAGGTCGTCATTGTTTGATTGATTTCTTTGCTTCAAGAGAGTTTATTATCCGATATGTCATGCACAAGATTAGATATCTGGGCTTTCTAAGGGATATTATTGACTCTTGAAACTTACAGCATAAATGGAGAAAGATATGGCCCATTGACCTAAACATAATAGAACACTCCCAGTTTAGAAAACATCAGACTAAAATAGTATGGGGAAAGCATGCCTGTATTTAGCGTGGCACCTAATGGTTTGGGTTTCAGAATACTTGAATTATTAATAATATTTGCCTTACTCTAAGGCTTCTGTGTTCAATCTCTCTGAATCAAAGAATTCTCTACATTAGCCTGTTGGATAATTTGGCATGTTTCATCAAAGTTTTTGAAGAGCCTAACGCCATTTTAAATTATAACATTTGGTTTCATTCATTCCAAATTTAACAGAGAGCACAAAATTAAGTTACAAATCTAAGAATACAAAGATACTAAATATGTACCATTGGTTGGCAAATGTTTTTTTTAGATTTGTGCAATTATGTCATTATCAAGATACAAAATATCTTTTGAAGTAACAAAGATAAAAATTGCTTACATTATTAAAACATAATGTTTGTTAACTTGTAAACTTACATGAAATATTCAAATACACTTTAAGGGCTTAGCCAAAGTTTCTAATCACTGAGGAACAAAATTAATAGCTTAAATTGTATATTAGAGACACAATATTTTTGTCTTTCTCTTACTTTATTAAAATTAAATACTTTATTTAGATTGTAATTTTGGATGAACCATCTTCAGGATTGGATCCAGAATCGAAAAGAGCACTCTGGGATTTACTTTTGGTAAGGCAAATTTTATTTTTTAAAAATTTCATTCATTAGTTCACCCTATTCTTAATATATTACTAGTTATAGTTACTATATTAGTTATAGTTACTTATAGTTATATATTACTATTGTAAGTAATTTCATCCATCATTAAGTGCAATGATTTTACCTTGTGTGATGAGTTGCCTTTCGGTTACTTGACCATTGTCGAATCACTGATTACTTTCTGTGCAGTGATTTGACAATGGTCAAGTGACCGAAAGGCGCCTCATCACACAAGGTAAAATCATGGTGGACTTAATGGTTGCACTTAATGGTGGATAAAATTACTTACAATAGTAATATATTAACTTCATAAAGTCAGTGCAACGGAAAAACAATGGATAACGTAAAATATCAATATATATATATATATATATATATATATATACACACACACACACACAGTGAAACATCTTTCAATTTAAAATTCTCATGATTAGTAGGTTATTTGAGGGGCTTTTGATAAAGAATTTTGAAAATAAAAAAGTTCATCCATAAAATGGATGAATGACAAAACAATATAATTTTAAAAAAAAAACTTTTGTTATGAAATATTTTTTTAATGTTATATTATTTAATTTACTTGTTATAGAGCAAGCGAAAAAAACATACAATAATTATATCAACACACTCTATGGAAGAGGCTGATGTTCTTGGGGATAGAATAGCTATAATGGTTAATGGACGAATCCATTGTTATGGTACGAAAATGTTCCTTAAAAAAATGTATGGTAGGTGTATTATTTTTATTCAACTAATAAAAATAATTATATTATTTATGGCAAGTAAAACTCAGTCTATGATTTGTGGATTTTGGTGCTGGGAAAATCGGGAAAATTTATAAAATGTTTTCCATCACACTTAGCGATCTTCATTAGTGAAACATTGATAAAGATTGTGTAATTGAAAATGTTATTCTGCAGTTATTTTTTTCATAAATTTACTTAAATTAAAAGTTTGTAATAACTTGCCCAGCTAGTCATGAATGTCATCTTTGTTTGCTTTAAGAGAGTTTATTTTCTGTTATGAAAGACTAGATCCTTCCTCTGGCACCAAGAAGGTGGTTACGGAACCATTGACTATTACGCTAGGGCAAAATAAGTTCCTGTCTGAACAACCTTATACCTAAACTAGAGCCAACCTTGTGTTTGAGTTCCCTGGTGGTAGTTATTAGATTGGTTAGCAACACGCTATTTCTACATTCATGCTAACTTGGATCCTCTCCAGATTATACTTTGTGTAATATGGAAAGAAATGTAAAGAAACACCTTTATTAATGTAAATCATTCTAAAAGTAGTACTTATATTTATATTGTATTATGATAGCTACTTTGGAAAATGTGTTCCTCAACATAACTATTGTAATATTTAATTTGATGTAATTTGATTGAAGGGGCGAAGTTCAAATTTGGCCATATCTCCAAAGAAGTCGTTCTTTAAATCATAAGTATGCTACTTTTAATACTAAGTGTAATTATAGTACTGTAATACCATGTGACTCTAGTAAAACAGCTCTATGTTGATGGTTTCAAAAAAGTGATTATTATTAAAATAATATAATACTAACTAGCTCAGGTTCGAGATGAAAAAATGTGTTTGGAAGAGTTTCTAATAATATGACAAATGCCATGATAATATTCTAAGGTAGAGGTCATGAACCATGAGCTAGGTTTATGACTATTATTGTTAGACAGTATGAAACAATTATTATCAGTACTGATTTATCAATTCCTTCTATTAGTTCACTCTCTCTCTTTATATATATATATATATATATATATATATATATATATATATATATATATATATATTTTAAAACAACATAGGTATAATTTTTCTCTTGTCGAGAAAAAGTAATCAGTGATTCGACAATGGTCAAGTGACCGAAAGGCGCCTCATCACACAAGGTAAAATCATTACACTTAATGGTGGATAAAATTACTTACAATAGTAATATATTAACTTCATAAAGTCAGTGCAACGGAAAAACAATGGATAACGTAAAATATCAAGAATATATATATATATATATATATATATATATATATATATATATTATCACGTGATAAGTTTTTATTTGTGTCTATTTATTTATTTCCAAGAGATTGCAATTTTGGAATATTGTAGGAATAGGTAAGTCTGTCAGTCTCCTAACTAGTCAAAAAATTCTTAAATAAGCATTAAGCTCTACTAGAACTAACCTAATTGTATGTGTATGTATATATATATATATATATATATATATATATGTATATATTTTTAGGTTAGTTTTGGTTTGGTAAAAATTATTTATATTTTTTGGACTAGGAAACTGACAGACTTACCCTGGTAAGAGTCTACTCTGTAGTCTTGAAATAAAAACTCATAAAAGCACTTAACCAAAGATATATTTCAACCCCACAGTGGTCTTTGTCAACAGGCGCATATCCAAGGAGGGGGCGATGGGGCGATCGCCCCCCCCAACCATCAAGAACTTTCGCTTAAGTTATTAGTTAACAGTAATTCACTCAAGAATTAAGTTATTGTATATTCTCAAATATAAAATTCTAACTGTAATAAACATAATAATAATAATTTTGTAACATTGTAATACTCTTTGAATAATTACAAAAATAGAATTACTTATCAAATACTAGTCTATGTTTATAAATACGCTTGAATGTTAACTTAATTTACTTAAGTTAATTCGTCTTTTATTGTAAATAAGAAATAAAATTTTATTTTTTAATTTGAAAATGTGACGCGTTTCCTAGGCCTACATTCGTAAACGTCTAAATGTTTTAACAACAAATAGCGCTAGTGAAGCTTAGTCTCGAACATTTTATTTTCAATACGTAATTTTGCAAGCGTAATATTCACAGTTGGCTCCGAAATTGTTCGTGTTGGATAACACGTGATAAGAATAACTACTTATATTAACTAATAAACAATTTTTATAATAATAGCTTGTTATAAAATTAATAATATTCTCTAGCTATAAGTGTTATCGAAACTGGAATAATTATTTATTAAAAAGTCTAATTTGCCCCAGTATAATATATATATATAAAATGCATCGATCGCCCCCCCCCCCTAAAGCAAGTAATCCAAAAAATCTATATATATATATATATAGACACACACACACATACATACAGTAATACCCTGTACTTACACAATATGTGGGACCGGACGATAGCTGTGTAAGTCGAATTCGCGTAAGTTGGGTTATAATTTTACACATAATTACATAGGAATCATGTTTAATTGGGACCAAAGACTAATACTGTAAGTATTAAAATCCTAAATAGATAATACAATAAGAAATTATATTATATACATACATATTGCAAATATATAAGTAAAAAGAAGTTATTTTGTCATAGAATGCTTCATAAAATCTAATAAACTCGTTTTGACGAATTGAAGGTGTTTTATTCTTAAGCAGAATTTACTTGTAACTCGCTAATTTTTTTTTTGTAGCAGAAATTCGCTCACTGTTGGAGTCTATGTTTTCTAAAATTTGTAAGTTATGATCAATTAAATTAAGGCATTTTGTCAAGTTTCTATCCGTCATTTCATCTTTTACATCAACTGGGTCTAAAAAATCTGTGTATTTAAGGTCTTGCTCTTGCGCACGCATTTCTATGAACTCATTAATTAATTGTCAGTTCCTGGTTATGTAAATCCAGCAGTTCTTGAACGCCATCATTATCCACTTTTAAATTGAGTTGTTTGGCAAAACCGACACCTTCTTCATCACATCAGCAATTTCATCAGATTGCGGCACTGATTCCGCTTGAGTTTCAGTGGCGAAAAAATACACACTCATTTTTCCAAACTCCATTCAAAGTTTTTTTGTTAAATTTCATTCCATGATTGTCATGTGATTCTCAAAGAATCTTAAAAATTGAATTGTTTCCAAAAATCTTCAACGTAGAGCTCGTTGTTCTGTTTCATAGTTTCATGGAAATGCGCAAATGATCTTCTTGTGTATTAAGCTCTTAATATTATGATGAATCCCTGATCTATTGGTCGAAGCAAACTAGTTGTGTTTGGTGGCAAAAATATCACTTTCACGCTTGTGTCAAAATTAGTTAAAGTAGTAGGAAGATGACCAAATGCATTGTTAATTAATAGGAATTACTTTAAAAGGAATTTGTTTAAACCGACAATAACGTTTGCTTTAAGGTATGAATTGAGAATCAAAAAGGGAAGCTGTCACCCAAGCCTTCCGATTCTACTTCCAAAACCACAGGCAAGATAGCTTTAGAAATATTTTTTAATGTCTTTGGATTTTTTGAGCGATAAACTATGAGAGGTTGCAACTTACAGTCACCTGCTGTATTTGTGCCAACCATGAATGCCAATCAGTCTTTGGCGGCCTTAAAACCTGGATATATTTTCTCTTTATGTGCTAAGAGTACTTTTAGGCATTTTCTTCTACAACAGACCAGTTTCTGTGTAATTCGGACAGCATGATTTAAAACCATGTAACTTGGGAATTGCGTAAGACAGGGTAGCGGAAGTCGAGGTATTACTGTATATACATATATATATATATATATATATATATATATATATATATATATATATATATATATATATGTATGTATATAGTTAAAAGTTTTGTTGGATGACACTTGATGTTAATGCAGTTTTTTCAAATATTAATTCATCAATTAAATTTAAATAATTAATTTTAGTTTTATTTAGGACAAAAACTTTTCGCATAAGAGGGAAGTATCCAATATAGTTTCTCTGTCCCTTTGGCTTAAAATAAGTGCTAGCATATGATTTCATAAAACAGCTGACTTAATGTTATAGGTTATGTGGTAGAACAGCTATTTTAACACATAGATTATGTTACCTTATTTATATTAGTTTTAATTATTTAATAAATAGTAACTAAAATAAAATTTGTCTTTGTTCACCTAAGTAGAAATTGACTTGAAAATGTTTTTTTTTACTTCTTTATATAAACAGTATGGCTTTTATTGATTAGGTTCTGGATATCTACTAACCATGATAAAACAACCTTCCTCAAGAGTGAATGCTATCTCTCAAGAAATCCAGGCTACTATAGACGGAGCACAACTAAAAGAAAGCAGTGATACACAAGTCACTTATTCATTACATCAAGACACTGTGAAAGACTTTGGGATTTTGTTTATGACACTTGAGAGAAAAAAGTCAGTCTTGGGTATTATAAGTATGGGCATATCATGTACTACAGTGGAAGATGTATTCCTTAGGTAAGAAAATGTGTCTTTTGTTGGTTGCACTGTAAAGTGGGGTACTTTAGCAGGATCTGGTGAAATTGTTTCCTGGAGAAAAAAAGAGGTACTGTCTTGGAATGATGCAGACCCATCATTAAAGAGTGGTGATTGTGTTCCTTTTACAGACATGGAAAGCAAACATCAAGCGTAAAGCACATTTCGTTCGACTGCACGTACCCCATAACAATGAGGGACTTCCTGAGGGACGAGGTGACAACATGGTTAGACATTCTCATGAACAAGAAGCACTGGGGGCATGCAAGAATAATATACCATGGACATCAGGCTATCTGCTACTCTTGAAGCTGGATGCCTGTGCAAAGAAGTAGTAGGAAATCAAGCATTATGAATTCCCTGTCAATCAAACTATTACATTCCTTTATCCAGGTAGGACGGTTTTGTCAAGGTCATTGAAGTGTACAGTTTTAGTTGAGCTAACAGTACTATGTGATTTGACATTCCAAGGGAGCATGAATAAGTGTACTGTTTTCTGCTCTCACAGACAAAGTAAGTTTATAAGTGCCACATTTATGTGGTTAAGATTGATGTTAGTGGCACGACTGCTAAATCATTCTAGTAATTTTTAAAACAACTTTGACTTGGGGGAGGGAATAACAAATTCCTAATGAAAACAGATTCAAAGACAGCTGTGGAGTCTTCATAAAGATATGGCTCTGCAAAACACAAGCTTGAAGAGCAGTTACACAAAGGATTGATTGACTCCGGGCAACTATGAATTCTTTTAAAGTATGAGCTACAAATTCTTCTTGCCAGTGTGTCTGGGTGATATATTGTCTCAGAGTGTGTCCTTAGGGAGTCCTTATTTTCATTCCTGGATAAGGCTCTTCACTTTTACCATTATATTATAATTAACTAATCACTTTAACAATAGTTTATGACTATCCGAACTTTAAATTTTGTAAATTTGTGAAACTTACATAAATTTACAAAATTTAAAGTTCGGATAGTCATAAACTATTGTTAAAGTTATTAATTGAGATTCACCGAACGTAATGGACAACAAAATTCAATTATAATTAATGTTAATTTTAATTTGTAGTGGCATTTATGTTCTGAGTTGACAAAGGGACACATCTCCCGAAACGGCCGTCCTCAACAAGCAAAGTAAGTGCTACTATAGGCAAGTTAAAACAATCTTTAAAAAGTGTAAGTGATTACTAGTAGCTCACGCGAAGATGGAATCAACAAATGGCATTTATGTATTGCAAATGTGGTTGATTGACGAAAATGGAGACAGTGCAAATTTTTAATTAGTCTGTCATTAGTGACAATTAATATTTGTACATCTTTATAAATTAATTGTTCTTCTAAACCTTTAATTTATAACACCAGCTTATAAAATATTTAGCTTTTGCAGTATTAATCTATATTTAATGTTTACAGTTTATGAAAATGTTGTATATAATAAATAACTATGATTTAATGATATCTATATAATATAATAATGATTAATATAGTTTCCAGATTTAAAATTTATCAAGTTAATTACTAAAACCAAAATTGTTTTTAAATTCACATTTATCTTGCAGAGTTGGAAGGTTCAGGAAAGATAACTCATTACAAAACAAAAGTAATTATACTAACACATTGTTTGAAGGTAAGAGTTTTTTAGATGCACTTCTCAAATGTATGACATTCCAGTAGTAAATGTGACATATATGTGTATGTAATATGCATTTGTTGAATTTTAAAATATGTAATAAATGACTCATTTTAATTTGTTACAATCCATGTTCATTGGGTTATTCTTAGTGAAATATCCTAATTTATACCAACATTTGAGCTTAGCTCGATAGTAAAGATAAAAAATAAATTTGGCATTAACTAACACTAACTCTTAATCAAGAACTTATTTTCACAAAGTCACCATCATAAGTGATATTTATCTTTGTTGTTAAATATGGGGCTCTTTTCCAAGCTTTATCAGTGTTGTTGTCTTTGTTGTTAAATATGGGGCTCTTTTCCAAGCTTTATCAGTGTTGTTGACTTTTGAATTTTTTAAAAATATTAAATTGTTATTTTATTAATTTTTTTTAGCCAACGCCCATTCTAGGCATTGCAGTTATTTGATACAGCGCCTCCCAGTAGCATCGAGAGGATCCTAAGGAGTGCTGGAGAGATTTGGGCAAGCGAATAGGTGGTCGCCATCCATTACGTCCAGTTTATTGCCTAGTTTAGTGTCAGATATTAACTAGAGTGATTTACTTTGACTAAAAAATTGACAGTGGTTGTGTCATCATCTACACCATTCACCATTTTTATTTACACTCAAATTACTTATACTTTTGTGGTTATTTTTAAGGAATAAGTCATTATTAATAATTTTATCAAACAGCTTAGAAACTTTTGGCCAGTCATATCAGGGAACAAAAGGAACCTTTGTATTAAAGCATTACTGTCTAGATAGTCCAAGTTCTCATTAAGGTTTTTCTTTAATTTTTTTTCATAATGTATATGTATAATATTTTGAAATATCCCGAAACAATGAATAATAATAATTGTCTGATACCAAGTGAGATGTAACTTCATGTATGGCACACAGTAATCCTAATAAATAACATAAAAACCTCTGACCACAAATATTTTTACACTAGTCTGATACACATTTCCATTACCAAGATAACATTATCAGAGACATGACACAACCTACTGGCTAACTCTACACAGTTTCCTTACCTATGATCAACCAGACTACTTGCCCTCACCCAGAACCCCGCAGCCTCTACTCTTTACAAAGCATGGTCACAGTTTCTGGATAATAGCAAGAAGTACCAAACTTCTTAACCCCTCCATAATACAACAACCACAACTAGTGTTCTTGGTTAGGGCAAGTAGTCTGGTTGATCATAAGTAAGGAAACTGGGTAGAGTTAGCCAGTAGGTTCTGTCATGTCTCTGAGGATGGTTACTACTTGGTAATGGAAATGTAGAGAGTAAAACTATTTGTGGTTAGAGGTTTTTTACTTATCTGACAATAAGTAATATTTGAGTTTGCTTGTGACTTAAGCTGGTTATTACAAGTGTATACAAAGACAGTAAACACTATTCTCATATGTGCTTCAGTGACTTATACCATCCATGAAACTGCTACATAATCACAACTGCAACTCTGTGTCATAACATCTTGTTAGTCGTATGACCATTAGTGAAATTCATAGACAACCTGCTATTTGTGTGTCTTGCGACTAAAATAAGCCGGTCATTCTGGTTCATTACGACTTACACACCAAGATAATGGGGGACAGTGTTTTTTACTACCTAGTACCTCTGCCCCCATGATTCCAACCTGAAACTCATGACGCCTGTCTGGGTAACTGACCTCACCCAAGGCTTGGGGCTTGGTATCATGACCCGTGGTACCAGTATGTAAGATTCTTTCAACCTTGCTGTAAGGCCTAGACGGGTCACTGTTTTGCCACTAGGACAAGACAAACTCTAACCAGTGACAGAGGTTTGGCCGCTTTTCCAGATCTACTCATACTTTGCAAACGCCCAGGTCACCGTACCCCAATATACCCCAGTAATACTAATTCGGTCCAGGTAATGCAATCGGAACTTTATCCACACCCGAGTGGCCTTGATATTCACAGACAACTAAATTCTGAATCTGAGAAATTGATAGTGATAATAGTTATATTAAAATATAATTGAATATAGGAAGTATATATGTAACGTTAAGAGGCAGAACTAAGCTATTACTTATGCAAGTGTATAATAGCAACACTTGCTATCATTAAGGAACTTCTAGATGAAACGCTGTTGGACAATTTTGGCGTTGTCAAAGTTAAAGCAAAAATAAAATCATTTCAAAATACCAGAAGGTAGGTTTATGAGGTTTCACAAACATCTTTGTAATGGAGGGCTTTGAAAGTCGAAACAGGGATTTTATAATCATGTAGCTTGCTCCTTTAGTTAGATCTGTTAGTTTTCCTTGGGAGAAAGTGCTTCTCTCATAACAGTCTCTTGGTTGTAATCAAGGGTTTCACTTGGTGCAAAAGTTCGTAAGAAATGTTACATATTCTCAAGAGCTGAAGCTTTAACACAAATATTCTGTGAGATCTTCAAATCTCAGTTCCATTAACAGAGAAGACGAAAATCTGGAAGAATTTCTTTGCAAAATCCTTTCTCTCCTCCACCCTCTTATTTTGCACAATATCCCACTTGTAAGGGATATTAGTTCCTTACCACTCTGCACACAAATTGCTCAAAATATTGTTTAGTTGAACATAGAACAGCCTTGATGATGCGGTCAGTTCATGGTATTTGCCCAACTGGCGCCAGTTGACTGGCTATACTGGAGGCAGTAAAATAGCTTCCAATTTGTGCCAACCAACAGGCACCAGTGAGCTGGACTGCCTATTGATCTTAAGTAAAGGCGGCATTACAAAATGCTGCAAATAGTTTTCTAAATCATGCCAGTTTATTTCTTATATCTTTTTATACTCTTATTTGTAGACTAATTTTTTAAATATTTGTAAAGGTATTTATAGCCTGCATTACCCACTTACATGATAATTACATGAAGCGATTCCCCCACAACTCCCTTACTGCACTGAGATGCTCAAGCAACAATAGGCTACCTTTGAATATACTTTTTCAGAAACAGGTCCATTACATACTTAAATAAATTTTTTAAGTGTTCCAAAAACAAGGAAACCAGCAAAATAATAATAAGAATTTTACTAATGACAGTTGTCGGGTTTCATGTGATATAGTACATTGTTCTAGTCCTATGAAGCCTCACAGGTTGATTGTACTTAGCAATGCTTCAGAAAACTTAGAAAAACCTATTATAATATTACCATAATAACTTGTTTATTTTTTTAAATATCTGTCAATTCACAATATTTAAAATTTTTAGGTATGAATTATGAGAAAGTACAAGGATTCACACTTCTAACACAGCAATTTAAAGGGTTACTCTTGAAGAAAGCACTGTTTACTAAGCGCAAATGGTTCACTCTTTTGCTGTTAGTAAGTGTTAAAATATAACTTATGTTTTCTACTTAGCAGTATGTTTAATTATACAAGAACTTAGCAAAACAAACTATTTATATTGTGAACATAAACATTTTGCCTTTGTAAGCGTGTGTGTTGCGTTCAGCCAATTGTCGAAAAGAGTAAGAATGGATTTATTTTGAATTTCTCCAAAGATCACACAGATAGATTTAACCCATTCCGGATTGCTGCATAAAATTATATCCATAATCGATGGCCATTGAATGTTTAGTCTAATCGACAATCATCTCCATGCTTCAGATTACCAACACATTTCTCATGAGTTGGCAACGGGTTTCCCCTGTCCAAACTGTCACCATAAAGAAAGATATCATTGAGAATAATTTTTGTTTTATTTTAATGGGTAAAGGACATATGGGCTTTATGTACATAATGGGATAATTCCAATCAGCCATTGATGTGATTGGTATGAATTTCCTCTGGAATATAATAATTTGTTTGGGTGGACTGTTTTTCTTTAATAGCTCCAATCTTTGTATAGGTAGTTGAACATGACAACACTAATATAAAGATGGTTTTTACATGACTTAGTTTCTATAAAGTTAAACAGTGGAACAATACCATATGCGCCAAAATAAACAGTACTGAAACTGAATCAGCTGTAGTAGAATGACCGATATAGGAGACCTCAGGAGATTTTGTTGTGGACAAAACCTGCCTTTTCATTCACAATGGTTCCAGCAAGATGGTGCAACCAGCCACACTGTCTTAGACAACATTGCTTTCCTTCAAGAAACCTTTGGCAACCTCCTCATGTTCCTTAGAACAAACTTTCCTTACCCAGTTCATTCCCCCGATCTTACATCACCTGACTGGGGAATGATGAAGGAGAAGATTTTCTGTTATGACCAACCAACCTCCATCGTCCAACTGTAGGAAAAATAACTAAGTTTATATTGAGCATGAAACAACCCCCCTTCACCAAAATGATGCAAAACCTTGAAGAACTGTACGAGTGTTGCTTCAAATTAAACGGAGGTCATATAGAACATGTTTATAACTGAGACTAACTGATTTAGCTTCTTATTCTGAATGAACTCAATCTTTACTCTGTTCTTTACTTGTTTGTGTTTGTAAAACTACGTAAATAAAATAAAATGAAATAAAATAAAATCTAACAACTCTTTCAGTACTATTTATTTTGATACACATTATGGTACTATACACATACCATACATACACTATTCTTTCAGTACTATACACATACGGTATATTAAGACATATGTAGTTATTGTTAAATAATTCAGTTATTTATATTTTATTTAAAAAAATGTATATTTATAAAGAAATTTGTTTTGTTTTAGGGGGTTATAATTCTATTCATACTGACACTCATTGTAGGAACTGACATACTGGGCATTAATGATCCTGACAAAGAGCCTCCACTTGCCCTTCGATTATCTGCGTATAATGATCATTCATTAGATACTTATGCAGTTGGAAATCAAGATGGAAATCACGTAAAAGACATCTTTAAAAAAATAGTTTTGGATGAAGGATCTTCTGTTACTGAAGAAAATAATGTCAATATTATTAATGGTACTTACTTAGCAGATTACATCACTATTAATGTAGTGGTTATCCCCTGTGTAACTGAGTGAAAACTTCCAACTTACTTGTTGATGCGTTTCGAAACAATTGTTTCATTGACAAAGCCAACCTGCTACTATTTGCAATCGCTCAAAGTTGCAGGCATAAGATTACAAGATTACACACACTTGGAATCTAACAACTTCTTACATTATATAATAAACAACACCCTTAACCCACACCCCCTCTACACTCATAAATCATATGCCTGGAATATTCAGCGTTCGCTGGCAGTAGTGGGTTGAGATTGTCAATGAAATGATTGTTTCGAAACACGTCAGGAAGTAAGTTAAAAGTTTTCACCCAATTATGCAATAATTACTTATGTTAAAATAAGTTTTATCTGAAACATAGCTAATAGTTATTCAAGCTGTAAATCTGATTTCTTTAAGGGCACAGTAATAGAACATTTATTAACACGTTCAGCACTAGCGTACCTGCATGCTCTGGGTTCCCTTGCGAAGCACTGAGAGCGTGCCGGTATGCACCAGCTTCCCTTATGAGAAACGGCGCTCTCACTCCCAGTCTAATTAAAACTTGTCTAGTGTCGATAAATGTTTGATTTTTACCATTGGTGGTTCAGAAGAGTTTGAAGGACATTGTGCCTGAATCGTTTTTAAATCAGACCATCCTAAGTTAACTTATTGATGCCTGAGCTGAAACAATGCTTAAGGGAGTTTTATGAACAGATTTAATTTGGTTTAACTTTTATATTTTAATATTTTTTAGTTTTAACCACTTAACGTGGCAAAATATCCGGAAAAACAATGATCATAAAAATAGGCTAAGCGTTCTGAACTAACGCAAGAATAAACTATAACTGTCCTATAGAGTGAATGAACCTACTCAAGGTGGGAACAGACTAATGTAAATATGAGTCATTGGCAAAATGCTTAGACGCCCGAAAACCTAATCTGTCATCATAAGATTGTAGTAAACAAATGTCAGCTAATCTAGGCTATAAATAGTCTCGGACGTGACACATGCATTATCTATGTCTGCGTTTACATTATTGATCTCAATCGCTTTGTGAAACACATGACACAAACATTCCGAGTTAAACGTTGAATGGTTAATTTTAGTATGTAGTATATTTTAGTTGTAGGTACTTTAGATTTTTATGTAAATTATCTTTTTTCTCTGTCTCTTTTATTGTGTTTTATTATTTGTCATACAGTATTTTATCATTTGTATTTCTTTTTTTTAATTATGACCTGATAAATAAAACAATATTTTAATGTCTAATACACTGTTTTGATGACCCCCAATAAACCTGTATATGGTAGAAATAAAATTATTGAGATGAAAACAACGGACACAATAATTATATGCAATGACAAGCTATGCAATCCACATAGCATTTCAATAATTCCACTGCTGTCATATGTGGAAGTTAGCAAAAAAACAGACAGTAGTTTGATGCGATATCCACTATTGCCGTTGTGCTGAATGTGTTGAGGTTCATTATCTTATTGTAACATGAGCCAACAATAGAATACAATTTACTCTCTGAATGGTTCAGATATGTAGCACCTATAAACCAGAATCAAGAAAAACTGCTTGATATTCACTCGTCTCGTTCCAATCACTCATAGGGGATTTACCAACACCTAATTAAAGAACCAATTTATTTACACTTTCACCAGTATCAAGACATTTTAGCACTTTCAGCTTTTATTTCATTGTTACAGAAGATATTTTCGCTTGGCCAACATTTTACCAGAAAATTTGAACTAGTAAAATGGAATAAGAAAAATCTTTAGCAAGAGTAATGAAAGGGGAAATATTCATTACCACTAAATACTATGTGACAATTTTCCATAAAAACAGAGAATAGAAACTTATAGCCACTATGGAAATCGCTGGCTATTTTTATACAGTATTGCTATACAATTTCTCCTCAAGGTCACTATCCTTACTAACACTTCTGGCAGCTTGGGCCTTCTCTATTACCTTTAAAACAAAATCTGAATGCATTAAATTACCTAAATGCGTGTGTTGCATGTTTTCATCTCTATATTGTAATTTTTAAATTTAGTCTTTAATAAAATTTATTTACATTTGTTGATTCCATCTTCACGTGAGCTACTAGTTTTCACTAAACAAACACTTGTGATAATTATAAACTTGCCTATAGTAGCACTTACTTATATTTGTTGAGGACGGCCGTTTCGGGAGATGTGTCCCATTGTCAACTCAGACCGTATGTGCTAGTACAGGCAAGTTTATAAATATCACAAGTGTTTAGTAAAATTTATTAATTTCAGAATTAATAAAAAAGAGGCAAGATAATAAAGAGCGTTATATACAATCAATGTTAGTGGCTGGAGAGTTCAATGCATCGACAGTGAAAGGATTGTATTCTAGTCATTACGTGCATACAGCTCCGATAGCTTTGAATTTAATAACTCAAGCTATACTTCAAAGCAATCCCTCAACATCCACTTATGGGATTTTTATTACAAATCATCCGCTTAATATTTTCCCTAAGGTATGTTAAGTACTTTCATCAATTATTATTATTTAAGTGTAATATAATTAGTATAAATCTGTTGTGTGGATTTATGATAACTTTACTGGTTTAATAAAAACTATCATGGTTTCTTCTAACTGGCAATTAGGTTACTTGAATATATCAACAAATCCCATTTTATTTTCTAATAACTATAAGATTTAAATTATAAGAACCTAAGGTTGATGAATTGAAAAAAATAATTTAATGTTCCGGTCAATTATTGTCTTAGGCTTTTAACCAGAGTTCTTATTGTTTACATCTTCTATCTATGCAAGTTATTTAGAATATCAAGAGCACAGAGGTATAAAATATTACAATAAAAATTTTTCCAAAAAACCGAATACCACAAAAATAACTAATATTACAAGTTACCTAAGATTAAATGCTTATCATCATGGGGTCTTACGACAAAATTGCAATCTAGAATACAAAATTTACAAACTATACTGACACCAACTGTTCTCTATGGTCCCTATATATAGGCTTGAGGTGAGCTCCTCCTCCTTCAACCAACAAACAACAGTAGACCATATTTAATTACATAGGCCATGTCATAAAAGAGTAAACTATAACAATAAATATGTAATTTATACTACAGCTAGTAACAATAAACAAAATAAAAGCCTAATGAAAATAAATAAAATCCACGAGGAAGAAATAGAAATGAGACCAATAGTTTCTGGGATTCAGTCCCCTACTTACCTTTTATTAAAATGGCTAGCCGACAAATTTACTTCATTAAAAAAATTTTTTGGTTTGTTTCCTATTAAAAATAGCATATAACTTGTTACTTTTCTTTGATAGTTTTATTTTAAATTAAATGCATTATTTTAATTAGTTTTAATTTTATTTATTGTTAGGTGTAGTTTAAATTACATATTTATTATTATAGTTTAGTCTTGTTCTACATGGCCTATATGGTTCAAGATGGCCGAGTGTTGTTTGTGAAGTCGGAGAGGGGGTGGAGCTTGCCTCACGCCTATATGTAGTGACTCCAGAGAACGATTGCCGTCAGTCTAGTTTGTAAATTATTGTATTCTAGATTTAAATTTTTTAATAAGATCTGATGATGATGATGTGGTCATAGAAATGTAGGAAAGGGTTTAATCTTAGGTAACTTGTAATGTTAGTTGTTTTTGAACCTTTTTGAGATATTGGGGTTTTGCCAATATTTTTATGTTAGTATGAAAGTTATCTTTATTAATTATTACACGCAAAATATTATTTACTTAATTTTTCAATACTTTTTATGAGTGTCCTTAAACATTCTGAATGTTTCAGTGAGGTATGAATTTACTGGAGATATTAGATGCGCAATTTTATAGTAAATGACTTTATGCACAAATAATAGAGAATAACCTTGCGCAATTTTGCAGGAAAGAAAATAAATTTAGATCATTTTGTATTTGTTTACAAACAAAAAATTATAAGATTTTTATTCAGTCAGGCTTATACAGTTACTGTGCTAACATGGTGTGTTAAATTCGTAATAAATTTAGTGCGTAATTAATTACTACATAATAAAAATCAAATTTTTTACCTTAACATTTTAACTACATTAAAAAGCTGTATTTATTTTTTAAATCATAACGCATTTCTAAATAATATGTTTTCTTGGAAACCACAATAACACTTGTTAAATCCAGTATTTTAACAGTTATTTGTAGGTTAATTGAGGTTTTTACTAGAAATAGTTACATACAAAAATAGGTGTATTAAATGCCTGAAAAACACAAACTTAATTTTTATTCAATTTAAAATTTATTGTCTTAAGTGTCATATTGTGAAAAGATATTGTTTTAAATGGTTAGTTTATCATTATTATATTAAATTATTTTCTGATTTTCAAATAAAAATAATGGGTTTTACAGATATGAATAGTTCTTTGTATCAAAGTTACAGGGTAGCTGCAAACATTATATACATACTTTTCCAACTCTGATAGATTAAAGTTATTTTCAAATAAAAATAATGGTTTTTACAGATATGAATAGTTCTTTGTATCAAAGTTACAGGGTAGCTGCAAACATTATATACATACTTTTCCAACTCTGATAAATTAAAGTTATTTTCAAATAAAAATAATGGTTTTTACAGATATGAATAGTTCTTTGTATCAAAGTTACAGGGTAGCTGCAAACATTATATACATTCTTTTGCAACTCTGATAGATTAAAGTTATTTTCTAAAAGCTTTAATAACATGTTCTGTTTAATAATTACTTCTGTAATTAGTACTACTTTGGATTTATTTCATCCACAACTAGGCGTTTATAAAGCTTTCCCCAACCACTTTTAATATAATATTTTAAATTAATATCTGTTTCATATGTATGGCACAGAGAAAATAAATTAGGCTCATGCGCTATACCTTGAAATGTTAGATAGAGTGGTACAGGTTTGTTGTGTTCCTAGGTAATGCAGTTTATCTTCAAGTTCTACTATTGCTATAACTTTCTGTGAATAACCATCAGCCCTTTTTTTAACATGTTTACTGAAATTTAACAGTTCTATAACTTTGGAAGACTTATTCATGTTGCAAAGGAAGGTACCTAAATGGTTATAAAATCTAAATATTAATTAACATATGATAATATTTGAATACGTTGAAACAGGCAACAGATATCTCATACTTGGAGTTTTTTGGTTCTACATCTAGAGATTTTTTATAAATCTTTACTTGTTGACATTTGGCAAAAAATCACTACTTACTGATATTTCAGCAGTAGAATTTTTAAAATTACCTCAATGTTGGCCTTTATGTGTAGTAGCATATTCATGGTAGATATACTAAACACACTATACACATATCACAACATTGACTGGAATCTATAAATTATAGACTTCATCAGAAAAATTGATAAGCTAAACTCAACCAGGTTTTTTGAAATATACAAACACAACAAATCAACCACAACAAATATAAACGATAAAACATACTCACAATCTAATACATAATTAACATCTACTCTATGAACAACAACCCATAACAGGACTCAAGAACCCCAAAGGGTCACAATATCATAACAGAATTGAACAACTGTATTTTCCATAACTCACAGCATTGAACAATGCACTGACCAAGTGTGAAACACGACTGTTAAAAAACTATAGTAGTGGATTTTTTACTAAGTGTAATCAATAGGTAAATAGTTATTTCATAATGCTGTAATTATTTTTTGTTTTTCTTGTTACAGAAGTTATGCAAATTGGAAGAAGGTAGTTTAAAAAAAGTTATTTTATGGTGGCTAACGTTATTACCTATAGGGTTATTTTACTTCCTTGCTGATGTTATGACAATGCCTTTAGGCGAAAGGGTTTCTAATGCAAAACAAATTCAGTTAATGACTGGTTTACACCCCATTGTATACTGGCTTACGTGTTTCATTGTAGATTATTTAATCTATATTCTGATTACTATAACGATGGTAATTGTTGTTTTTGTAACTGATGTTGCAGGGATATTTTCAGAACCAGCTGCAATGGGTAAGTAGCTTGATCAAGAAGCTAACATACATAATTTAAAATAATAATTAGCCAGAGTAGTCTCTCATACTATACTCCATAAAAAAGAGGTTTTTAAGGGGTGGGTGAGGTTAGTATCAATACCTTCCTTTCCTTAATGGAGTTTAATGTTGATGGGAATTTCAGGTCATGTTTCGCTTCTGTTCATCGTCTGTTAGACTACGCTTTACAGTTTACACGACTTTTCCAATTAGCGTGGTAATATTTGTGTATGAGACAGTGAGTAAAACCTATACTGAGCTTCTCATTCCAATTGACATAAAAACTGCTGAAATGTTCTATTATATTTAGATGTCTGACGGAAGGTCAAGGGGCTATAAATATCTTTATTTATGCTGTAATTTTCAAGAGTCAATAAATATCCCTCAGAAAGCACAGACATCTAGTCTTGTGCATGGCATATCAGAAAATAAACTCTCTTGAAGCAAATAAATCAATCAAACAATGACAACATTCACGAGTAGCTGGGCTAGTCTTTATACCCGCTACTAATAAATTGTCATTATCAGCTCACCTAGACCGCAATGAGTTAAATTATTTTTGTATGAATACAATAAATACTTAATATTCATATTATGTACAGAGAATTATGAATATTTTTATTTTATACTTAGGTAGACAGTAGAACTCCCAACTAACCGAATTCCTGATTTATCCGAATCGCTTTCAGAAACAAAAATTGACATAAAAACATAAAGTGATTTCCAAAATAACGATTCTATCTACAATGGGGTATCAACGTTTTCTCTGTGATGGTAGAGTAGCAGCACAAACATTATTTAGAGGCTGTCACAATCTTAGTGCAATTCTGTATAGTTGCCTGTCGTCTGTCGCCAAGTGGCTGGCTTGAGCCAACACTCACTATTTGTCAGTCAGTATATTTTTGAGCTGATACTTTGATGTACTCTTTCACATCAGGGGATTGTTTTGTTTGTGAGTGGGTTTTGTCGTACACCATGGCTTCGAAAAGAAAAAGAGTTGTCTTATCACTAGCGGGTAAACTAATTATAGATAAAGGAAATTCGAGTCAAAAGTCGGTTGTTGGACAATCAATGAGTTCAGACATTAAAAGAAGCAAATCTACGGATTTTTGCAACAATGTTCTATGGGAAACCCAATTTCAGGTCTGATTCAACAAAGCTTAAACAAAAATTAAAACTAAAAACACTTGTGAATAAGTGAAACTTGCTCATAGTAGCACTTACTTTTATAATTAATTGTTGAGGACGGCCATTTTGGGAGTTGTGTCCCGATGTCAACTCAGACTGTAACTGACGAAGTTGACACGTCTCCCGAAACAGCCGACTTCAACAATTATAAAAGCAGGTGGTACCATGGGCAGGTGTAACAGAAACATATGTACAAGTGTTTTAAGATAAAAATTAATAATTAGTTAGTTATAAATAAAATAAATAGAAATAATAAGAAGAAACCACAATGTGAAAATAATAGTTTCAGTAGGTAAATTTTTGATACATATAAATAAGAAACAAACATTACCATGGAAAGTAATTATATGTAAGTGTTGAACTTTTTTTTTTTACATGTTTCCTTTTAAAATAAATTTTAAATATAAAATGGCAACAAGAAAATAAACTCAAAAGGTATAATCACTTTACCCTTTCATCAAAAGATTACATCTAAACTGTGTATCACTAAAAATTCAGATGTAACACTTTAAATGGGTTTTCTTATTTTTATTGTAATTCGTGTTATTATATTTTCTTTATTATAGCATTTTAAATTAGTTTATTTGTATTTATATGTCAATAGGTACTTTTGCGTTGATTCTTCTACTTTTTGGGCTCAGCAGCATTCCTTATGCATATTGGTTGAGCTGCTTTTCAAAAACATTTTCTTCGGCCAACTCTTTATTTTTTCTTGTTAATTATAGCAGTAAGTATCATTTACTAAAACAGTATTCAATATATATATATATATATATATATATATATATATATATATATATATATATATATATATATATATATATTTAGGTTAGTTCTAGTAGAGCTTAAAGCTTATTTAGAAATTTTTTGACTAGATAGGAGACCGACAGATTTACCTAATGGCAATAGTCACTAAGCCTAATTTCCAAGGGATTGCAGTTTTGGACTATTGCCATTAGGTAAGTCTGTCAGTCTCCTATCTAGTTCAAAAATTCCTATATATAGGAATATATATATCTTATTTTGCTAGAATCCTATCAAGAATTGACGAGGTGAACTCAACAATAGTTTAAGTGCAAATGAAGAACACAGACAACTCTACTCCTATATATAGAAGAAAGAAGCACGAATTTTACAAGTTCTTGGATAAAGAACTTAATACAATAAAATACATCGCCCAACAAACAGCAATAAACATATACACTTATAAGATGAGATACTCAATAAAATTAAACATAAACAACACCATCAAACAGTCACACAAAAGTGCTTCCTCTTTCAGGAAACTCAAAACCCAAATATGAGGGTGGTCCACAAAGGAACCTCCGTTTGGGCGTGGCGCAATAAGTAGTGAGCTGAAATTCATTGTGAATTGAGTGCGGTGTATGGCCCAAACATTATGAGCGAAGGTGTAGTCCGTCAATGGGTTCGTTTTTTTAAAAATGGAAGAACAAACATTTACGATGAAGACCGGAGTGGTAGGCCATCTCTCGTGAGTGATGACTTGGAGAACAAAGTGGATGAGAAAATTCGCGAGAACCGTCGCTTCACAATCTCGGAACTTTCAGATCATTTTCTCGAAGTCTTGTGCATGAGATAGTGACAGAAAAACTAGGCTATCACAAGTTTTGTGATCGTTGGATTCCAAAAGTGCTCACCGATGATCACAAAATGAAAAGAATGAGTTCTGCCATAGACTTTCTTACTCAGTATGATGTTGAACGAGAAACATTTTTGAACAGGATCGTTACAAGAGATGAGACTTGGGTAGCCAATGTGAATGCCGAAACAAAACAACAGTCAATGCAATCGGGTCATACCGCTTCGCCAAGCAAGCCAAAGAAAGCTCGCCAATCCTTTTCAGCGAGAAAATTGATGGCTACAGTTTTTTGGGATGCTAAGGGCATCTTACTTCAAGCGTGGTGGTCTTCTGACATCTGGAGTTGTGTTTGTCCATGACAATGCCCGCCCTCACACAGCTCAAAAAACAACTGAACTTTTGCAAAAGTTCAAATGGGACGTTTTTGACCACCCCCCCCCCTACACTTGGCTCCCAGTGATTTCCATCTTTTCCCGTACATGAAGCGGTGGCTTGCATCTCAGAGGTTTGCGAGTGATGAAGAGCTAGCCCTCTATAATAGTTTTCATGATTTCCTTTATAAAGAATATCTTGTAAGCATTCCTACTATTTTGGATACAAGAAATGCCCATATTTAATTCATTTATTTTATTGACTGTATCTATAGTTTTAGAGCCAAATAAATTTTATAGTTGTCTGACTGAGTTTATGTAACGACTGATTATTTGTCTTGAAAGAATTCAAAGCACTCATAGGACCTAGATTTTCCAATTTGTAACGAAACCTCCTGCGATTCCCATGGTCTGACAGGATCTATTGAAAGTAGGTTTCAATAGTCCTGAGTTGACAGAGAGTATTTCTTTACCCCACAAGTTTCCTAATCATCCCCACAGATCTTTGATCTTGCCACAACCCAAGAACACATCATTTTTCCTGCACAATCTGTCAACACTGCAGTAATCCCCTTGTACCCTTCTTGAGGTGGCATACTCCTCCCACCTTCCCCTGTCAGAGAGCCTTTTTTGATTTCTGACCAGCCATGGTTGTTGCACATTAACCATATTAGCCATTATTTACTTAACCTCTACACCTTATCCTGTTTCTCCCTCTTGACATTTATCATCTGGGGGGCCTTGGAGGTCAACCTAATGGTAATGTCTCCCCAGGTAGAACTTCCCTCTTTTTGCCTTCAGCAACTCATCTGATCACATCCAACTCCAGGAGGATCTTCCACTTAGAGTGCTCCAGTTCTGGGTTACATCACCCCAGGAGCTAGACCAGGTGGTAGTACCATCACCATCGCTTTTACTCTTTTGACCAGTTCCTCTGGAAAGACTAACCTTGCCTGAGTCACATCATCAAGCTAGACCAAGATTCTGCACCTCACAGCCATTTTGTTGATTCTTCCTTGTCACAAATGAATACTATCATCCCATTCCTCAGGTGAGTGTCCCTGAAGTATGGGGCAAACCTTTTGTAGGAATTTCCAAAATTTGGTTCATGACGGTGTCCTTGATGTGATCAAAGGCTGCCATCTTCATCCTTACACCAAACCCATTCCTGGAAGTCATTAGTATTCTAGGGAGGTTGGCAAAGAGACAGACCTCCCAACTCAGCAGACCTCACCCTAGACTATTCCTTTTGACTCTAGAGTGGGATCATAAATACTGCTTTCTTTCCTTTTCCCACACTCCTACTGCCATTCTTCCCTACTTGACACATCCAATCTACTGGTCAAATGGCCAGACAGGTTGTACTTCTACCCTTGGCCTCTTGGACCACTGTTCTCTTGGAGGTAGTGACAGATGCTCTGCCCTCCACCTCCGCCATGTTTTACTTCCTCATGGTATGCGAGCCAGAGTATTTCCCTTCTTCATAAGGTGAGTCAAGTACCCAGGAATGGTGCCCGATGCCCTGTTAAAGACCTACCTTACCCTGAGGGCCATGAATCTACAATAGGGTTGCATAACACCTTCAGATCGCTGTGTATATACCCACCTAGACCACCACCCTGGTTGTGTAATGGAGGCAAGACAGTGAGACCAGGAGGTAAGAAAAACGCTCCAAGTGCTTTAACAGCCCCTATAGAGTAACTTGCAATGTTTCAATTAAGGGTAACTTCCAGTTTGTTAATATTTACTTATAAAAGCAATAAATTTACTTCCTTGTTTAATTTGACTGAATCATGTGCATTTTTTTCAGTATGATCTCCAATCAGCTTGTTATCTTTTTAAATTTAAAAGTTTGAAAACTAAATACTCTGAGACATTGAGGAGAACATGTTAGGTAGGGAGGCAGACTCTTCTGAAAATTCATTTAAAAATATCCCTACTAGACGTTTGTTCCTCTTATTATTAGTCCTTGTTAACAAGTTATTCTCTAAACTTATATATTAAACATGATTTGTTTCAGTGAAGGACTATTATAGTTACCAGTTAGAAGATGAGTTCTTAGGATTATATTTGACTTACTTAGCATTTGATTGGATTCTCTACTATATGATTCTTTTACTTTTGGACTTCGGATTTATATCTGTTACATGGCACTGCTTACGAAAAATGTGGATTAAAACTGATTATAATTCTAATACTGTTCATGACCTTGATGTAGAAAATGAACAAAGAAAAGCAATAGCAGGTAGTTTTAAAGTGTTAACAAACACCCTTTGTAATAGAATACTATGGTTGGATGTAACATCTGATAAAATATGAAATTGAAAAATGTAGATTTTAATTGAATATTGTCATTAAATTAGAAGAATATTGACATTATTACATTATGAAATATAAATAATACAGGATGGTTTAATTGCACGAAGGATGAAACACTGATAAAATTTCTTATTTATTTTCATCATGGATTTTTTGATAATTCTATGAATATTTTTAAACCAGTATTTGTGGGAGTGTTTTAAATACAATTTTCCAACTCTACTCTTGCAAAAAATATAAACATAAATTTAAATTAATGGATATCACTCATTAAACTTAATTACAGAAAATCAAAATAAAACTTTTTTACTTTAGTAAAATCAATGACATGGAAAATTAACAAAGTTTTTCAAGTTTATAAATTGTGACAATTCCCTGATTCTTATAAGTTGTGTGTGTGTAGATATAAATATTATATAATTCTTTGTTATAGCTTTTCAAATTATGCAATCAGGAATTGTAGTCAATGGATTGGTGAAAAAGTTCAGTAGAAACTTTTCTGCAGTAAAGAATGTAAGCTTTTGCGTAGCAAGGGGAGAATGCTTTGGACTGTTGGGAGTAAATGGAGCCGGTAAAACTACGACATTTAGAATGTTAACTGGTGATGAAATACCAACAGCGGGAAAAGTTTCCATATTTAATTATACACTAAATAATAATCGTTCTGAGGTAAGTTTTGTTATGCAAAGTAAAACAATATTCATTGATACATTTTCATTTTAATTCATCTATTTTTATTAGTCTTCATATTTGATTTTTTACTCTCTGTTAAATCAATGCAGATCATGATTAAGTATTGAACTTAAAATATAAGCTGCACCAATGTGCAGCTCAGGTATTAAAAAATAAATATAAGAATGTCAATAGAACTGAAAGGAAAACACACATAGAAAGGAAAGACATGGTTTATAGTAAAAGAAAGTTGAGATCATTGCTTTAGGATTTAACAGGTTTTGATCGGCAGTTGTTAACAAGTAGGACATATGATTAATAGTGATAGGAAAACTTTCTCAGCTAAGGTCAACAGATGGACTAGAATGCTAAGACTACACTTAACATAAGATTCCAATTGGTTTGTCAGGTAACCAGTAGCTGCATGGTAAAGCAGAAAAAACTGTGGGAAGTTCATGCTTACCAAAACAAGCCAGGCATGACAGTAGGTACTGTCAACAGCAATTCTCTGAATATTTTGAACAAAAAAATTTCCATTCATTAATCATCATGATATATTTTGACAACCTCTACTAATTTTCAACTTGAAATGTTCATGATTTTAGGAACTTTTGATGATTGCTTCTATGTAATGGAATTTTACAGTATAATCTGGAAGAAATAACTTTGTTCCTAGAACAAGACATTTCCGTTAAGAGTTTTACATTTTGTCTCAAATTTACTTGTTATAAGTATGGCAAGTCATTAATTTGTTAAATGAAAACTATACATTTATATGGTGTAGTTATGGTCAGGGAGTTTGTCATTTGTATACTGTAAATAACAATTACAATATTATATTAACCTTTATCACTCCTTGTACAGTGAGATTTCCCCATTGTCAGTATTCTTATTCTATATTTTTGAGTAAAGTCAATTCTATTATAACATTAAAAGGTTGTGTTTGTTGGTATGACTGAATAATACCTATAGCTGACTTCAGTATTGCCCCTGGCTGTAAAAATATGCAAATTTTCCGAGTACAGTGGTTGAATTTTTTTCCTACTAGGTGATATATGGTTACTTGTCCCTAAAATTAAGGAGAGACTCTTCAACTTTAAGAATAAGGTCTGAACAGCTGAGATTAAAATTTGTAATGCTAAGTGTATCCAAACTAGATCAAAGTTTCTTATAATTAATTGTGGAAGAAGAAACAACATAATGTAAATTTTAAAAAGCTCAGAAAATTATCGTCTTACTCATCGGCATTTTTTCCAATTTGTACAAGTTTTTTCAAATTTAAAAGAACACATCATCAACTGATATTTTAAGTATAAATGCTAAGATAAGGTTTGTTGAAAATTTTGCAAAACTTACAAATAAAATTTATTTCTGGAAACAAGTAATATAAACAATTTTTTTAAAAAGTCAATTCCTACTTGGGTCAACAAAGAAAAGTTTATTTTAGTTACTTTTTATTTAGATAGTTACAATCAATATAAATAAAGTAGCATAACCTATGCTTTAAAACAGCTGTTCTCCCACATATCCTATAACATAAAATCAGTTGTTTTATGAAATCATATGTATCGCATATTTTAAGCCAAATGGGAGGAAATAACTATATCGCATACCTTGCCCCATTTGTGAAAAGTTTTTCTCCCATACAAAACTAAAATTAATAAATTAAATTTAATAAATGAATTCATATTTGAAAAAAAAAATTGAACATAAGTTGTCATCCACTACAAGTTAAAAAAAAAGGATTTGAACAAGGTATATATAAAAATAGTGTGAACTAATAGTATGAATTGTAACAAAGCTATCAGAATGTTAAAAATTCTTTTAATGATTTTGTCCAAGTACTTGAAGAACATTGGCTACTGTCCTCAAGTTGATGCATTGAATGAAGTTTTAACAGCAGAAGAACTTCTATATGTATTTGGTTTGTTGAGAGGCATTCCTTCACAAAAAATTTCACACCATGTTACAAGTTGGATTACTCTCTTAGGTGAGTTTTAAAATCAACATGAAAATAAGATATATAGGCCCATTATTATCATCAGGTATATATTTACACTAACTAATTATAGGCCTAAAACTTATTTTTTGATTACAAAATAAACTTGTCAATTACTATGGATTTTCATTAACAGGTGTATGTTGAGTGTAGCGAGTAGACATTTAATTTTGCCACCTAGTTGAAAGTTTAAGGTAAACAACCCTGCCCACAATGATACTATATCTTCCAAAAAAGAAAACATATGTTTTCTACACCTCATTACTACCTTAATACAGAGGTGTTTACGCCGAGTATACATTCGTACATATTTAATGCCATCCAAAACAAAAGTGGAAGTTAATCTGATATCTTTGTTGAATTTGTCTTCTAAAAAATTTACAACATATAATGGTAAATTACTTGTTCAACATATTGACTGTGGGTGATGACAACACCTTATTCTAACTTCATTTTTGATTTAATGCTCCCAAATAACTGTAAAATGAAGCAATTGTAGTTGACTTGCGTAAATCACATCAAATGATGCCTCGAGATTATCCACATTTTTAACATTCAATTTTATCTGTTTCGTTTATTGTTGAATTTGTCACAAGTAGTTATCTGGAAGCCTTGTGAGTTTTATAGCGTAAGGTCAATGTAGTATGCAATGATGCCAAAATTACCAAGGCTTACAATTAACGTCTAGGCTCTAATATGTGTCGGTGAATCAACATCAACCTGACATTTTATGTGTTTCACAACAGGCCATCCTGAGAGATGTATTTATAAATCACTTTTTAGCTTCACCTTGTTCTCATGAGTTTTATAGCGTAAGGTCAATGTAGTATGCAATGATGCCAAAATTACCAAGGCTTACAATTAACATCTAGGCTCTAATATGTGTCGGTGAATCAACATCAACCTGACATTTTGTGTGTTTCACAACAGGCCATCCTGAGAGATGTATTTATAAATCACTTTTTAGCTTCACCTTGTTCTCATGAGTTTTATAGCGTAAGGTCAATGTAGTATGCAATGATGCCAAAATTACCAAGGCTTACAATTAACATCTAGGCTCTAATATGTGTCGGTGAATCAACATCAACCTGACATTTTGTGTGTTTCACAACAGGCCATCCTGAGAGATGTATTTATAAATCACTTTTTAGCTTCACCTTGTTCTCATGAGTTTTATAGCGTAAGGTCAATGTAGTATGCAATGATGCCAAAATTACCAAGGCTTACAATTAACATCTAGGCTCTAATATGTGTCGGTGAATCAACATCAACCTGACATTTTGTGTGTTTCACAACAGGCCATCCTGAGAGATGTATTTATAAATCACTTTTTAGCTTCACCTTGTTCTCATGAGTTTTATAGCGTAAGGTCAATGTAGTATGCAATGATGCCAAAATTACCAAGGCTTACAATTAACATCTAGGCTCTAATATGTGTCGGTGAATCAACATCAACCTGACATTTTGTGTGTTTCACAACAGGCCATCCTGAGAGATGTATTTATAAATCACTTTTTAGCTTCACCTTGTTCTCATGAGTTTTATAGCGTAAGGTCAATGTAGTATGCAATGATGCCAAAATTACCAAGGCTTACAATTAACGTCTAGGTTCTAATATGTGTCGGTGAATCAACATCAACCTGACATTTTGTGTGTTTCACAACAGGCCATCCTGAGAGATGTATTTATAAATCACTTTTTAGCTTCACCTTGTTCTCATTAGTTTTATAGCGTAAGGTCAATGTAGTATGCAATGATGCCAAAATTACCAAGGCTTACAATTAACATCTAGGCTCTAATATGTGTCGGTGAATCAACATCAACCTGACATTTTGTGTGTTTCACAACAGGCCATCCTGAGAGATGTATTTATAAATCACTTTTTAGCTTCACCTTGTTCTCATGAGTTTTATAGCGTAAGGTCAATGTAGTATGCAATGATGCCAAAATTACCAAGGCTTACAATTAACATCTAGGCTCTAATATGTGTCGGTGAATCAACATCAACCTGACATTTTGTGTGTTTCACAACAGGCCATCCTGAGAGATGTATTTATAAATCACTTTTTAGCTTCACCTTGTTCTCATGAGTTTTATAGCGTAAGGTCAATGTAGTATGCAATGATGCCAAAATTACCAAGGCTTACAATTAACATCTAGGCTCTAATATGTGTCTGTGAATCAACATCAACCTGACATTTTGTGTGTTTTACAACAGGCCATCATGAGAGATGTATTTATAAATCACTTTTTAGCTTCACTCTCATGAGTTTTATAGCGTAAGGTCAATGTAGTATGCAATGATGCCAAAATTACCAAGGCTTACAATTAACATCTAGGCTCTAATATGTGTCGGTGAATCAACATCAACCTGACATTTTATGTGTTTCACAACAGGCCATCCTGAGAGATGTATTTATAAATCACTTTTTAGCTTCACCTTGTTCTCATGAGTTTTATAGCGTAAGGTCAATGTAGTATGCAATGATGCCAAAATTACCAAGGCTTACAATTAACGTCTAGGCTCTAATATGTGTCGGTGAATCAACATCAACCTGACATTTTATGTGTTTCACAACAGGCCATCCTGAGAGATGTATTTATAAATCACTTTTTAGCTTCACCTTGTTCTCATGAGTTTTATAGCGTAAGGTCAATGTAGTATGCAATGATGCCAAAATTACCAAGGCTTACAATTAACATCTAGGCTCTAATATGTGTCGGTGAATCAACATCAACCTGACATTTTGTGTGTTTCACAACAGGCCATCCTGAGAGATGTATTTATAAATCACTTTTTAGCTTCACCTTGTTCTCATGAGTTTTATAGCGTAAGGTCAATGTAGTATGCAATGATGCCAAAATTACCAAGGCTTATAATTAACGTCTAGGCTCTAATATGTGTCGGTGAATCAACATCAACCTGACATTTTGTGTGTTTTACAACAGGCCATCCTGAGAGATGTATTTATAAATCACTTTTTAGCTTCACCTTGTTCTCATGAGTTTGATAGCGTAAGGTCAATGTAGTATGCAATGATGCCAAAATTACCAAGGCTTACAATTAACATCTAGGCTCTAATATGTGTCGGTGAATCAACATCAACTTGACATTTTGTGTGTTTCACAACAGGCCATCCTGAGAGATGTATTTATAAATCACTTTTTAGCTTCACCTTGTTCTCATGAGTTTTATAGCGTAAGGTCAATGTAGTATGCAATGATGCCAAAATTACCAAGGCTTACAATTAACATCTAGGCTCTAATATGTGTCGGTGAATCAACATCAACCTGACATTTTGTGTGTTTCACAACAGGCCATCCTGAGAGATGTATTTATAAATCACTTTTTAGCTTCACCTTGTTCTCATGAGTTTTATAGCGTAAGGTCAATGTAGTATGCAATGATGCCAAAATTACCAAGGCTTACAATTAACATCTAGGCTCTAATATGTGTCGGTGAATCAACATCAACCTGACATTTTGTGTGTTTCACAACAGGCCATCCTGAGAGATGTATTTATAAATCACTTTTTAGCTTCACCTTGTTCTCATGAGTTTTATAGCGTAAGGTCAATGTAGTATGCAATGATGCCAAAATTACCAAGGCTTACAATTAACATCTAGGCTCTAATATGTGTCGGTGAATCAACATCAACCTGACATTTTGTGTGTTTCACAACAGGCCATCCTGAGAGATGTATTTATAAATCACTTTTTAGCTTCACCTTGTTCTCATGAGTTTTATAGCGTAAGGTCAATGTAGTATGCAATGATGCCAAAATTACCAAGGCTTATAATTAACATCTAGGCTCTAATATGTGTCGGTGAATCAACATCAACCTGACATTTTGTGTGTTTCACAACAGGCCATCCTGAGAGATGTATTTATAAATTACTTTTTAGCTTCACCTTGTTCTCATGAGTTTTATAGCGTAAGGTCAATGTAGTATGCAATGATGCCAAAATTACCAAGGCTTACAATTAACATCTAGGCTCTAATATGTGTCGGTGAATCAACATCAACCTGACATTTTGTGTGTTTCACAACAGGCCATCCTGAGAGATGTATTTATAAATCACTTTTTAGCTTCACCTTGTTCTCATGAGTTTTATAGCGTAAGGTCAATGTAGTATGCAATGATGCCAAAATTACCAAGGCTTACAATTAACATCTAGGCTCTAATATGTGTCGGTGAATCAACATCAACCTGACATTTTGTGTGTTTCACAACAGGCCATCCTGAGAGATGTATTTATAAATCACTTTTTAGCTTCACCTTGTTCTCATGAGTTTTATAGCGTAAGGTCAATGTAGTATGCAATGATGCCAAAATTACCAAGGCTTACAATTAACATCTAGGCTCTAATATGTGTCGGTGAATCAACATCAACCTGACATTTTGTGTGTTTCACAACAGGCCATCCTGAGAGATGTATTTATAAATCACTTTTTAGCTTCACCTTGTTCTCATGAGTTTTATAGCGTAAGGTCAATGTAGTATGCAATGATGCCAAAATTACCAAGGCTTACAATTAACATCTAGGCTCTAATATGTGTCGGTGAATCAACATCAACCTGACATTTTGTGTGTTTCACAACAGGCCATCCTGAGAGATGTATTTATAAATCACTTTTTAGCTTCACCTTGTTCTCATGAGTTTTATAGCGTAAGGTCAATGTAGTATGCAATGATGCCAAAATTACCAAGGCTTACAATTAACATCTAGGCTCTAATATGTGTCGGTGAATCAACATCAACCTGACATTTTGTGTGTTTCACAACAGGCCATCCTGAGAGATGTATTTATAAATCACTTTTTAGCTTCACCTTGTTCTCATGAGTTTTATAGCGTAAGGTCAATGTAGTATGCAATGATGCCAAAATTACCAAGGCTTACAATTAACGTCTAGGCTCTAATATGTGTCGGTGAATCAACATCAACCTGACATTTTGTGTGTTTTACAACAGGCCATCATGAGAGATGTATTTATAAATCACTTTTTAGCTTCACCTTGTTCTCATGAGTTTTATAGCGTAAGGTCAATGTAGTATGCAATGATGCCAAAATTACCAAGGCTTACAATTAACGTCTAGGCTCTAATATGTGTCGGTGAATCAACATCAACCTGACATTTTATGTGTTTCACAACAGGCCATCCTGAGAGATGTATTTATAAATCACTTTTTAGCTTCACCTTGTTCTCATGAGTTTTATAGCGTAAGGTCAATGTAGTATGCAATGATGCCAAAATTACCAAGGCTTACAATTAACATCTAGGCTCTAATATGTGTCGGTGAATCAACATCAACCTGACATTTTATGTGTTTCACAACAGGCCAACCTGAGAGATGTATTTATAAATCACTTTTTAGCTTCACCTTGTTCTCATGAGTTTTATAGCGTAAGGTCAATGTAGTATGCAATGATGCCAAAATTACCAAGGCTTACAATTAACGTCTAGGCTCTAATATGTGTCGGTGAATCAACATCAACCTGACATTTTATGTGTTTCACAACAGGCCATCCTGAGAGATGTATTTATAAATCACTTTTTAGCTTCACCTTGTTCTCATGAGTTTTATAGCGTAAGGTCAATGTAGTATGCAATGATGCCAAAATTACCAAGGCTTACAATTAACATCTAGGCTCTAATATGTGTCGGTGAATCAACATCAACCTGACATTTTGTGTGTTTCACAACAGGCCATCCTGAGAGATGTATTTATAAATCACTTTTTAGCTTCACCTTGTTCTCATGAGTTTTATAGCGTAAGGTCAATGTAGTATGCAATGATGCCAAAATTACCAAGGCTTATAATTAACGTCTAGGCTCTAATATGTGTCGGTGAATCAACATCAACCTGACATTTTGTGTGTTTTACAACAGGCCATCCTGAGAGATGTATTTATAAATCACTTTTTAGCTTCACCTTGTTCTCATGAGTTTGATAGCGTAAGGTCAATGTAGTATGCAATGATGCCAAAATTACCAAGGCTTACAATTAACATCTAGGCTCTAATATGTGTCGGTGAATCAACATCAACTTGACATTTTGTGTGTTTCACAACAGGCCATCCTGAGAGATGTATTTATAAATCACTTTTTAGCTTCACCTTGTTCTCATGAGTTTTATAGCGTAAGGTCAATGTAGTATGCAATGATGCCAAAATTACCAAGGCTTACAATTAACATCTAGGCTCTAATATGTGTCGGTGAATCAACATCAACCTGACATTTTGTGTGTTTCACAACAGGCCATCCTGAGAGATGTATTTATAAATCACTTTTTAGCTTCACCTTGTTCTCATGAGTTTTATAGCGTAAGGTCAATGTAGTATGCAATGATGCCAAAATTACCAAGGCTTACAATTAACATCTAGGCTCTAATATGTGTCGGTGAATCAACATCAACCTGACATTTTGTGTGTTTCACAACAGGCCATCCTGAGAGATGTATTTATAAATCACTTTTTAGCTTCACCTTGTTCTCATGAGTTTTATAGCGTAAGGTCAATGTAGTATGCAATGATGTCAAAATTACCAAGGCTTACAATTAACATCTAGGCTCTAATATGTGTCGGTGAATCAACATCAACCTGACATTTTGTGTGTTTCACAACAGGCCATCCTGAGAGATGTATTTATAAATCACTTTTTAGCTTCACCTTGTTCTCATGAGTTTTATAGCGTAAGGTCAATGTAGTATGCAATGATGCCAAAATTACCAAGGCTTACAATTAACATCTAGGCTCTAATATGTGTCGGTGAATCAACATCAACCTGACATTTTGTGTGTTTCACAACAGGCCATCCTGAGAGATGTATTTATAAATCACTTTTTAGCTTCACCTTGTTCTCATGAGTTTTATAGCGTAAGGTCAATGTAGTATGCAATGATGCCAAAATTACCAAGGCTTACAATTAACATCTAGGCTCTAATATGTGTCGGTGAATCAACATCAACCTGACATTTTGTGTGTTTTACAACAGGCCATCATGAGAGATGTATTTATAAATCACTTTTTAGCTTCACCTTGTTCTCATGAGTTTTATAGCGTAAGGTCAATGTAGTATGCAATGATGCCAAAATTACCAAGGCTTACAATTAACATCTAGGCTCTAATATGTGTCGGTGAATCAACATCAACCTGACATTTTATGTGTTTCACAACAGGCCATCCTGAGAGATGTATTTATAAATCACTTTTTAGCTTCACCTTGTTCTCATGAGTTTTATAGCGTAAGGTCAATGTAGTATGCAATGATGCCAAAATTACCAAGGCTTACAATTAACGTCTAGGCTCTAATATGTGTCGGTGAATCAACATCAACCTGACATTTTATGTGTTTCACAACAGGCCATCCTGAGAGATGTATTTATAAATCACTTTTTAGCTTCACCTTGTTCTCATGAGTTTTATAGCGTAAGGTCAATGTAGTATGCAATGATGCCAAAATTACCAAGGCTTACAATTAACATCTAGGCTCTAATATGTGTCGGTGAATCAACATCAACCTGACATTTTGTGTGTTTCACAACAGGCCATCCTGAGAGATGTATTTATAAATCACTTTTTAGCTCACCTTGTTCTCATGAGTTTTATAGCGTAAGGTCAATGTAGTATGCAATGATGCCAAAATTACCAAGGCTTATAATTAACGTCTAGGCTCTAATATGTGTCGGTGAATCAACATCAACCTGACATTTTGTGTGTTTTACAACAGGCCATCCTGAGAGATGTATTTATAAATCACTTTTTAGCTTCACCTTGTTCTCATGAGTTTGATAGCGTAAGGTCAATGTAGTATGCAATGATGCCAAAATTACCAAGGCTTACAATTAACATCTAGGCTCTAATATGTGTCGGTGAATCAACATCAACCTGACATTTTGTGTGTTTCACAACAGGCCATCCTGAGAGATGTATTTATAAATCACTTTTTAGCTTCACCTTGTTCTCATGAGTTTTATAGCGTAAGGTCAATGTAGTATGCAATGATGCCAAAATTACCAAGGCTTACAATTAACATCTAGGCTCTAATATGTGTCGGTGAATCAACATCAACCTGACATTTTGTGTTTCACAACAGGCCATCCTGAGAGATGTATTTATAAATCACTTTTTAGCTTCACCTTGTTCTCATGAGTTTTATAGCGTAAGGTCAATGTAGTATGCAATGATGCCAAAATTACCAAGGCTTACAATTAACATCTAGGCTCTAATATGTGTCGGTGAATCAACATCAACCTGACATTTTGTGTGTTTCACAACAGGCCATCCTGAGAGATGTATTTATAAATCACTTTTTAGCTTCACCTTGTTCTCATGAGTTTTATAGCGTAAGGTCAATGTAGTATGCAATGATGCCAAAATTACCAAGGCTTACAATTAACATCTAGGCTCTAATATGTGTCGGTGAATCAACATCAACCTGACATTTTGTGTGTTTCACAACAGGCCATCCTGAGAGATGTATTTATAAATCACTTTTTAGCTTCACCTTGTTCTCATGAGTTTTATAGCGTAAGGTCAATGTAGTATGCAATGATGCCAAAATTACCAAGGCTTACAATTAACATCTAGGCTCTAATATGTGTCGGTGAATCAACATCAACCTGACATTTTGTGTGTTTCACAACAGGCCATCCTGAGAGATGTATTTATAAATCACTTTTTAGCTTCACCTTGTTCTCATGAGTTTTATAGCGTAAGGTCAATGTAGTATGCAATGATGCCAAAATTACCAAGGCTTACAATTAACATCTAGGCTCTAATATGTGTCGGTGAATCAACATCAACCTGACATTTTGTGTGTTTCACAACAGGCCATCCTGAGAGATGTATTTATAAATCACTTTTTAGCTTCACCTTGTTCTCATGAGTTTTATAGCGTAAGGTCAATGTAGTATGCAATGATGCCAAAATTACCAAGGCTTACAATTAACATCTAGGCTCTAATATGTGTCGGTGAATCAACATCAACCTGACATTTTGTGTGTTTCACAACAGGCCATCCTGAGAGATGTATTTATAAATCACTTTTTAGCTTCACCTTGTTCTCATGAGTTTTATAGCGTAAGGTCAATGTAGTATGCAATGATGCCAAAATTACCAAGGCTTACAATTAACATCTAGGCTCTAATATGTGTCGGTGAATCAACATCAACCTGACATTTTGTGTGTTTCACAACAGGCCATCCTGAGAGATGTATTTATAAATCACTTTTTAGCTTCACCTTGTTCTCATGAGTTTTATAGCGTAAGGTCAATGTAGTATGCAATGATGCCAAAATTACCAAGGCTTACAATTAACATCTAGGCTCTAATATGTGTCGGTGAATCAACATCAACCTGACATTTTGTGTGTTTCACAACAGGCCATCCTGAGAGATGTATTTATAAATCACTTTTTAGCTTCACCTTGTTCTCATGAGTTTTATAGCGTAAGGTCAATGTAGTATGCAATGATGCCAAAATTACCAAGGCTTACAATTAACGTCTAGGCTCTAATATGTGTCGGTGAATCAACATCAACCTGACATTTTGTGTGTTTTACAACAGGCCATCATGAGAGATGTATTTATAAATCACTTTTTAGCTTCACCTTGTTCTCATGAGTTTTATAGCGTAAGGTCAATGTAGTATGCAATGATGCCAAAATTACCAAGGCTTACAATTAACGTCTAGGCTCTAATATGTGTCGGTGAATCAACATCAACCTGACATTTTATGTGTTTCACAACAGGCCATCCTGAGAGATGTATTTATAAATCACTTTTTAGCTTCACCTTGTTCTCATGAGTTTTATAGCGTAAGGTCAATGTAGTATGCAATGATGCCAAAATTACCAAGGCTTACAATTAACATCTAGGCTCTAATATGTGTCGGTGAATCAACATCAACCTGACATTTTATGTGTTTCACAACAGGCCAACCTGAGAGATGTATTTATAAATCACTTTTTAGCTTCACCTTGTTCTCATGAGTTTTATAGCGTAAGGTCAATGTAGTATGCAATGATGCCAAAATTACCAAGGCTTACAATTAACGTCTAGGCTCTAATATGTGTCGGTGAATCAACATCAACCTGACATTTTATGTGTTTCACAACAGGCCATCCTGAGAGATGTATTTATAAATCACTTTTTAGCTTCACCTTGTTCTCATGAGTTTTATAGCGTAAGGTCAATGTAGTATGCAATGATGCCAAAATTACCAAGGCTTACAATTAACATCTAGGCTCTAATATGTGTCGGTGAATCAACATCAACCTGACATTTTGTGTGTTTCACAACAGGCCATCCTGAGAGATGTATTTATAAATCACTTTTTAGCTTCACCTTGTTCTCATGAGTTTTATAGCGTAAGGTCAATGTAGTATGCAATGATGCCAAAATTACCAAGGCTTATAATTAACGTCTAGGCTCTAATATGTGTCGGTGAATCAACATCAACCTGACATTTTGTGTGTTTTACAACAGGCCATCCTGAGAGATGTATTTATAAATCACTTTTTAGCTTCACCTTGTTCTCATGAGTTTGATAGCGTAAGGTCAATGTAGTATGCAATGATGCCAAAATTACCAAGGCTTACAATTAACATCTAGGCTCTAATATGTGTCGGTGAATCAACATCAACCTGACATTTTGTGTGTTTCACAACAGGCCATCCTGAGAGATGTATTTATAAATCACTTTTTAGCTTCACCTTGTTCTCATGAGTTTTATAGCGTAAGGTCAATGTAGTATGCAATGATGCCAAAATTACCAAGGCTTACAATTAACATCTAGGCTCTAATATGTGTCGGTGAATCAACATCAACCTGACATTTTGTGTTTCACAACAGGCCATCCTGAGAGATGTATTTATAAATCACTTTTTAGCTTCACCTTGTTCTCATGAGTTTTATAGCGTAAGGTCAATGTAGTATGCAATGATGCCAAAATTACCAAGGCTTACAATTAACATCTAGGCTCTAATATGTGTCGGTGAATCAACATCAACCTGACATTTTGTGTGTTTCACAACAGGCCATCCTGAGAGATGTATTTATAAATCACTTTTTAGCTTCACCTTGTTCTCATGAGTTTTATAGCGTAAGGTCAATGTAGTATGCAATGATGCCAAAATTACCAAGGCTTACAATTAACATCTAGGCTCTAATATGTGTCGGTGAATCAACATCAACCTGACATTTTGTGTGTTTCACAACAGGCCATCCTGAGAGATGTATTTATAAATCACTTTTTAGCTTCACCTTGTTCTCATGAGTTTTATAGCGTAAGGTCAATGTAGTATGCAATGATGCCAAAATTACCAAGGCTTACAATTAACATCTAGGCTCTAATATGTGTCGGTGAATCAACATCAACCTGACATTTTGTGTGTTTCACAACAGGCCATCCTGAGAGATGTATTTATAAATCACTTTTTAGCTTCACCTTGTTCTCATGAGTTTTATAGCGTAAGGTCAATGTAGTATGCAATGATGCCAAAATTACCAAGGCTTACAATTAACATCTAGGCTCTAATATGTGTCGGTGAATCAACATCAACCTGACATTTTGTGTGTTTCACAACAGGCCATCCTGAGAGATGTATTTATAAATCACTTTTTAGCTTCACCTTGTTCTCATGAGTTTTATAGCGTAAGGTCAATGTAGTATGCAATGATGCCAAAATTACCAAGGCTTACAATTAACATCTAGGCTCTAATATGTGTCGGTGAATCAACATCAACCTGACATTTTGTGTGTTTCACAACAGGCCATCCTGAGAGATGTATTTATAAATCACTTTTTAGCTTCACCTTGTTCTCATGAGTTTTATAGCGTAAGGTCAATGTAGTATGCAATGATGCCAAAATTACCAAGGCTTACAATTAACATCTAGGCTCTAATATGTGTCGGTGAATCAACATCAACCTGACATTTTGTGTGTTTCACAACAGGCCATCCTGAGAGATGTATTTATAAATCACTTTTTAGCTTCACCTTGTTCTCATGAGTTTTATAGCGTAAGGTCAATGTAGTATGCAATGATGCCAAAATTACCAAGGCTTACAATTAACATCTAGGCTCTAATATGTGTCGGTGAATCAACATCAACCTGACATTTTGTGTGTTTCACAACAGGCCATCCTGAGAGATGTATTTATAAATCACTTTTTAGCTTCACCTTGTTCTCATGAGTTTTATAGCGTAAGGTCAATGTAGTATGCAATGATGCCAAAATTACCAAGGCTTACAATTAACGTCTAGGCTCTAATATGTGTCGGTGAATCAACATCAACCTGACATTTTGTGTGTTTTACAACAGGCCATCATGAGAGATGTATTTATAAATCACTTTTTAGCTTCACCTTGTTCTCATGAGTTTTATAGCGTAAGGTCAATGTAGTATGCAATGATGCCAAAATTACCAAGGCTTACAATTAACGTCTAGGCTCTAATATGTGTCGGTGAATCAACATCAACCTGACATTTTATGTGTTTCACAACAGGCCATCCTGAGAGATGTATTTATAAATCACTTTTTAGCTTCACCTTGTTCTCATGAGTTTTATAGCGTAAGGTCAATGTAGTATGCAATGATGCCAAAATTACCAAGGCTTACAATTAACATCTAGGCTCTAATATGTGTCGGTGAATCAACATCAACCTGACATTTTGTGTGTTTCACAACAGGCCAACCTGAGAGATGTATTTATAAATCACTTTTTAGCTTCACCTTGTTCTCATGAGTTTTATAGCGTAAGGTCAATGTAGTATGCAATGATGCCAAAATTACCAAGGCTTACAATTAACGTCTAGGCTCTAATATGTGTCGGTGAATCAACATCAACCTGACATTTTGTGTGTTTCACAACAGGCCATCCTGAGAGATGTATTTATAAATCACTTTTTAGCTTCACCTTGTTCTCATGAGTTTTATAGCGTAAGGTCAATGTAGTATGCAATGATGCCAAAATTACCAAGGCTTACAATTAACATCTAGGCTCTAATATGTGTCGGTGAATCAACATCAACCTGACATTTTGTGTGTTTCACAACAGGCCATCCTGAGAGATGTATTTATAAATCACTTTTTAGCTTCACCTTGTTCTCATGAGTTTTATAGCGTAAGGTCAATGTAGTATGCAATGATGCCAAAATTACCAAGGCTTATAATTAACGTCTAGGCTCTAATATGTGTCGGTGAATCAACATCAACCTGACATTTTGTGTGTTTTACAACAGGCCATCCTGAGAGATGTATTTATAAATCACTTTTTAGCTTCACCTTGTTCTCATGAGTTTGATAGCGTAAGGTCAATGTAGTATGCAATGATGCCAAAATTACCAAGGCTTACAATTAACATCTAGGCTCTAATATGTGTCGGTGAATCAACATCAACCTGACATTTTGTGTGTTTCACAACAGGCCATCCTGAGAGATGTATTTATAAATCACTTTTTAGCTTCACCTTGTTCTCATGAGTTTTATAGCGTAAGGTCAATGTAGTATGCAATGATGCCAAAATTACCAAGGCTTACAATTAACATCTAGGCTCTAATATGTGTCGGTGAATCAACATCAACCTGACATTTTGTGTGTTTCACAACAGGCCATCCTGAGAGATGTATTTATAAATCACTTTTTAGCTTCACCTTGTTCTCATGAGTTTTATAGCGTAAGGTCAATGTAGTATGCAATGATGCCAAAATTACCAAGGCTTACAATTAACATCTAGGCTCTAATATGTGTCGGTGAATCAACATCAACCTGACATTTTGTGTGTTTCACAACAGGCCATCCTGAGAGATGTATTTATAAATCACTTTTTAGCTTCACCTTGTTCTCATGAGTTTTATAGCGTAAGGTCAATGTAGTATGCAATGATGCCAAAATTACCAAGGCTTACAATTAACATCTAGGCTCTAATATGTGTCGGTGAATCAACATCAACCTGACATTTTGTGTGTTTCACAACAGGCCATCCTGAGAGATGTATTTATAAATCACTTTTTAGCTTCACCTTGTTCTCATGAGTTTTATAGCGTAAGGTCAATGTAGTATGCAATGATGCCAAAATTACCAAGGCTTACAATTAACGTCTAGGCTCTAATATGTGTCGGTGAATCAACATCAACCTGACATTTTGTGTGTTTTACAACAGGCCATCATGAGAGATGTATTTATAAATCACTTTTTAGCTTCACCTTGTTCTCATGAGTTTTATAGCGTAAGGTCAATGTAGTATGCAATGATGCCAAAATTACCAAGGCTTATAATTAACGTCTAGGCTCTAATATGTGTCGGTGAATCAACATCAACCTGACATTTTGTGTGTTTTACAACAGGCCATCCTGAGAGATGTATTTATAAATCACTTTTTAGCTTCACCTTGTTCTCATGAGTTTGATAGCGTAAGGTCAATGTAGTATGCAATGATGCCAAAATTACCAAGGCTTACAATTAACATCTAGGCTCTAATATGTGTCGGTGAATCAACATCAACCTGACATTTTGTGTGTTTCACAACAGGCCATCCTGAGAGATGTATTTATAAATCACTTTTTAGCTTCACCTTGTTCTCATGAGTTTTATAGCGTAAGGTCAATGTAGTATGCAATGATGCCAAAATTACCAAGGCTTACAATTAACATCTAGGCTCTAATATGTGTCGGTGAATCAACATCAACCTGACATTTTGTGTGTTTCACAACAGGCCATCCTGAGAGATGTATTTATAAATCACTTTTTAGCTTCACCTTGTTCTCATGAGTTTTATAGCGTAAGGTCAATGTAGTATGCAATGATGCCAAAATTACCAAGGCTTACAATTAACGTCTAGGCTCTAATATGTGTCGGTGAATCAACATCAACCTGACATTTTGTGTGTTTTACAACAGGCCATCATGAGAGATGTATTTATAAATCACTTTTTAGCTTCACCTTGTTCTCATGAGTTTTATAGCGTAAGGTCAATGTAGTATGCAATGATGCCAAAATTACCAAGGCTTACAATTAACGTCTAGGCTCTAATATGTGTCGGTGAATCAACATCAACCTGACATTTTATGTGTTTCACAACAGGCCATCCTGAGAGATGTATTTATAAATCACTTTTTAGCTTCACCTTGTTCTCATGAGTTTTATAGCGTAAGGTCAATGTAGTATGCAATGATGCCAAAATTACCAAGGCTTACAATTAACATCTAGGCTCTAATATGTGTCGGTGAATCAACATCAACCTGACATTTTATGTGTTTCACATCAGGCCAACCTGAGAGATGTATTTATAAATCACTTTTTAGCTTCACCTTGTTCTCATGAGTTTTATAGCGTAAGGTCAATGTAGTATGCAATGATGCCAAAATTACCAAGGCTTACAATTAACGTCTAGGCTCTAATATGTGTCGGTGAATCAACATCAACCTGACATTTTATGTGTTTCACAACAGGCCATCCTGAGAGATGTATTTATAAATCACTTTTTAGCTTCACCTTGTTCTCATGAGTTTTATAGCGTAAGGTCAATGTAGTATGCAATGATGCCAAAATTACCAAGGCTTACAATTAACATCTAGGCTCTAATATGTGTCGGTGAATCAACATCAACCTGACATTTTGTGTGTTTCACAACAGGCCATCCTGAGAGATGTATTTATAAATCACTTTTTAGCTTCACCTTGTTCTCATGAGTTTTATAGCGTAAGGTCAATGTAGTATGCAATGATGCCAAAATTACCAAGGCTTATAATTAACGTCTAGGCTCTAATATGTGTCGGTGAATCAACATCAACCTGACATTTTGTGTGTTTTACAACAGGCCATCCTGAGAGATGTATTTATAAATCACTTTTTAGCTTCACCTTGTTCTCATGAGTTTGATAGCGTAAGGTCAATGTAGTATGCAATGATGCCAAAATTACCAAGGCTTACAATTAACATCTAGGCTCTAATATGTGTCGGTGAATCAACATCAACTTGACATTTTGTGTGTTTCACAACAGGCCATCCTGAGAGATGTATTTATAAATCACTTTTTAGCTTCACCTTGTTCTCATGAGTTTTATAGCGTAAGGTCAATGTAGTATGCAATGATGCCAAAATTACCAAGGCTTACAATTAACATCTAGGCTCTAATATGTGTCGGTGAATCAACATCAACCTGACATTTTGTGTGTTTCACAACAGGCCATCCTGAGAGATGTATTTATAAATCACTTTTTAGCTTCACCTTGTTCTCATGAGTTTTATAGCGTAAGGTCAATGTAGTATGCAATGATGTCAAAATTACCAAGGCTTACAATTAACATCTAGGCTCTAATATGTGTCGGTGAATCAACATCAACCTGACATTTTGTGTGTTTCACAACAGGCCATCCTGAGAGATGTATTTATAAATCACTTTTTAGCTTCACCTTGTTCTCATGAGTTTTATAGCGTAAGGTCAATGTAGTATGCAATGATGCCAAAATTACCAAGGCTTACAATTAACATCTAGGCTCTAATATGTGTCGGTGAATCAACATCAACCTGACATTTTGTGTGTTTCACAACAGGCCATCCTGAGAGATGTATTTATAAATCACTTTTTAGCTTCACCTTGTTCTCATGAGTTTTATAGCGTAAGGTCAATGTAGTATGCAATGATGCCAAAATTACCAAGGCTTACAATTAACATCTAGGCTCTAATATGTGTCGGTGAATCAACATCAACCTGACATTTTGTGTGTTTTACAACAGGCCATCATGAGAGATGTATTTATAAATCACTTTTTAGCTTCACCTTGTTCTCATGAGTTTTATAGCGTAAGGTCAATGTAGTATGCAATGATGCCAAAATTACCAAGGCTTACAATTAACATCTAGGCTCTAATATGTGTCGGTGAATCAACATCAACCTGACATTTTATGTGTTTCACAACAGGCCATCCTGAGAGATGTATTTATAAATCACTTTTTAACTTCACCTTGTTCTCATGAGTTTTATAGCGTAAGGTCAATGTAGTATGCAATGATGCCAAAATTACCAAGGCTTACAATTAACGTCTAGGCTCTAATATGTGTCGGTGAATCAACATCAACCTGACATTTTATGTGTTTCACAACAGGCCATCCTGAGAGATGTATTTATAAATCACTTTTTAGCTTCACCTTGTTCTCATGAGTTTTATAGCGTAAGGTCAATGTAGTATGCAATGATGCCAAAATTACCAAGGCTTACAATTAACATCTAGGCTCTAATATGTGTCGGTGAATCAACATCAACCTGACATTTTGTGTGTTTCACAACAGGCCATCCTGAGAGATGTATTTATAAATCACTTTTTAGCTCACCTTGTTCTCATGAGTTTTATAGCGTAAGGTCAATGTAGTATGCAATGATGCCAAAATTACCAAGGCTTATAATTAACGTCTAGGCTCTAATATGTGTCGGTGAATCAACATCAACCTGACATTTTGTGTGTTTTACAACAGGCCATCCTGAGAGATGTATTTATAAATCACTTTTTAGCTTCACCTTGTTCTCATGAGTTTGATAGCGTAAGGTCAATGTAGTATGCAATGATGCCAAAATTACCAAGGCTTACAATTAACATCTAGGCTCTAATATGTGTCGGTGAATCAACATCAACCTGACATTTTGTGTGTTTCACAACAGGCCATCCTGAGAGATGTATTTATAAATCACTTTTTAGCTTCACCTTGTTCTCATGAGTTTTATAGCGTAAGGTCAATGTAGTATGCAATGATGCCAAAATTACCAAGGCTTACAATTAACATCTAGGCTCTAATATGTGTCGGTGAATCAACATCAACCTGACATTTTGTGTTTCACAACAGGCCATCCTGAGAGATGTATTTATAAATCACTTTTTAGCTTCACCTTGTTCTCATGAGTTTTATAGCGTAAGGTCAATGTAGTATGCAATGATGCCAAAATTACCAAGGCTTACAATTAACATCTAGGCTCTAATATGTGTCGGTGAATCAACATCAACCTGACATTTTGTGTGTTTCACAACAGGCCATCCTGAGAGATGTATTTATAAATCACTTTTTAGCTTCACCTTGTTCTCATGAGTTTTATAGCGTAAGGTCAATGTAGTATGCAATGATGCCAAAATTACCAAGGCTTACAATTAACATCTAGGCTCTAATATGTGTCGGTGAATCAACATCAACCTGACATTTTGTGTGTTTCACAACAGGCCATCCTGAGAGATGTATTTATAAATCACTTTTTAGCTTCACCTTGTTCTCATGAGTTTTATAGCGTAAGGTCAATGTAGTATGCAATGATGCCAAAATTACCAAGGCTTACAATTAACATCTAGGCTCTAATATGTGTCGGTGAATCAACATCAACCTGACATTTTGTGTGTTTCACAACAGGCCATCCTGAGAGATGTATTTATAAATCACTTTTTAGCTTCACCTTGTTCTCATGAGTTTTATAGCGTAAGGTCAATGTAGTATGCAATGATGCCAAAATTACCAAGGCTTACAATTAACATCTAGGCTCTAATATGTGTCGGTGAATCAACATCAACCTGACATTTTGTGTGTTTCACAACAGGCCATCCTGAGAGATGTATTTATAAATCACTTTTTAGCTTCACCTTGTTCTCATGAGTTTTGATACTTTACTTTCTATTAATTAGTTGTAACTATAAGTATGGTAATTATTGCATAATCAAATGAATATTTTTCATCTCACTTGCTGACATGTTTTGAAACTATCATTTCATTAACATAGCTGACCCTCTACTCATAAATCTGTTTTAATAATTTATTAATTACTTTAACTTTTGTATTATAACCTCATTGAAAATCTTTCACACTTTATTTGTACAATACCATTATGGGCGCTTTAAATTATTATTTCTAATTTATTTAGCATTTAAAATCATCATAAATTATTTGCTCTGATCATTTCTACTTTTATACTCTCAGTCTCTACTTTAACTTGATAGCTACACTGCTTTTAACTTTGAAATATTTTATAGCAAAAATATTAATTTTTATTTTTTTTCAAGAACTTTGATAGTTTTTTTCCTTTTTACTGCTTCAGTGTTCACTACAAACTGGAAGTACTACCACAGGCTTATACATAAATTCAACATAACATATGCGTAACATAGACAGACTTTAATGTCTAAACTAAAAAAAACATTACTAAGGCAAAAATAAGAAACCTTAATGCCTTAAAGCTCTACTTAATCAAGAAAATTTATCAATTTGATATGTTTTTTTACATAAATTAAGATGATTTTATTGGATTTGTGGTGTTGTTAACTAATGATTTTAGGTCTTGAAGAATTCTGTAAATATAAATGTGGTACTTATAGTGGCGGTAACAAAAGGAAGTTGTGCATAGCTTTAGCATTGATTGGAAACCTTCCAGTAGTTTTTCTAGATGAGCCTACTAATGGAGTTGATCCAATAAGTCGTCGTAATGTATGGAATGTGTTAATACAATGTGAGAAGAATGGAAAGGCAATAGTTCTAACATCACATAGGTCAGTATTATTACTAGTATTAAAACAAACATTACTGTTTCCATTAAATTGAACACAAAATTAACCGCTATTGATTTTTTTCTTCTATTATTATTTTTGGTAAATTTAATTTCAATGTTTTCTCTCAGTGTAATTAAAAAAAATGATTACATTTCAAGAATAAGAAATAAAAGAACTCATAAGTGAAAAATAATGTAAGTTATATGGGAATTAATAATGTAAATTCAGTTAAATTGTCTATGTAAAAATTTAATATTACACAAAAAATCAGGAGCTTACTACAATTTGTAACAAAAATTAATTAGTAAAACAATCTTATAGTAAATTCATGTATTTGGCAAGGTTAACTTTATATATCAAACAATAAAAATATTGGCAAACATCCGAATACCTCAAAAATAATGAAAAGTAACTAATATTATAAGTTATTCAAGATTAAACCCTTATGTACATTTCGATGATCATGTCATCGTGATCAGAGGGTCTTATTACAAAATTACAACCACAAACTAGAATTCAATAATTTACAAACTAGATTGACGCCAACCGTTCTCTGTGGTAGCTATATACAGGCATGAGGTAAGCTTCGCCCCCCTCTCCGCCTTCGACCAACAGATAACGGTCGGCCATCTTGAACTATATAGACCACGTCAGAAAAGACTAAACTATAATAATGAATATGTAATATATACAGCTAACAATAAATAAAATAAAAGTATTCAAAAGGATGTAACACATTTAAAAAAAAACTATTAAAATAAAGAATATAAAGGTGAGTTAGGGATAAGCTTTTTATCTATATTTATTAATTTATCATCTGATTTAACAATAAAATACTTTTTTAAGTATTAAGTAATATTTTAGAGTTAATACTTTTAGCTCATATAATATTTTGATCTAATACGTACTGATTATGAAGGACATGTTCTGCTACACTTGATTTTTTCTGGCCTGTCATATTTATTATCAATATATTTGAATAAACAGTTTTGTTTAAACTAGGGTCTATATTTATATTTTTTTGACTAGGAGACTGACAGACTTACCTTGGTAAGAGTCCACTCTGTAGTCTTGAGATAGAAACACATAAAAGCACTTAACCAATGATATATTTCAACCACACAGTGGTCTTTGTCAATCAAAGAGAAAACACAAAAAGAAATATGAGAGAATTAAATAAAATAAATACCAACCAAAACTTTATATTTTTTTAGTTATTTAGACAAGTTATAAGACAATAAAGTAAATTTCTTTTAGTATGGAAGAGTGTGAAGCTTTATGTACAATACTTACAATCATGGTAAATGGAGAAATGATGTGTATTGGAAGTCCCCAGTACATAAAGCAGAAATTTGGTATTGGCTATACTATCATCATTAAGTTATCTGGACAATCTGGCGTGGAAAAGGCCATACAAGAGGTTAAACAAGATATTAAGAATGCATTTGGTTACGCTATTACTTTGAAGGATGAACACAAGGTAGCTAAATTTAAACTTTTATAATTTTTTTTGTTTGTACTTTGAAACAAACTTTGCTACTTAAATATAACATAATTTTCAAAAAAATGAATTATTTTTCTGATTTGACTCTTAACAAAATATTTTAAAACTTGTAACAAAATATCTTTTAAAGAACAAAAATTTTTAAATTTAAATCAAACAATTAAATGTTTTACTTTAACATCTGGGCATACACTAATGTAAAACTTGCCTTTTGTATCACTTACTTTTTTGTGAAATGAGGGAAGCTGTTTTTGGAAGTAAGTTTCAATGTCAACTCACACCATAACTCCGTAGATGTCAATAAACATTTATTTTTTTAACATGTTTTATGATACTAAATTATAATATATGTAATGTTAATTTTAAATGATTGTTTCCTAAATTGAAAAAAATATACAATTTTCAAAATCTTTAAAATACAGTTACTAAAATTAATCTGTTTTGACTAGGTAATGCTACATTATCATTTAAGAGACAGTTCAGTACCTTTGTCTCAGCTGTTTAGCACAATAGAGAGTCTGAAAAGAAAACATGATGTAGTACAAGATTACACAATCAATAATACCACACTTGAAGAAGTATTCCTTTCATTCGTCAAGCACTAATGAAGATTAATTTTTGTATCCATAAATAATAAATTTTTTATTTACAAAATAAAGCTCTGTTTTACATTTACTTATATTTTTAAAAGTTAATTGAAAATTATGTAATGATTTAAAACATTATAGTCAGAGGAATAAATAACAGAAACGAAACAAAAATAAATGTATAAGTAAAAACTTGTTAATTATAAAAACGTTTTGCTCTTTGTAAAGGAATATCCGAGCTTACTACTAGATATAAGCAATGCTGTGTAATACCTCATAATGGTTCAGTTTGATCTTGGACCAATGACAGTTAAAATATAATTACATATTCATTATGTTAGACAAACACAACATTTTTCATTCATGGGTCTTTAAACCCTTAAAAAATGACTCTATTTAGTTACTTTCAATTCTTTTGCTCTTGAAAAAAAAACAGGTTTCACCTTCTTACTGCTGGTATAAGTAGAATGTAGGGATATCTGTAGCAGGTTTTAAACACTTTATAATTTGGAAAGAACTACTAAATTTTATAATTATAATATTTAAATTAGTTCAATCTTTTCTATAAATGTATTTACCTTCATTAAATATTTTCCTTGTATGTTTACAATGTAGCAATGCAAATCATTATTTTCAAAGTCCAAATTTAAACCTGAGTGCATGAAATAAGAATGGTAACAAATAAAAATTGAATTTTCGTTTATTAATATGTAATTTTTACAAACAATTATTATTAAAATATAATATAACTAATTTATACATGAAACAGTTTCATTTAATAAAATGATAACTCACTGCTAGTTAGTTTCCAGTAGAAAACTTGAGTTTAAATTTGTTTTCTAAGTTGAAAATTAAAACTATGATATGCTAACTTTACAAAACTTATTACAAAACTCCTACATTTATTTAAAAAATTGAAATAACATGACATTATTTTCAGAAGTTAAGACAGACTTGATTGTATTTACTTTAGCGTAGAACTTTCATGGTAATGGCAGTCCTGAAGGCGACCCGCCTCTACTCATTAAACAACTGCCAGTAACACAATTTTGAAGAGGATGAATAATTTTTTAGTCCTTTGAACTATTGATAATACTTTTTCCAGTTTAAAACATGAAATAAAAATTTGAATTTTGTCTGTAAATGTGCAATGACCATAGTAGTAAGATATTTAAAACTTTAAAACGTTTTTACTTATTTTTCAGACAGAACTGAACAGTTTAGGCCTTTTCTTTTTAACAGAGATCATCTTTCATTATCATTAACAATGATTCAACAAATTAAAATTCAAGATGTTACACAGAGAAAATGGTTTTAAAAAAACATCTTCTAGGCTTCTTGCTACAATCATTTTATCTGCCGTTACTCCAGGTTTGACAGGGGTCATTTTATTTTACTTAATTTTTTTTCATGGCAAACCATGCAACTTATGGTTAGAAATCTCTTAGTCTAAACATATGCATTTGTGTACTTATTACTTCATTTCTAAATATTTTAATTTTGGGTCTTTTCCAGCTTCTCATTGCATCCATTTCTCTAGTTATGAGTCTTCTTTGGTAGATTACAGTTTTATTTCTGAAATAACTCCTTACATATCTTGAATAAAAAATTATAATAATAATCGTAAATGCATATGTACAGGTATTTAATGTTCCAAAATTAGTGTTAAAAGTCTTGAAACATTTCTAAAATGATTTTAATTAAATTTTTGGTAGGTTCAAACCTGATAATGTATCATATTGTCATAGACATCGAAGGTAAGGCTAATAAAAATCTAGAAAGGATTTATGCAGTGTGGCAGTATGTTTTGAACTGTAGAGAATAAGTGTAAAACATCTTGAAGTGAAAGATGGGCAGATTCAGGAGCTAAGAATTCAAATTTTTAGAACCCTAAATATTTATATAATTGTTACAGTTTATACTTTAAACATAAGTTGATAGGTAATAATAAAATATGTTTTTAGAATCTGGCTTTAGGTGAAATTCTTTAAGGGAATTTAATATCAGAATGAAGCTGTATTTTTACATAACTAACAGCTGTTTCTATAATTAGAAAGTAAAGAGTAGACGGGAAACCAATGAGAGTGAAGTAAATAATAGCACAACAATAAGGAAATTACTTTAAAATGTTTCTGCAAAACACAAATACATAATTGTAACAGCAAAGTTTAAAAATATTTTAGAAATGTGTTTGTTTTAGTAAAGATTTTTTTTCGAGGTTTACTCCTCTAGATCCACTGTGTTCTGTTGCAACAACAGGGTCACCTCTTGTAGGGTATGGCTCTTCACCATGCACAGTGGTCTTGGGTATGCAGAGGCTTTGCAAGAACTAGTCTTGTCAGCTTCGCATGACATACCCCTAGTGTCAAAGCTAGTTGGGAATCATCCCACCTACCTTTAGTAACACCTTAACCCCACCTCAGCAGGCCGTACATTCTCCAACTTTATGTATCTATTCTAAATATGAAATTATTTTATATTATAAATAATTTATATTAATTGAAAACAATTTATAAATAACATAAAAAAACGATTATCATGGTTTTCTGACATTTCTATCATTGCTTCCTGCAGATGAGTGATATTCGTCATGACATATTATGTCAGTTTCTTGTCATAATTTTCAGTGTTGTTGGTTCGTTTTAAGAGAGTTTATTTTTCAGTCAGGTAACAGACTAGATGTTTAAAAGATATTTATTGCTTCTTGGAACCTGCAGCATAGATATTTATAACCTATATGTTGTCCTTTTTATCAGACATGATAGATAGTCATGTTACCAAATTTTACATCAAGTGGACAGTCTTGCTCAGTTTAGTTGTTACTCGGAATTGGTTAGTAGCTGAAGTTTCTTGTAACGTACTGTCGATATGGACAATCTACAGTTGTCTAGGGTCAATATGAGTGTGAACGTTGTAATGCATTTGGAAAAAAAATGCTTCAAACTCTTATCACACTAAAGTAAAGTGCCTAATTTAAAAACTACTTAATGCAAATATTTGTTATAATAAGTGTATTTTTTTTGTATATCCGAAGCGAAGACAAAAGTAGGAGCCTAGATTGTAAGGCAAACTTTAAACGTTAAATAGCTTTTAATTTGTTTTTACTAATTATGATTAAAAATAATAATAATAATTTAATACTACACTTATTTACAAAATGAAGAATAAAAATTGCACCCTTATACAATATATAATATTTAGTGCTTTATAAGCAAGAATATTTTTGTTGCTCTCAATTGATGAGAGCAATTATTTCAAGTGCCCTACATTGCTTGGATCATCAATAATTTAATCCGTGGTGGGGTAACTCATCAACTTGCTTTTGAGATTATTTAGCAGTCAGAATTTCCTATGTACTGATGAAGGATACTCCAAATAACCTCAAGAGTTAGTATGACAATGTTAGGAACAGCAGAAAACCTTGATTCTCAACATAATAATTCACAACCTAGCAGAAACTTAGAATATTACATCCATAAATACAATGTATTTTCAAACCATTATACTATATTTACAAGTAATTTACATAAAAGCTTGTACAGGGTCACCCATAAAAACGGGAATTTTTGTAACGCGTCGTGGCAGCCGTGAGCAGGTGGCAGCACTGCGGGACAGCGACAGTGTACAAGTAAACAAGCCGCCATTACAGTAGCCATGGACCAGTGGAACGGGCAACAGCGTGCGTTATCTATAAAAATGTTTTATAAAAAAGGTGATAGTTTGAAAACTGCCCAGATTGAGTTCCGACGTTTTTACAACTTAGGACGGCATGATTCCGTTCCGTCAAAACATGCCATTAGAAGTTTGATTAATAATTTTGAAGAGAGTGGATCAGCTTTAAAGAAGAAACCAACGGGACGGCCAAGAAGTGCTCGTACTACACAGAACATTGATGTTTTACGCCGATCTGTATTGAAGAGTCCACGCCGTTCGATTCGTAAGCAAGCAGCTGCGGTTGAAATGTCCTGTGAGAGTGTTCGCAGAATTCTTCATTTAGAATTAAAATTTCACCCCTACGAGCTGCAGATAGTGCAAGAGTTGAAGTAAAATGCTTACCAGTCGCGATTGCAATTCTGCCAACAAATGTTAACACACATAAACAATGACGATGAATTTCTAAGCAAGTTGTGGATGTCAGATGAGGCCCACTTTCATCTCACAGGTTATGTTAACAAGCAGAACTACAGATACTGGGCAGACACAAATCCTAATGAACTTCATGAGCGCCCTTTACACGCTAACAAGGTTACAGTATGGTGTGCTGTTTCATTACATGGGATCATCGGACCTTATTTTTTTGAGGATGAACGGGGGATTGCAGTGACTGTCAATGCTGATCGTTACGTGGAAATGTTACGTTTCGTTACACCTGAATTGAACAATTTTCCAGACGTTCAAGAATCCTGGTTTCAACAGGATGGTGCGACATCACACACTGCACGGTGATCAATGGAGGCTGTGCGAGTATTGTTTGGTAACCGTGTCATCTCAAGATTCGGTAACGTTTTCTGGCCCCCTAGATCGCCAGATTTGACCGTGTGCGATTTCTTTTTGTGGGGCTATCTCAAAACTAAAGTGTTCACAACTCGACCAAGAACTGTAAATGAGTTAAAACAGAGAATTCGGGATAAAATTCACAGTAGAGATGTTGCAGCGGTCAATGAGGAATCTCCACCGCAGATTTCAAGAATGCATTCGTAGAGGAGGACGCCACCTAAAGGATGTTGTTTTTAAAAAATCATAAATTCCATCAGTGTTTCATAAACGGCAAGTTTTGATATTTCATGTAATATAAATAAAACCATTTTCTTCCATCACTCTTATATTTTTAAAATTTTTTTAATAATTCCCGTTTTTCTGTGTCACCCTGTATTTAGTGGATTTGAAATCTTCTTAATCACAAAAGCAAGAATTTGAATGTCTGTAACTGTCTCTCTGGCCACAATTTTAATGTTTGTAACTGTCTCTCTGGCCACAATCTGAATGTCTATAACTGTCTCTCTGGCCACCATCTGAATGTCTGTAACTGTCTCTCTGGCCACAATTTGAATGTCTATAACTGTCTCTCTGGCCACAATCTGAATGTCTGTAACTGTCTCTCTGGCCACAATCTGAATGTAACTGTCTCTCTGGCCACAATCTGAATGTCTGTAACTGTCTCTCTGGCCACAATTTAATTGTCTGTAACTGTCTGGCCCCAAACTGAATCTCTGTAACTGTCTCTCTGGCAACAATCTGTATGTCTGTAACATTCTCTCTGGCCACAATCTAATTGTCTGTAACTGTCTCTCTGGCAACAATCTGTATGTCTGTAACATTCTCTCTGGCCACAATCTAATTGTCTGTAACTGTCTGGCCCCAAACTGAATCTCTGTAACTGTCTCTCTGGCCACAATTTGAATGTCTGTAACTGTCTCTCTGGCCACAATCTGAATGTCTGTAACTCTCTCTGGCCACAATCTGAATGTCTATAACTGTCTCTCTGGCCACAATCTGAATATCTGTAACTGTCTCTCTGGCCACAATTTGAATGTCTATAACTGTCTCTCTGGCCACAATGTGAATGTCTGTAACTGTCTCTCTGGCCACAATCTGAATGTCTGTAACTGTCTCTCTGGCCACAATCTGAATGTCTATAACTGTCTCTCTGGCCACAATCTGAATATCTGTAACTGTCTCTCTGGCCACAATTTGAATGTCTATAACTGTCTCTCTGGCCACAATGTGAATGTCTGTAACTGTCTCTCTGGCCACAATCTGAATGTCTGTAACTGTCTCTCTGGCCACAATGTGAATGTCTGTAACTGTCTCTCTGGCCACAATCTGAATGTCTGTAACTGTCTCTCTGGCCACAATTTGAATGTCTATAACTGTCTCTCTGACCATAATTTGAATGTCTATAATTGTCTTTCTGGCCACAATCTGAATGTCTGTAACTGTCTCTCTGGCCACAATTTGAATGTCTATAACTGTCTCTCTGGCCACAATGTGAATGTCTGTAACTGTCTCTCTGACCATAATTTGAATGTCTATAATTGTCTTTCTGGCCACAATCTGAATGTCTGTAACTGTCTCTCTGACCACAATCTGAATGTCTATAACTGTTTCTCTGGCCACCATCTGAATGTCTGTAACTGTCTCTCTGGCCACAATCTGAATGTCTATAACTGTCTCTCTGGCCACAATCTGAATGTCTGTAACTGTCTCTCTGGCCACAATCTGAATGTCTGTAACTGTCTCTCTGGCCACAATCTGAATGTCTGTAACTGTCTCTCTGGCCACAATCTGAATGTCTGTAACTGTCTCTCTGGCCACAATCTGAATGTCTGTAACTGTCTCAATGGCAACAATCTGTATGTCTGTAACTGTCTCTCTGGCCACAATCTGATTGTCTGTAACTGTCTGGCCCCAAACTGAATTTCTGTAACTGTCTCTCTGGCCACAATTTGAATGTCTATAACTGTCTCTCTGGCCACAATCTGAATGTCTGTAACTGTATCTCTGGCCACAATCTGAATGCCTGTAACTGTCTCTCTGGCCACAATTTGAATGTCTATAACTGTCTCTCTGGCCACAATCTGAATGCCTGTAACTGTCTCTCTGGCCACAATTTGAATGTCTGTAACTGTATCTCTGGCCACAATTTGAATGTCTGTAACTGTCTCAATGGGAACAATTTGAATGTCTGTAACTGTCTCTCTGGCCACAATCTGAATGTCTGTAACTATCTCTCTGGCCACAATTTGAATGTCTGTAACTGTCTCAATGGCAACAATTTGAATGTCTGTAACTGTTCCTGTGGCTAAAATTTGAATGTCTGTAACTGTCTCTCTGGCCACAATTTTAATATTCACCTTTAACCACATTGGAAATACAAGCAAGCATCAGGAGTATCCTCAACCAACATCTTATCCCCCATCAATAATTTTACTATTTGTGAGCAATGTTTTTGTCTATACAATTTTAACATAGTTTTTCTGAAGTTGCTTTTTGTAATCATTTTCAATTCACTAATTAAATTATAAATAATTATTGCGTAACTGAGTGAATACTTTTAACTTACTTGATGATGTTTTTCGAGATAATAATTTCATTAACGATGCCAACCGTCCACTCTAGTAGAAGAGTAGAGGATCGGCGTTGTTAATGAAATGATTAAGACAAAAGTATTCACTCAGTTGCACAATAATTACTTATAAATAGTTTTTCTTTTGAATGCTGGCATTATAACCAAGCAACTTCTCCTCTTCATCAACAATTTTACCATCTATAAACAAAGCCTCTATATTCAAACATTTTCGAGTGACGGAGTCTAAAAGGTCGATGTAAAATGTGTATAAATTGCCAAAATCATTCCAGTAGACGACCTGCAATTAATTATCATTTCATACAGTATGTCACCATTTTAACTCTTTGGTTCATACGCTGTAGATGTTTGAAACTACTGATTAGCTGGCTTTGTACTGTTCACTGTGTCTCTGCTCTTGCACTCTTTTCATCAAACCACATCACAATTGTTTGAGGTAGTTGTTTGTTACTAAGTAATGAGGTTTTATACGATTTTATAAATATATCGTAACAAATATAACTATTAAGTGTATATTGTATATAATTATGTGTAAATAGAGGTTTTTATAAATATCTTTAGCTGATGTCAAGGCATTTTATTACCAACTATACAATAAAAAACTATATATTTCTTTTAAATTTTTACACTTTGGCAGACAGATTTCAGGTACATCTTGAATAAAATAAAACAAACTGCAGAGACTGTACTTACATTCAATGAAGGCAAACCAGAAAAATAAACAAAGATATCATCTATCAGTATATTTATCTGTATTTTTGTATATCCTCTCTAATAAGTACGTCTTCCAAATTTCAGGAAATAATGCTGGTGGTTGTTGGTTGAGTGAGATGTCTGATGAAACAGGAACTATGAAATGGTGTATTGTTGGAGTAGAATTTTTTTCAAAATAATGCTGTTAAAAGAAACAGTAAAACATTCAACTTAAGAGCTTGGAAAATATAATATAATTACTAAGAAACAATTTTGGTTTAAAAGCTTCTTTCAAAAAATATTTATAATAGTTTTTCCTAAACAGTTTTTGTTTAAACAATGTCAGTAAAAGTTTTAAACAGACAATTTTTACAATAAAAGTATTGGCAAAAACCCCATAAATAACTAATATTACAAGTTACCTAAGATTAAACCCTTATGTACATTTTGGTGACCATGTCATCATTTTCAGAGGATCTTATTACAAGTCAGTCTAGATTGTAATTATGTAACAAGACCCTCTGGAGGTGATAAAGGTCATCAAAATGTACATAAACGTTTAATCTTAGGTAACTTGTAATATTAGTTATTTTTGTGGTATTGGGGTGTTTGCTAATGTTTTTATGCTAATATATTGTACCAATGTGCTCTTGGCATTGTATATTGAAACTTTTAAAAAAAATCACAAATGTAAATTTTAACTATAATAATAAACATGTTTGTTATATATGTTAAAAGATGTATCCTGAGAAACTATTATGGTTTTATAATTGAAATCAGTTACCAATAAATAGATGATTGTTAAAAGGAGCATCTAGCCTAAGGCATGACCACAATAAGAGCAATACAATACTGACAGAAAGGCATCATAGTTTGATACAAAATCAAAGATTTTTGACAAAGTATAATTTTTGCATACAAATACTATCTCAAAAAAAAATTGAAAAAAAAACAAAAAAGAAAAAATCAAGCAATGCAGTTTCTTTCAAATTTATAGTTGAAATGCAACACAAAACAATCTGAAAAAAAACCCCAGAAAATAGTAGACTTTAAGCAGGGCCGGTTTAAGGGGTACGCAAAGTACGCGGCCTCGTAGGGCGCAGGGCAAAAGGGGGCGCCTACGCGTTCTCCAATCTTCACTATAGAAAAGGTGACTAGAGGTTGAGAGTTGATTTATTTACTCCGCCAAATGGTAGGAGTAAGCGAGTAAGGGTATATCGTAAGGTCCCTATTCGCTTATGCATACTCATACTACTGTGTTTATTGTTATTCTCAAATGGACTCGTTCATTGGGCGCCCCTCCGTCATCTACTTGGACTCGTCCATCGGGCGCCCCTCCTTTAACCAAACTAAACTCCTGAGTACCATTTGCAAACTAGTGTGTCAGTGAAGAACCTCAACTAAACAAGTCATGTCTAGTAGTAGTGCCGGTAGTAGTAAAAAGCCCTCTGGGTCATTCAACCGCAAAAGAAAATTGCAGCATGCAAAAGAAGACAAAATGCAATCGAAAGCACTACAGAAGTTTTTTTCGGTCACGAAGTTGGACGAGGACGATACTGCTACAAAAACCATCGAAAAAGATGAATTGCCAATATTGGAGGCAGTAACTACTCCATCGACAAGCCACCAAACAAATGAAACTGTAAGTTAATTTAATTTACATCACAATAAATTGTGCCTAAGATATAAACTATGCTTAAATTTAAATAAACACGATTTGGGCCTGTAGGCCAATAACAATGGGTAGCCTATTAAATGATAATTTTTCTTTATTTTTATGATAAAGAACTCATGTTATTTGGCTTGTATAAGCTTAGGCCTTTGAATTTTAGAAGCTATTATGTTACGGTTACGCATATTGTAATTAAAATTAGAAAAATATATTTCATGATATTAAGAAACAAAATTAAATACAGAGAATGCAAAGGGCCATACCGTAGGAAAAGTCTGCACTCAAATTGCACCTTTGGTTAGCGCACTTTCTCTAACAATAATTGATCACAGGAGTTTCTGCAACTGAACGGCTCAGTTTCAATTCTTTAATTTTAATCTTTTGCCATTCAAACTTACATAAATATTTTTCTCGTATTCATATTTTAAAATTAACTTTTACATGTGACAATACAAAAATTTAGAGTTTGATTTGTATTGTAGGATCAAAAGCTGCCTGGAGACACGTCACCGCTACTATCGATGGACTGTGGAGAGTGGCCGCTCAAAATCACGGATGAGATACGAAAACTTCTTGTTGAGCGTGGACCTGTGCAAGTTACTAACATCGACTTTCCCATTGATGCTAAAGGTAGAAAATTCTCGTCACTTCATTTCACTAGAAAACTTTGCAATAAGGAACAAGTCCACAGGAATTGGTTGATGTATTCAGTACAAAAAAACGCAGTATTTTGCTTTCCCTGCAAAGTCTTTGGTAATGTGAATTCATCTCTTGCAGGAGACCAAGGATATTCTGACTGGCAAAACTTAACAAAGATTTTGACCAGTCATGAGAAATCTTCTACCCACATACAACATTGTCAATCTTGGCGTGAACTGTCCATGCGATTACATTTGGATAGAACGATTGACAAAGAAAATGAGAGAACCATTCGGGCTGAAACAGAACATTGGAACCAAGTTTTGAAACGTTTACTGTGTGTGGTCCAATTTTTAGGATCTCAGGGGTTGGCTTTTCGAGGGACAAAAGAGTCTCTTTTTGAGCGTAACAATGGTAACTTTTTGAAACTTGTAGAGTATATTTCCAAATTCGATGTTGTCATGGCTGAACATGTAAGAAGAGTTACTTCTGAAGAGACAAACGTTCACTATTTGAGCAAACAAATACAAAAAGAGTTTATCTATCTCTTGTCCACTAAGATCCAAGACCGAATCGTAAGTGACCTAAAAGAAGCAACATATTATGCTATAATACTGGACTGTACACCCGATATTAGCCACACAGAACAAATGACAATGGTGGTGAGATTTGTTACATGTGTAAAAAATAAGGAAGTGTCAATAAAAGAACATTTTTTAGGCTTTCTGCCCATCAAAGATTCATCGGGTGAAGGTCTCACAGAAGTGTTACTCAGTGAGTTATCTACACGGAACATCCCGTTAAAAAACATGAGGGGCCAGGGGTATGATAATGGCTCCAACATGAGAGGAAAGCATGTTGGAGTCCAGAAAAGAGTACTTGATTTGAATTCTAGGGCATTTTTCGTGCCATGTGGAAACCATTCTATGAATCTAGTGGTTAACGATGCTGCTCTCTCTTGCCCTATTGCAGTTGATTGTTTTAGTACGATTCAAGAAATTTTCAACTTTTTTTCTAGTTCAACTCACAGGTGGAGTATTTTGACAAAACACGTATCCACTCTAACAGTGAAACCCCTCAGCAATACTCGGTGGGAGAGTAGGATTGAAGCATTAGTGCCTCTTAGATATCACATTGAGGAAATATACGATGCTTTGTATGAAGCCTCTCAAGACCAAAAGCTGGATGCTTTTAGTAGGAACTCTGCTGTAGGAATACTAAGAAAACTTCAAACTTTCAAGTTTTTGTGTTGCCTGGTAACGTGGTATAATATCCTTTTTAAAATAAACATGGTGAGTAAGACCTTACAAAAAGCCTCATCTACTTTGCTAACTTCAATGGATCTCATGAAAAGTGTTCAAACATTTTTGGAAAATATGAGATCTGATGAAGGTCTCAATAGCAATATCATAGATGCTACAAAACTGGCAGACAAAATTGGTGTTTCTGTTGAATTTGAAAAAGAAACCGAAGTTCGTCCCAGGAAAACAAAAAGGCAATTCTCCTATGAGAGTGAGGATGAACCGATTCAGGCTGGACTGGCATCATTCAAAGTGAAATTTTTTCTTTGTAGTGCTTGATACAGCTATCCACTCGCTTAAAGAGAGGTTTGAACTCATGGAGAATCACAGCAAGAGTTTTAGTTTTCTGTATGACATTAAGAATCTTCAGACATGGGATAAGAAAACTTTGAAAGATGCCTGCATACAACTTCATAGTGTTTTGAGTAATGGAGAAGATTGTGACGTAAACGGAGGTGAACTGTTCGACGAGCTAGACATTTTTGCGCCAATGCTGCTACCCGGAAGTTCTCCAAGTACGGCCTTGTCGTATATAACAAACAATGATTATATGGATACATTCCCTAATGTTTTTGTTTCTCTAAGAATCCTTCTGACGCTCCCCGTCTCAGTGGCAAGTGGTGAAAGAAGTTTTTCTAAGTTGAAACTTATAAAGACTTATCTCAGATCAACCATTTGTCAGGAACGTTTGAGTGGACTGGCAACAATGGCCATTGAGAATGATTTATTAAACCAAATGGACACTGACTTCATTCTCAACGAATTTGCCAAAATGAAAGCAAGGAAAATCTCTTTTTAGTGTTACGTGTAAAATTCTTAAGTTTGTATTTATTTTACAAGTAAATAAATTGTCGAATTTCCTTAAAGCTGACTTGTGCTGTATTTATTGATTTGTTCACACTTTTTTCACTTTCAATTTGTATTGGTTTTTAAATTTTTTAATAATACATTCAATAAATAAGGGCAAGCATGTGTTAATTTAACCCTACTATTTAAGTTTCAACCCTTATTCCTTAACACCTTCGCTACCGAGTGTCCCAGAACCTCCAGCTACCTACTACCAGGGCTATCTACAGGTACTGGACTGCGACGCTCGGTAGCGAACGTGTTAACATAGTATACTATACACAGTGATATGTTGTCAGTTAACACCTTCACTACCGAGTGTTCCAGAACCTCCAGCCCAGGGCTGTCTACAGGTACTGGAGTGTGACGTTCGGTAGCGAACGTGTTAAGCATTTAAATTTACTCGTATTTTTTATGTATCCAGAGAGAATCCTTATAACCTTACAGGTTTTTGTGGTGGGGGGGGGCGCCGGAATATTGTTTGCTTACGCTAGACAAACGACTAGAACCGGCCCTGACTTTAAGAAATCTGTTAAAGCTGAAACAGATGGGGGCAGACTTATCTCTGGGTCCCCATGCTGGAGGTAATAATGTAGCTAACTCCAACAGAATGTGAGTATCAACAGTGATTACTATTTCTTTTGTATATATTAATATTTGTTAATAAATAGATACTTGTAAATATATCGACACTTGTGAATATTACAATGAAAATATTGGAAAGAACCCCAATACCACAAAAAAACAATAAAAAATAACAAATAAAACAAGTTACTTAAGATTAAACCCTATGTACATTTTGATGACCATGTCATCATCATCAGAGGGTCTTATTACAAAATTATAATCTAGCAAACAAGATGTTACAAACTAGAGTGATCTAGTGAATATATTGATACTCACAAGTATTATTACTTACTTTGTAGTTATACTAATGTTAATAGTATAAGATTTGCACATTACTGTAACCATAAAAGGAATTAACAAAACAAAAATAGATATAATTAATCCTTAAATGAAATGGGTAACAATTTAAAATTCAAATATTTACATAAAACATTTCATAGAAATAAATTCAGACACCAAAATATTCACTAAGGTTACGAAAGTAGTTAATTAGAAAATAAACTAATAACACACACTTATTTATCAGACAGAGTGATCTACAAAGGAGATTTTGTTTAAATTCTCATACAAAACTTCTCTCACTCAACAACACCTCAAAACGCATTGTCTGTATATGTTGTCACATCACTGAACTTGTGAAAATACTAGGACATGCTATCTAATAAATTTGTAATATTTCCCAGATTTATTATTTTAAAATTTGACTTACTTTGATAGGGTTTTGTGTCACTTGTTTTCTTGACTGGTAAATATGTTTGGAAATCCCTTGCCAGTTGCCATGATGCATATTCAACTCAACTATTAGCTTGGACACTCGTGGAATTGTTACCTTCTTGAATAGCTGTTGATTATTCTCCATGTATGGTATTAACTGCTCCAAGCAAAGAGCAATTAACCTGCAAAACCAATAAAAGTTGCTCAAATGTTAATTTGTTGTTATACTAGGGAAACGTCAGATAAAAATATTTTAAAAATCTATATTTATCTATTTTTGAAGAAGCAATACTTATGCTTACTTACTTAAAGGTTTCAATAAATTTGTTAAGAATAATTAAATTGCTATATAAATGGTTTGAAAAATTCTTAAAATTACCAACAGAGGTCAGCAATAGTGCAACAAGCTTTACACACAATACAAGGTCATCCTTTATAAGCAAACTTGTCGCTTGTCATTACTGAACAAAGAGCTGTATATATATTTCCTTTAAGCAAATTTTTTCAGCCTATGTTAATAAACAATAAAATTCAAATTCTTGTTGCTAGCATTCAAGTCAAAGCGACACAAAGTTTTGAAAACTTTCAAGACACTTTTACAGTGTGAGCGACTTTGTTATAATGTATATACTCTGTCTATATTGTTGTATACATTAGTCTTACATGCTTTCATTATCTGTGAAACTTATAACGGGTCTGCGATGAAGAGGACGAAATGGTTGCGAAGGAAGAAGAAGGGGGTAGATAAATGCTTTACTCCCTAAAACCAGTGTCTTCATTTCCTTTGGAAAGTCACCTTTATGTATCTGACCTTTGTTTTTGGCAATTTCCCTGAAATAAAATAAGCATAAATATTACATATTTATAATAAAATTTAATACAGAAACCCCTTTTTAAATTAACCCCCAACAACTCAGATCTCTGGGTAATCTACATCAACTTAGGAAATATTTGTAATATTAATTTATTCAATAAAATAATATTAATATTATTTACCAGCAAATAGTATAGTTTTAAAAAACAAATCAATATAGTGATTTGAAAATAAATTTTAAAAAAATGTGTACAAGATTATTAATAAAAAATGTAAAAGAATAAATGGTAAAGCTATAGATTTCCACAGGCCATCAAACTTGTCCTGACTGAGATGTGCGGAAGGTTAATAGTTACAATGCAACTTTAATCATTACCTTTTTTTTACCATATGGCCTTCAAGGGAGAGGTATCGGATCAAAGTGTATTGAATTCGAGGGATCAGGATATGATCCGTAGCAGTTTGAAGGAATGTTTAGTTAAATTTTTTAAAGTAACTAATCCAAAGGTGGGTTAGTAAGATATTGTTTTCTTTTACTTTTTGGTTTAAATTATTCAATTGATTGCGTCTCATGATGCTGCGCCTGGGCCAATCCAACAAGGACATGGCGGATGTCGCAAACAGAAACCCCGCTCTACTACCAACTTTAAATAAGTTTTCAAGCTAAGTGATTAATAATTGGTACAATCTTTCATATCGAAATTAAATAATTTTAAATAAAGTTTAAGGTGGTCAAAAGTTTAGGCCAGTAAAATAGTGCAAAATTCAGACTTTGTGTTACTATGCGAGTAATATAACAAAGTGATTAAAAGACGTGATGTTACAAATTATATTTCTCAAACAACAATTATTAGACACAGAATATGTATAATATATTTAATAATACATTTAATTAATAAAACCATTTTAATAGTGGATATCTCATATCTAAACCACAAATTCATTAACGGTACAATTGTTTAAAAAATTAATTTCATTAGGTAATTTAATATTTTTTTAAAGAAGAGTAACTAATGTATAATTTTTTTTAATTCAATTTTTGCTTTTATTGGAAACTCATAATAAATCAATTTTTATTTGTATTCTTTTTTCTAAAAAGTAACTTTACTAAAACATACCACTTATCAATTCAATTAGAATGCCCATAACTTTTGCAGGTTACCTATTAATTACTTAACATCCATCATAATAATTAGTGTTACATATTTAGTAATATATTTTCTTGGAGCTGTTGCTTTAAGCACAATAGTAATGTACTGCATGACATTTCCAAGCTTATAACTGGGTTTATATGCTGCGACCCTTTACACAGCGACTCAACAAATAAAGTGGCAATGTACGGGAAAAAACCCTGACATTGAAACAACTTGCATTTGTCACACACAGCTCAGCTGATACAAGTTAGATAATTTTGTCATTAAGTTTGACTTTTTTCTGTTATTAGTTGTGAAAGTTTGAGTTTCTGTATCTATATGCAACAGTAAAAATATGAAATGGTAAATGTGGAAAAATAATTTTAAATACTGTGCTGAGTAATCCCTTTGATTAGGAACATGTGCCTGCTTTGATATGGCCCCAAGGAGCAACATATTTTTGAAATATTTTCACACATTTTTCTAATTTTTTTCTCTAATTTGTTAAATTATAGTAATATTTGTAAATATATTTTTTTAATTACTTATTTTCTCATGTTAATCAAACTTTATCTTATGTTTACTAACAATATTTTTGCTAAATATTATTTGTTAATCTTCTTTTTGTAAAAACCTATTTATTGTGAAATACCGCTCAGACTTCGAAACAATCTGTAAATACGTGGGAAAACCCATAGACTTTAGGCATAAAAGAATGGTAACTATGTACTCTGTGTAGTATTTATTCCAAATGTATAGTTCCAAATGTTTAACCTAGAATACAGCACAATACACAGCAAAATAAATCATAAATGTACGGCAATGCTAATCTGAGAGAAATGGTAGAACGTACATATATAGGAATGCTCCTGCTGGTCATAGCGCGATCTCATATACTGGTGCGTGAATGCTAATCAAAGGGTTAATAAAGGTGTGTTTTTAAAATTAATTGCTGCTGTCAATGGTGAAAGACCAGAATAGAAACAGATGTTCAAGAATTTAATTTCAAAATTATTTTAAAAGGTAGTTTGAATAATAGCTGCAAAGAAAACTGATTAAGCGGTACTTGGACTTACTCTTTTCCAAATGTTAGACATATCTCAACATAACCTGGATGAGTGTTTTTTAAAATTGTATGTAGATTATTGTAATATGTAAATATTTTGGAAGAAATTTTCCATAACAAAGGTGTGTGTATATATATACAGTCAAACCTCTATATAACGAACCTCCAGATAACAAAATCCTCTATATAACGAATTTTTACCTTGTCCCATGATATTTTAGAAGTTATACTGCTTATTTACCTCTATATAACGAATTTCGGACCTCTCAATAACGAAGTTTTTCTTCACTTCAACCGAAGAAAATTAGTGTTGTATAGACAGCTCACAATGTCATTTCCAGGAAATTGTTTATTTTCTACCAGGAAGGTAGAATGGTAGGCGAAACACATGTCGGCAATTGACTACATGTTATAGTTCGGTTCAGTTAAGAATGCAGTGACTCTTCGGTTAGGAGTTCTAAGAAAACAGCATTTATAGATAGGCCTTCAGTTCATTCCCATCCTTCCACCATTTTCTTTTATCACTAATTTCAATGTTGCTAGCTCAGTTACTCAGTTTTATTCGTGCCATGAAAAAATGTCAAAAAGAAAGTGTTTAAGTGTAGCAGAAAAAGTGAGTGTTTTACGAGAGGTTGATGTAGGTGTAAAAACGTTGGATGTTGCGAACAAATTCGGTATACCTCAGAGTTTGCTATCCGCTATTCTCAAAAACCGGGATCAAATTCTAAAACAAAGTGTTTCTTATGATTTGCAAAGAAAGAAAATAAAACTTTGTACATTCGACAATATCGATAACGCTATGGTTAAATGGGTTATGGTAATGCGGGAGAAAAATCTTCCATTGTCAGGAAATCTTATTAAAGATAAGGCTTTGTAATTTGCAGTATCATTAGGACACAGTGGCTTTAACGCAAGTAACGGTTGGATAGTAAAATTTAAAAAACGCCATAACATTGTTCAAAAAGTCATTTCGGGAGAAAGTGCTGGTGTTGATATCCCCACTAGTGAATTTTGGAAGAGAAATGTGTTCTAAAAAGTTTTAAATGATTATGAACCGAAATACATTTTCAATACTGATGAAACTGGTCTGTTTTTTAAATGTTTGCCCAACAAGACAGTAACTTTTAAAACCGGCCCTTGTTTTGGAGGGAAAGGAACCAAAGAGAGGATAACCGTATTAGTGGCAGCTAACATGTTAGGGACAGAAAAACTCAAATTGCTTGTGATTGGCAAAAGCAAAACTCCGCGATGTTTCCAATCTGTCAAGTCCTTAGATGTTGATTATGCGTTTAATAAAAAGCCGTGGATGACGAGCGAAATTTTCATTGAATGGATATTGAAGCTGGACAAGCAGATCTCCAAAGAGAAAAGGAAAATTGCACTTTTCATCGACAACTGCCCTGCACATCCGCATGATATCAATTCCAAACTGAAGAGTGTCAATGTGTTTTTCTTTCCCCCAAATGTTACATCGATACTTCAACCACTCGATAAGGGAGTAATGAAAAATTTAAAGCTACACTACAGAAAAAGAATTTTCAAAAAGATTGTGATTACCGTAGATGAGGTTATTAGGAAAAAAAATTTTAAAAAAAATAATAACAGACTTTAATAACAGACTACCATCCTGGTCTACATAAACTCAACAAGATATTGAGAGATGGCTTCAAAATTCTTCAAGCTTCCGTCCACACCAAAAATCTTTTCACCGATCCACCTCAAATTTGGTACAAGCAACCTCCCAACTTGAAAAACATCCTAGTACATCCTAAACTACCAGACCCTGCAGAGAAACCACACAAACTACCTCATGGCTCCTTCCCACCTAAATGCAAGACGTGTCCAATACACCCCTCAGCAAATAGTTTTAACAGCCAAACAACAAAATTGGTCTTCAAAATACAGGGTCATCATAATTGTACATCGAAAAATGTCATATACCAGCTACAATGTAAATTTTGCTCAGCACAGAACAAACCACGAATGGTCTGAATATCAGAATGAATGGCCACAGACATGATGTTAAAATTATGAATATGGACAGGCCAACAGCTCAACATGCTGCGAGTCACAATATCACAACTTTTGATGACTGCTATACCACAAAAATAATTAAATCACTGCTCCCTGATTGCAATCCCTCAGAACTGAGAAGATGGGAACTTTGGTCTGACAAAGACCACTGTGTGGTTGAAATATATAATTAGTTAAGTGCTTTTATGTGTTTCTATTTCAAGACTACAGAGTGGACTTTTACCAAGATAAGTTTGTCAGTCTCCTAGTCCAAAAAATCTAAATAATCTTTACTAACCAAAACTAACCTAAATGTATATACAGTAAACTCCCAATTATCCGTGGACGGATAAACCGGTTTGCGGATTATCCGGGGTCTGCCATTGTTTTACAAATATCCAATTTTTATTCCAATCAGATTTATGTGTTTAAATTTCCAAACGGTGAATTACGACGTAAATATATATAAGGCTTAATAGAAGTTAAGATGAAGGGAATAGATATGTAAATATGTACGTACTAATTTTTACATTGAAAGGGAAGCATCCCGACGCGGGCCAGCAAAATAAAAGGAGCGAGCAGACTACTGTATATAAGAGACAATGACAAAATGCTTGGACGTCCGAAAACCTAACGTGTATCATAAGATTGTAAACAAATGTCAGCTAATCTCGGCTATAAATAGTCTAGGATGTGACATATGCATTATCCATGTCTGTCATATACATTATCGATCTTTATGGTTTTGTGACACAAGTAGACGTTGTGAGACAAAATGGTTAGATCTCACATTAAAGCTAAATCAATGCTCACAAAAAACAGACGAAAGTGACAGATTTTTTTGTTAAAAAGTGAAAGTATTATGTGTAAAGGAAATTACATATGTACATACATACTTACTTTTGACATATACTTATGTACGTATTGTAAATAGTTAGATATATAAATGTACATGTTATAATCCGTCAAATACATCGACATTTTAAATTATTTTCTATATTTATTTTGTCCTCTGAAGATGTGAGTTGCATTAACCGGGGTCATTATTTGTGTAAACTTATGGCATAATAATCGATTATCGATCGTTTTGCATATTCTTTGTTCATAGCGGATTATCCGGGGAATTTGTTATCCGCCGTTGCCGGGCCACCCTATTCCACGGATAATCGGAAGTTTACTGTATATATATATATATATATATATATATATATATATATATATATATACATATATATCCTAACAAATTCTAAAATTTTGTCATATTTTATGCTAAAAGAGAAATAATTGATACTTACGCTTTTTTAATTTCAGTTTTCATGAATCTGTAACAACAAAAAAAATGAAAACAAATATATAAAGGTTTTTTTTAACACTTTTGTAAAACTTATACAAACCATATAAATAAAAAAATTAATTAATCACATTGAAAAGCAAAAATTGTTCTCTTATCTTACACACAGCTACTGGTTTGTGTTTATTTGTGTAAGATTCTATAGAGAATTCGGTAACGTTTCATAACTTTACTATTTAAGTGTGTCATATCTGTGTTGAGTAGAGGCTCTTCCATGTTGAGCTGAGAATAATGCATTATTGTGGTAAAGTATTGTTACATGCTATTTAGGGGATGTGGGAGTCTAACTAAAACAAAAAACACATATTTGATAATATCCATAGGCAATTATAGAAGTAGACACAAAGACAAAATTGTTCAAGTTTCAAATTAGTTCAAGACTGAAGATACTGATTATATTTTCCTGATAAGAGAGTGTGCTGTACATTAAGAAAAGGACCAGTTCAAACTTTGAACTCAATAAACAAATTAATTGAATTTCAGATCAAAATCAATAGCTTATTAGTGAAAGTTGATTAAAAAACCATGACATGAGAAAGTTAACGAAAAGAATTTATTTGGCTACGGTTTGTTTGTTATGCAGCTTAATGGTATATCAGAATGTTTTAACAGTACACCATTCTATTACAAAAATTAGTTTGAAAGATAATTCATGTTTGTTGTTTTGCTAATAAATTAGCAATGGTAGAAAACCAAGCAACAACAATAATAACACTAACTCAGCGAGAAACTACCAGATATTGAGAAAGGCACAATTGTAAGTTAATAATATAATAAACTTCTCAACAATAGTAAGTATAAGAAAATATTTGATGTTTATTTCTCTAATTAAAGCTAATGTTCTCAAAATAATATATATGATATGCATAAACTCTTGATAAAATTAATTCAACTTAGGCCTCAATGTTCTTACGATAGAGTACAAAAGTTTGCAAAAAATTAACTCAACCTATAATGGCATTAATACAAATATATATACAGGAGTCATTGATCTAGCAAGATCATGTTGTGTTTGGTGATGGTAAGGTCTAGGAAGGTTATTTTGTTTTCTTCTAATTCGAGGGTAAATGTGACGTTTTGGTGTATGGTATTAATGTAAGTCTGTAGCTGTTTGATTTGCCGTTTGTTGCTCTTGTATAATATTAAAATTTCCTCTAGATATCTATGGTTTTAAATTATTATTTATGTATGATTGTTGTTCTGTAGAATGTATTGATGCAGCACACACACACGGACATACATACTAATTTAAACATACTCCATACATTAAAACAAAGTAAAAAACCAACAACTTTAGAAAAATACGAGATATACAAAACACTACGCAACAGATAAAGAAAACATATTATATGATCACACAAATTTTGAGGCCAACTCCCTTTTCCATTACATACTGCACAACCAAAATAACCCACCCCTCCCACAGTCGTAAATCCATCCCGACAACCTTTGTACCTAACACGTATGCCGCCAGTAGAGGCTTTGCTTTGTAAAGGGAATGATTGTTTCAATAAGCCCTATGTATTCTCTTAGTTAAGTATTTTTAATTATAGTTTAATTCATTTCCCAGTTTAGCTAAAAGTCTTAGTTTGTAAGATTCAAGTTCTGGAACATAAATCCCTGTAGTTCTGGGAAGGTTAATTGGAAAAGTTGATGCCCAAATTTGATTTTCTAGAAAAGCAAACTGTAATTACAGTATTTGAAACAAAGTTCTATTAAACGTAATACAAAAACAAAATGTAATAAAGTACATAATGGCAAATTAAATTTGTGATAAAGTTCTATCAAACGTAATATTAAAACAAAATGTAATAAAGTACATAATGACACATTAAATTTCTGTTAAAACATTATACAAGCCTGATATACAAGAATAAAAAAAGCAATTTTTGGAAAATATTAAAAAGAATTTAACACAAATTTTCATTTAGACAGGTAAATGATAAATTGTTACTAAAATTAAAATAAATATTTGCCATAAACAAAAATTTACATACTTTAGAATATCTTGACTCATTTTAAGATCACTGAATGCATTTTCCCATTCAGAGACAATCTTTAAAGCAGGTTCCAGATTTGAAGGTCTAAAGTAAGTACAGTGTTTTCCTTCTCCCAAATAATACAGAGTGCTCTGGAAAATATAAGTTTTACAAGAGTTTCAATGTAGCCTTCTGTTTAAATATAACATACTTAATAAAAACGAAAATAAAATAAACTTACAAGATTTTCTTTCATTTTAGGCGCCCAACTAGACAAAGTAGGATGCTTATAGGTTTGTAAGAAATGTTGCGTCATTAGTTGCACATGCTGACGCATCTGTTGGCTCAATAGGCATTCTTGCAGAAAACCCAAAGTAATTGTTTTAAAATTTCTCTCATCTTCATCTTGTTTTAATTCATCAGTTTCTTCCTTCACAGTTAGTTCTGCCTCTTCATTTATTTTCTCCTAAATAATACATTGTTAATAAACTTAGAAATTCTTTTTGTAAAAGTAGCATTACATCAAGGTAATTTTTTATACTAATACACACAAACAAATAGATAAATGCATAGGAAATGTGAATATATTATTATATTAAAAAATCTGAAAAAGCTTTAAATACATTAGAATTCCTGTCTTACACTATAATGTACTTAAACAAGAATCTTACTTGGTGTAAATGCCACTTAACTTTTGAAGACTAATTACATGTCTATATTTTCGAGCATCAAATGAGACTAAGTGCTTCTGTATATTGCCAGGTGTGAGGGATTTCTGTCACATGGTGTACCGTTATTGTTCTATTTTCAGATTTACTGCACTGTGGGAATTATTTTAGTTTGTCTTAGGATAATTTTGTCTATTAAAATGAATAATTTATTGGTTTTTTAATTTTATTTGTATTTAAAGAATAAAAATATGGTACAATTCACAAATATAAAATTTTTTATTTCATATGCGTTTCAACGACTAATTTGTCGTCATCCTCAGTGAAGACAAACAAATCAAATTAACTAAAAAAAAAAAATATTAAACATAACTTATAAAGTTTTAACAAAAGTAAAAACTTTTGTTAAACTTTATAGGTTATGTTTAATATTTTTTTAAGTTAATTTGATTTGTGTGTCTTCACAGAGGATGACGACATATTAGTCGTTGAAACGCGTATGAAATAAAAAATTTTATATTTGTGAATTGTACCATATTTTTATTCTTTAATTATAACTTTCACTCACAAGCCAGCTCGAATATTATTTATTTGTATTTGTTCGTTTATGATATTACTTTTGTGTTTATAAATTTGTACCTGTTCCCAGATTGTCATTTTGAGGCAAAAAAAACAAAAATTATCTACTTGTTTGAACAAAGTATATATTTTCCACTGAAAATAGCAATTTGTTTAACCTGTAAGTGATTAAAAGATATTCTCACATTTTCAATACCTCCTAACTTTAAAAACTTTATAAAAAAGGTTTAGAGAAAAATAATTTCGTTGTTGTTTAACTCAGTTATTTTAAAACTCCAAAGTTTGCTGTTCATTGTTGAGTTTAGCAAATTCGAGGTGGTGTTACTCATAGGCTTATTATTTTGATTGTGTAACATATGTACATAGGAAAACTATGTTATTGGAGTAGGTCGCCAATCATGAGGCTCAAATTATAGCATTCCTTCCTAGGGTTTGTGCTTGATATTTTGTCTTTTGTCTTGTATAATCACCTTTACAGGTTCCATGTATATTCTATTTTGTTAATTTTTTCCTGAACTACTTTTTACTATTTGTATATTGTTCCTGAATTTCTATTTCGAAAATCCGAGCACAGAATCAAAGCGACTGTCACAGACCAACTATTTTTAAATATTTAAATATTTTTTTAATTACAATAATTGAATGTTTATGACTAGACATTTCACATGAAATCTGTTCATACATTACAGTTACAACTCAAGTTACTTAACCACTCCAGTTAGGTAATAAATAATGAGAATGCGGTTGATAATCGAGTCAAAGATATTTACTTTAATAATGCAACATTCTGGTAACAAGTTTGTTGCCCCTATCAAACCTGTTGTGCTATAAAAAACAAAGTCTTTAATTAAACATTCAAGTGTTTAATGTGAGGAGGCAAATGTCAAGTGTAGGGGGTTTGATTGTTTGCCTCCTCGCATTACACACTTGATTGTTAAATGTAAGGACTTAGTTTTTTTATAGCACAACAGGCTTAATAAGGATAACGAACTAGTTGCATCATTAATTTTTTTGTTCTTTTAAAATAAAAAGTACATTTAAGTTAAATAATTTGGAAGGAATACTTATGTCGCCTGGTACAGAATCGTAGGCTGGAAAACTCTACCCACAGTTAAAAGGAATATTTTCCAGAGTAAAACATTACTGTATTTATTTATACTAACCTCAGAAATAGGTGACATGGGTAAGAAGGAAGAGGGATCTATATTGTCATCCTCCTCGCTTGACATCATGTCAGTATACTCTCTCAGTTCAGCCATGAGTGTATTTAACTCTTTGCGTGATACTTTAACAGCACGGTCCACTCTCAGCTCTTCCTTGTCAACTGTTAAAGAAAGATAAATGGAAAATAGAATAAAAGAGGGTATTTGATTTTTCTAGTATAGGAACAATTACAATGGAGTTATTAAAGTTAATCTCGTATGTCAACCGTCCGTTTAACATAAACAGCTTGCATAATTTTATACTTCTTTTGAAAGATAAATAAATTTAGGAGAGTGGCAAATCTGTACAGCTATTATTTAAAAATATCAATCATATGTTATTAGATGGGAAACAGAAAAAACTCACTTGTTAGGTATAAACAACTGTATCGGCACCGTACCAGGCTATGAGGCGTCTGTTGACCTAGCTGATGAACCGTGTGACCTGTCTTAAAATACAGTCTGTTATAAGCGACTCCAGCAGGTTTTACATACAGGTTGTTAGCAAAATTGGATTGTATGTATTATTTCTTAGAAACCAAGCACAATTGTAACACTCTTGAAGATTTAATAATGTGCAATGGGTTAATCTAACGTTTTAAAAAAATTCAAACTACTTAAGATTTATTAAAATAAATGTTGTTTACAATAATAATATAAAAATTACATATTTGTTGATTTCATCTTCACGTAAGCTGATACTTTCCACTAAAACACTTGTAAATATTTTACAAACTTGCCTATAGTAGCACTTACTTATATTTGTTGAGGACGGCCGTTTCGGGAGATGTGTCCCATTGTCAACTCAGACCGTAACTCATTACGAAGTTACGGTCTGAGTTGACAATGGGACACATCTCCAGAAACGGCTGTTCTCAAAAAATATAAAGTAAATATAGTAAAAGTGCTACTATAGGCAAGTTTGTAAAATATTTACAAAAGTTTTAGTAAAATTACAATTATTTTTTATAAAATGTATTTAAATTCTTGATAGTGTTGTCTATAAACATATGCAACTAGGGATTTGTAGCAGGAATTGCTGCTTCTTATTTGTTACAATAAAATGAAATACACTCTTTACTGTAAAATGGAATAATACGAAGTCTGTTAAAAAAATACGCAGACTGTTTGAATTTCGCGGCTCATGTTAGTTTCAGGAGAATCCGCTTGGTGTCGCTAGGTTCGTATAAATCAGCTGATTAAAACGCGGTATTTCAGTCGCAGATATCTTCATTTGTTGATGAGTTACACACAGTTTAGTAAAGAGTGTTTTTTCGTTTGTCGGATTGTAAAATGGACTGCCTGAAGGACCAACGAATTGCTGTGAAATTTTGTGTAAAACTAGGGAAATCTGCAACAGAAACATTTGCCATGCTTAACACGGCCTACGGCGATGTTGCCATGAAGCGTACTGCATGTTTCAAGTGGCATGAACGTTTCAAGGGTGGCCGACAGTCGATTGATGACGATGAGCGTCCTGGACATCCTTCAACTGACGACCCACACGTTGACAAAATCAACACTCTGGTGCGCGAAAATCGACGTCTGACCATTAGGGAACTTTCCTAAAACTTAACCTAAAAATATATATACAAATATATATATTGATATTTTACGTTGTCCATTATTTTTCCGTTGCACTGACTTTATGAAGTTGATAAATTACTATACTTACTTCTTACTTCTTCGTGCAGGTGTCCAACAATTATAGCCGATGGCCCGATGTCCACGATATATATATGATGCTATGGCCCACAGGTTCTTCTTAACTAGAATATCTTGCCACTTTATCACAATTGGTCTGAGGATGTCTCTTGTAGGTAATGGGTAAGGGCAGTTCAGCAGGATGTGTTCAATTGTTTCGCTCTCCACACCACAGAGTGCACACAACGGAGACTCCTGTGAGATTAAAACGAAATAGGTAATCCTGTGTCACCAGATGGCCGGTTCTTGCTCTGGCAACAAAAGATGCTGTTGATCGTGCTACTTCCCTATATTTGTCCTCTACTGGAGGTTCTGGTTGGACCTGGTAAAGGTGTCGACCGGTAGACTCTTTTTCCCAACTTTCACACCAAAGTTTTTGGAAAACTTCCCTGCTTACACTTTTGCAATGTAGCAGGGAGTGTTTGCCTTCATCTGTAGGTCCCATGGTTGAGGCTATTTTCGCAATTTTGTCAGCCTTTTCGTTTCCGGGTACTCCACAATGGGCAGGTACCCATTGAAGAGTTAATTACTTCCCGCAGTCCACTAGTTCTAGGATGGTTTTTCTTATTTCTGATATTCGAAACGAGTATGAACTTGTAGAATTACTAAACAATGACTGAAGGACGGCTTTCGAATCCGATAGGATGCATATTTTTGAATTGCCCTTTAAATGCACACAGCTAGTCAGGGCTGCACTTATAGCCAAAAGCTCAGTATCAATGCTGGAATTGGAATTGGCTGGAATGTAAAAACAGTCTCCGTTCGATTCATTATAGTAGCCTGCCCCCGATAAGCTCTTCTCCCGGTCGAGCGACCCATCTGTGAATATTTTTATATGGCTTTTGTATTGAGATTGAATCATGTTTAATGTTATTGTTTTTAATATTTGTAAATGATCTTTCTTGCTCACCTCATGTGGCAGGTTGAGTGCAATGTTTATCTCGGGCCATCTACTTGGGGGCTCCATATAGTAAGTCGGAATTTTCACAGGGACAAAACAAGGCATTTTGGTGGACAGTTGATTAATTTTATAGCTGAATGACTGCTTTATGTTGGAATCATATGACACCACTTTACTTAATGGGTGGATTGGTGAAGAGCCTTTATTGACAAGTATTTGGTCCATATTTTTGTTATCGATATAGAGTCCAATATGTTCAACTCCCAATTCAATCTCCATGGCTGCTATAGAGGTGGTTTTGGTGCACCCCAAGCATAAACGAATTGCAGCAGATTATAGAGTTTGCAGTCTTTTCAGGTGAGATTTCACCATCGAACCCCACACTTCACATGCATAGGCTGCCTTAGATCTCAAGAAGGCAATATAAAACATCTTTAGAGTAGTTGTATCGGCGCCCCAATTGCGGCTGGCCACGGCTTTGAGAGCATTAAGTCTTGATATACATTTTTCCATAACATACTCCATATGACTACCCCATTGCAGTTTCGGATCCAAAAGGATCCCTTGTAGTTTAGGGGACCTATTATATTTCAATCGCTTGCCAAGTATTTTGAGTTCGGGAGCGAAAGAACCCAATTTATTTTGACAGGTGAAAAAAGTGCAATCGGTCTTCTCAGCCGATATAGTTAGAGACCATTTAGAGCACCAATTAGTGAATTTATCCAGTGAGGACTGAAGGATTTCACATGCTTTTATATGATCAGTGGATGTGACCCAGATCGTTATATCGTCGGCAAAACTCATACTATCTACCTCAGGTGGAAATTCATCTGCCATGTCGTTGAGGGCGATATTAAATAGGTTGGGGCAAATTATTCCTCCTTGAGGAATGCCGTTTTCGTTTCGGAACAATGAAGATAGTGAGCCATTTACTGATGCTGTTATTAGACGGTTTTGTAAAAAATTACTTATGAATTGCAACATTTTACCCTGTATTCCGAGCTTCATGCACTGTAAGATGATGGTTGAATGTGGAACTTTATCGAATGCTGCCTACAAGTCCACCATAGTGGCCACTGTGCTCATTTTGTGGTCGAACCCTTTGTAAATTTTATTAGTGAAATATAAGAGCTCCTGAAATATAATTCTGTTGTGCTCCTGTGCCGTCTGAACCCAAATTGTTGGTTCCCCAGCATTTCGTCATGTTCCAGCCTCCAGGATAATCTCTTGTTGACTAACCTCTCCATCAACTTCCTAAAGCAAGATGTTAACGCTATCGGCCGATAAGAGGTAATATTTTTCCCATCCTTCCCCGGTTTTATGAGGGGGATGATTTTCACTGTTTTCCATTCTTGAGGGAACTTCCCAGTTCTCCAGATAGAGTTGAAAAGCTGAAGTGTCTTTACTTTCATTTCCTTCGAACAGTGCAATAGCATCTCACTGTGAATATCATCTTCTCCGGGCGCGGCTCTTTTTAAGAGAGATATACTATCTTCCAGTTCGGCTGGATAATGTGAAAGGGGAGTCGTCTGGATCGGAACAACGAAACAGCAGTTCAGTTCTACATGTTAGAAATTGTTCGATGGGAGTAAGAGCCTTTGGCCAGGCAATTCTTCGCCCTGCTTTTTCTGAGTAATGTTTAGCAAATTCTTCGGCCTTCAATTTGTCATCCGTTATTAAGTCTCCATTTGATTTTCTAATAGAAATAATTTTCTGAGAGCATTGACCGTTTGTTGCACGGAAGCGTTTCCAGACTGTGCTGGATGGTGTGTTCGCGTTCATTGAACCAACAAAACTTTTCCATGATTTTCGCTTTGCTTCGATGATGGCTTTGCGCAGGGTAGCATTACATTTATTGTATAAAATCCTGTCGTGTAATGACCTGGATTTTTTCCATTTCTTCCTGACTGAAATTCTGTTTTTTCTCAATTCTTGGATTTCTTGACTCCACCAGTTGTTCATATATTTTTTCTTTCCATTCTGGGATTTTTTTGTGATGGATTTTTCAGCTGCGTTCTCAAGAATCGATTCAATGATTTCTGAAGTTACATTTTCCACTAATGAGACAATTTGAGTTTCTTTTTCAAAAATAGTCCAGTTACCTTTCGAAAGTTTGTATTTACTGTGGGCAATCGTATTGTTGGTAATTGTTTTCCTTCCCCCATCAATTTCGAAGAATACAGGGAAATGATCACTTCCTAAGTCCTGGCCTATATGCTGCCGCCAACACCTGCGGACAGCAAAGAGGCTGCGTCGTCGCCGCCGCCGGATACTGTTGCGGTATCCAATAAGGCTGCTCCCCCTCGTAAGAGGAAGTACCGCAACACGGAGTACAGGGAGGATCCCGCTGCTGTGGATACCGGCTGGGAGAGAGTCTGGCGTCGCCGCCGTCGGCCGAAGACCAAGCCGGTACGTGTCGAGGAGTTGAAGAAGAAATACTTCTTCTGGGACTCCGAGGAGGCTAACGACACGTGTACTGAGCTCATCCCGGACGACGAGCTCACTATCGTTAAAGAAAATCACTGAGCTCGTCCTAGCTCCGGGAGTCTGCATCCAGGACAAAGGATTCGCAGCAGACCACATCGCTCTCTATGAAGGCCTGATGAGGGACGATGTGGAAAAGGAGCTCAGGGCTAAACGCCGGTGGCGGAATAAGCAGCGGGCATAGCGAAGGCGACGACGGAAGGAAGCTGAAGCAGCCTCCCTAAAATAAGTTATTTTTTGTTATAAATCAAATTGTATTTTTCGTATTATTTTTAAATAAATGTATAATTTTTGTAAACATTTTCTGAAAATAATTTGTTCATCATTGCTGGAGATGAAATAGTCAAGTCTAACGTACTCAAACTACCTGTTGAAGCCGAAATGTTTGTATATTTTGTATTGTTCGGTTGTGTAATGTTGGTTATTTCTGTATTGTTTATGAAGAATTTGTAGTTTGAATGTTATGTCTATGTGGTCATGTTTAGTGGACTTGAGATGTTCGACGAAGTTTAATTGGTACATATTGTTTGCTAGTGTGTTTATATGTTCTTGGTATCATGTGTAAAAAGACCTCCCTGTCTGGCCTTTGTAAAAACTGGGCCATGAACTGCAAGTTAGTTTGTAAACTATTTATTTATTCAAGTGCTTTTTACATCTCCCAATACAATTTGTATCTTTTTTTAAAAAATAACTGAATTGTTCTTTTTTTATATAAAGAACTTATTTTTTTATAAAGAACTGAATTCAAGATTTCTATCCATAAACTTATGGTTTCTAAAAACTACTATATAAGTGCCCAGTACATATGAAATCATTCGGCATCATAGATTACTAAATAGGTTTTAAAAAGTATTTATAGGACTTAGGTGCCAATAATAACCTTCAGTTACAATGTTCATCACTGACCTTGTTCTGCATCTTCATCGGCAAGCACGTTATATTCTGGATCAGCTTCCACATCATCTACGGTCTCATTTACAACTTTATCTAAAAAAAAAAAAACATTTTCCAATGATGTGAACAAAAGTTATTCATTAATCAGTGTAAACAGACATAATAAAATTAAGAAAGAAGTTTCTTACCTAAAATAATAGAACAACTATGCATATTTTTTAAATTTTAATACATAACACGCCTTTACCACAAGTAAACTTTTTAAATTTAATTCCTTAAGTACATTTCAACAATCCTCCTTCAGAGACGTTATTGTTGTAATATTTTCCTTTGAAGATCGACTCCTTAGCAATTGAAACACACATAAGGATTTAAATAACAAGGTTTATTTGTGGTGAACAGTCTCTTAATTAACTTTTACAAATTCTTTACACTCTCAGAGATTATTGTTTAAATGAATGCTTCAGATACAACAGGTCGGGCTTCAATATCGTCTTTAGGCCTACAATACATAAGTACACAATTAAAATTACCAACAGTAATAAAAATAGTTCACAAATAAACATAGCAACAATGATCAATAATTACTTGAAATAATTTACTGTGGTTTAATACTAATAATTCACACAAACCATCTAACCACAAATGTTCTTTTATTCTAGCCTTATGTATATTTCGGTTACAAAGTAACCATCCTCAGATGAGTATGTATTATCATGTCTCTGAGGATGGTTACTTTGTAACCAAAATGTACTTAAGACTAGAATAAAAAACCATATTTGTGGTTAGAGGTTGTGTGAATTATTATTCATAGCCACTATGTCATCTTAGTGGTTTTGTAGTGTTTTATAATTATATGAAACTTCAGTGTAGCTATGTTTATTTTTGAACTATTGTTATTAATTTTAAATACTAACTTATGTATTGTAGGCCTGATGATAACATAGCCATTACTGAGATTTAGGTTATGTAGTAATTATTTGTATTATTCAGTGGACTGAATTAAATTTCAGTATAAGCATGTAAAAGGTAGTAATAAATATTAGAATAAAATATTTTGCATAATTATGTTGAATCAATTACCTAAAGGCTGACAGAATTCTTTCAAAAAATCGGTCCAGTCGTCGTTATCACAAACGGAATCATACATATCACAGGTTATATCTGGAGGAACAAATGACTGTTCTATTACTTCCAAAGGCAGTGCACTCAAACTGAGTTTGGAACGTGTCCTTTGGCCTACATTTTCCTACAAAACGGAAAACAATTTGAAAAACATTTTTTAACATATTATTAATAAGTAACACAAAGATTATTTTATATTACTTTTCTTTTTTAAGTATTAATTACTTCAATGCTGTAAGAGAATATAGAAAACATTGATAAGATACATGAATGTAAGTCTCACAAGGTTTGGTGTTGTTTGAACACATGGCTAGGCAAGGGACAACAGGTGTAAGTAGTGTGTGCCTCTACCTAGTATATAAAAAAAATTTACTGGATTTCAATGGAAGATAAAATCTTTTCTTGGCTATAGTCTTGTAGACTATAGAAAAGAAAATAAAGATAAAGAAAATTTGTTAAGAAATTAAGTAATAAACATGCAATTTTCATATACGAGTTTTGCTATTAACAAGATCAGATACCCTCAGCTCGTAAGACCTGACTTTTGCTTGCTCTACTTCACAAAGCAAATATCTAGTTGATCTACATCTACTAATAATCTTGGTTAAACAAAATTTAAATCCATCGCAAAACAATTTATATTTTTAATAAAAATTGAATTGAACTATCACTGTTATACTACCTTGGAAATCATGCCGAATATTTATAAACTATGAGTCAAATGAAATTACATTGTCATGTGTTTTCATGTGTTGTCGGATGTTTACGTTCGGTTCTCTCCCCCTCCCCCCCCCCCTAGAAACCAGTCTAGCCACCTAGCTGCCAGTTGATTAACGGTCTTTGACGAGTGAAAGTCACACCGTGTTCCTTTTCTTTGTTTATAGGTTAGGGTCAATTTAACGTCTGACAGACGTATTATAGTAGTTGTGTTACTTTTCTCCCGTAACAGTGACGTCTGGTTGACGTGGTATAGTGGTTGTGTGATTTTTGTGTGTGTATATAATAGCATTGTATATATATATATATATATCTTTATGAACCTTTAAAACATAAATTTATATTATGGATATACCAACAACATCTACTGAGGAGCCACCCGCTTCCCGAGCAGGATTGAAAAGAAAATTAAATACAGCAGATAAGCATTTCGAGGGTGAAATGGAAAATATGCTGGAGGACTGTTTGGATGAAGATCTAGAAGATTTTGACAGTGATGACTGCGATTTAGATCCAGATTTTGCTATAGGGAGTAAACACGACAGTGATTCTGAACAAGAGTGGAGTGATACTGAAGTTTTTGATGTTGTACCTGCTGAAAATATTGAAGATGATGAATTGTTGCCAGAAGAGGAACCAGAATGGATGAAAAATGTACTAGAAATAATAGAAAGTGTTGTTGGAGGAGCTGGCAATGAACGAATGAATGTGATGGAAGATGAGACGCCAAATCGTGAAAGTACTATTTACTTCTCTGGTAGGGCTACAAAGAAAAAACCTGCTTTTAAATGGAGGAAGGAGATGTCTTATCCTAATGTACGAACACGACGACATAATATTGTCAGCCATGTGCCAGGTTTGAAAGAACGAGCAAAACAACTTGGAGCCAACCCTACTCCAGAAAAAGTGTGGGATCTTCTTTTTACAGAAGACATTTTAGATGAACTCCTAGTGTGGACGAATAAAAAAATTAGAAACATAAGAGAAAACTACAAGAAGAAGAAGCTAACGTGCCTTGAAGATCTTGACTTACGAGAACTGAAAGCTTTTATGGGTTTGCTAATTTTTTCATCCATCTTCAAGTCTGGAAATGAATCCCTGAACAGCTTGTATGCCACAGACGGTACAGGAAGAGACATTTTTAGATGTACTATGAGCAAAGAGAGGTTGTTATTTCTCCTCAGCACTTTAAGGTTTGATAACCCTGAAGACAGAAATGAAAGGTCTAAAGATGATCCTGGTGCAGCAATAACATTCATTTTTGAGAAGTTCATTGAGAACTGCCAAGCATGCTATACAGTAGGAGAGTATGTTTGCGTGGATGAAATGTTGGTGGCCTTTAGGGGTCGTTGTAGATTTAGAATGTATATGCCAAAGAAACCGGCAAAATATGGGCTAAAGATAATGGCCATGACAGATGCTCGTACAAATTATCTTTTAAATGCATACATATACACTGGAATACATTGTTATGGCCACACCTTAACCCAAGTAGAGCATCAGCTTAGTAAGCCAACTCAATCGGTTTTGAGACTTGTAAAACCGATCCTAGACACAAATAGAAATATCACTGCAGATAATTGGTTCTCATCAATAGAACTAGTTGAAAAACTGAAAAAAAGAAACCTAACTTATGTTGGGACCATGAAAAAAAAACAAAACAGAGATCCCCCCGGAGTTTCAACCAAATCAAAATCGTCCGGTGGGCTCAAAAGTATATGGATACACAGAGGATTTTACCCTTATGTCTTTTGTGCCAAAAGAAAAGAAATGTGTGATTATGGTGTCATCAATGCACCATTCACCTAATGATGACCCGGATACTGGGAAACCAGAGATTATAGCTCTGTACAATCATACCAAAGGTGGAGTGGACAGCCTCGACCAAAAGATAGCCAACTACAGCTGAAGCCGGAGGACAAGAAGATGGCCCATGGCCATATTCTTCACAATTGTTGACGTTGGATCCGGAGTAAATGCTTATGTACTTCATCAAGCTTTTCTCAACACGGACAAAATGGACAGGGCCGACTTTATGAAAAGTTTGGCTACAGCTTTGGTGCGACCACACATGCAGAAGAGATTAGACAGATCCATACCAAGAGAACTTGCTATGAATATACGTCGAATCCTCAAACTACCCATCGATGAAAGACAAACTCCACCAGCTCCTACTCTAGAAAAAAGAAGAACCTGCGTTTTATGTCCTCCGAGATTGAAGCGCCAGACCAGATACCCATGCCAAAAGTGCGGAGTGCCAATATGCTTGGAGTGTGCTAGGAAAGTGTGCGCAAGATGCTTGGAATAGGCTAGAAGTCCTAGACTTGTAGTTCAAAGACTTTAAATGGACTACATGGTAAATTAATTTTGTTGAGTTTACTGTTTTGTAACTAAATAACGTAAGTTTTGTTCATAATTGAAGTGTAATATTAATTATTTTCCTGATTTATAGAAATCTCTAGAAAAAAATATTTACATAACTTTGGATTTTTTTTTCAATATAATAATAAACAATACAATGCCAAAATTGTTCATACATGCAATGCAACTTATATTCATTAAATAAACAAATATTTTGGATTAATATTTTAACAAAATTTACACAAAACTTTTTTTTGTAATCTAACACAAACATTTGTACTTTTTTTGCTACAGAGCCGTGATGGGCTATTTTTATGTCGAACATCACAGTTTATAATTTTTTAGTTTATTTACATCTTATAATTTAACACAAATAGGGTTAAATTTTCCCCCAAAAAAATGTGAACATAACAAATTTTCAAAAAAGTACGTCTGACAGACGTTGTATGGTAGTTAAGTAACTTTTTGAGGGTATAGTAGCTAAGGGTTAACCCACGTTGATCTGAATTACATGCGAGCCACAAACACTATTGGGTACGAATTAATTCCTCGCATCAATTGAGTTCTATGTCTACAAAAATATTCTCCATTATAAAGCACTAAATATTAAATTTTTACACAGATGCATTTTTTAAAATCATTATTCTGTTCTTCTTCTTATTATTTGTTAGTTGATTATTATGTTAAATCATAATTAGTAAAAACAAGTCAAAAGTTACAGTTTAAAGTTTGCTTTAGACTCTAGGCTCCCACTATTATTCTTTATTTTGTATGTACACAAGAATAACTACTGACCAACACCGAGTAAAACCTACACCTTGATACGTTTCATATAAATACTGCTGAATTGATAAATATCCCTTAGAAAGCACAGAATTTTAATCTTGTGTGTGACATACCAGAAAATAAACTCTGTTGAAGCAAACAAATCAATAAAACAATGAGACATTCATATTAGCTGGGCTAGTTTTTACACCCGCTACTAAGAAATTGTCATGATCAGCTGACTGAGTCCGTAAACTGCAATGGATTAAAGCATAAAGTCAAATTTTATCCCTTTTATCAGTTCTGTAGCCTTTTAAAAATCTCAGTCATAATAGTTATAAGACATACATAAGATTTTAGGATGAAACTAATAAATATTTTGGATTTTTTAAATGTTTTTCTACATGTTTTATAACAATGTTTCAAGATTTTTTATTTTACAAAAAAACTTTAATTATCATTATAGAAACTTACTTGAGGCCTGACAAAAACACTCTCATCAAGCAGATCTGTCTGGCATGTGTCATGCACATTTACTGAAGCGGGAGTCCTGGGTAACGAATCTAAATCACTAAACACTGAGCTTGCCAGATCTTTTTCATCATCATCGTCACTCTATAAACATTGAAAACAATAAACTATAAAAATAACAAAAACAAATTGGTTTTCATGAAACAAATTACAACTATAGAAGTCTACTATAAGTGGTGAGAGAGAAAGCTTTTGACAGAGCATTTTTTCAGGACAAAGACCAAAAGAAAATTATTAATAACTATAAGAAATGTTTGTGACCAAGTAGTAAAAAAAAGACATAACTAAAATACAAGTGAATGGTAACTAATACAAAATACGAAAAGTGAAAAATGGTAACTATTACAATACATAAACAATATTTAAAGAACTGGCTTAAACAATTGTTTATAAGAATATAGCTAAATGTAAGTAATTGAATGCTAATAATAATATTGTTAGTTCAGGTAAAGTTCAAAACTTGAAATTTTTTGGAATAATCCACTTAAAGAATTTCTTTGATAATTGTCGGTCTGTAATCTTGAAACAGATACGCATGTACATTAAAATCATGATATATTTCAGATATACAGTGTACTTTGTTAACCAGAGAAATAGAAACTGAAGTGTATTTCTACAACTGTGAAAAATGTAGAAATAATTTTCTACATGATTTCGGTTACTTCTGGATTCTCCCTCATATTAGACAGGTCTCCATTATTTAAGGTTTCCACTACGGAAAATTTTATGCTTGATCCAATTCAAGTAAACATAAAAGAGATGTGAGTTTTAAATTCGTAAAATAAAATATACATTTCAAGTGTCCCAGAAGATATTGTCAACTAAATTGTAAATTCCATAATAGATTACATTAAATACAAAATTATACTCACAACGTGTTCTTCTTCATTTGGATTGTACTCTTCATCAGATGATGATTCTGACAATTCTCGGCCAATAAGCGCTTTACACTCAGATGAAACAGGCATAGTTTTCACTGGAGTCAGAGCAAGTACAGGAGGAAGACATAATTTGGGACTCATCATTAACAACTCTCTAAAACACGTTACAAGAAGAAACTCTAAATCAGCTTTTCTTACCAACCCAATATTTAAATATATATATATATATATATATATATATATATATATATATATATATATATATATATATATATATATATATATATAGTTTTCCTTTTTCTGACATAATTGAAATAACCAATCAGCTTACCTGTCAGAAATTGTGTTTCGAATGGTTGATTATATTTGAACTAGTATCATCACCATTTTCACTCCTCCTATCACAGATGTGTACTTCAATATTGCTACCATCTATTTCACTGTCAGATGTTAAAACATTATGAATTTCAATTTCACAAAACTGTTAACTACAACGGCACAACTGTGATCCAATGTATACAATGTTTACTTACTACAATGATGTGGCCGTTCAGAAGAGATTACGGTGATTTTAAAATTTTTTCACCATTTATTCGATTCCATCTTCCTATAGGGTGTTTCAAACAATTTAACTTCAAAATTAAATTGGCAACACTACAAACCGTGTATTTCAAAACAATAGAGCAGCATAGCGCAAATTAATTTGAAAACATAACTTTAAAGGTTTGATCTTCAATATGTTACTGTGTATATACAGGTTTGGTAGTTAAAAAAAGAAATTTACCAGTGGGATAACGTAATAACATAATACAAATAACAAATAATTTTTTAGGAAAATATCTGTAATAATTTACAATTCATAATCATTAATTTTACTTACTTCGTTTTAGATCTTGTCAATTTTGGTTCATAGTTGAATTCAACTTCTTCACCGGTTACGGATTTTTTCACCATGTTCAAAACATCTGTATTCGTTATTACAGACTGGAAGTCATAAAATTGTATTAAAATCATTGTAACACTGAAATTACAATACGTAATCTCTATTTACAAAAGTTTTATTTAAGGAGGCAAACCAAAAACGATTTTATAAAATATTACCCGACTTATCCTTATCAATAATACAATTTCTCCAAGTAAACTAAAATGTAGAAAAAACTTATTTTAAAGTATAACGTAAATAACATTGCTTTAAAAATTTAAATAAGTCAAATGTTTAAAGTGTCATTTGAAAAAAATGACTGATAATTTACGTTATTTTTTCACCGACAAACAGTTTAAAAAAGATGACACAAGTTTGGCGTAAGTAAAACAACGATGAACAGACATTTTAAACACTGACAATATAAACAAGCTACCCAACAGATATTTTTACATGCAGTTTGCCATAAGTAAAACAATGATGAACTGACATTTCCCACACTGACAACATAAACAAGCTACCCAACAGATATTTTTACAGGCAGTTTGCCATAAGTAAAACAATGATGAACAGACATTTTCCAACTGAAGACATTAACAAGCTACCAAACAGATATTTTTACAGGCAGTTTGCCATAAGTAAAACAATGATGAACTGACATTTTCCACACTGACAACATAAACAAGCTACCCAACAGAGATTTTTACAGGCAGTTTGCCATAAGTAAAACAATGATGAACTGACATTTTCCACACTGACAACATAAACAAGCTACCCAACAGATATTTTTACAGGCAGTTTGCCATAAGTAAAACAATGATGAACAGACATTTTTCACACTGACCACATAAACAAGCTACCCAACAAATAATGTTTCAGGTAGTTTGCCATAAGTAAAACAATGATGAACGTACATTTTCCAACTGACGACATTAACAAGCTACCAAACAGATAATTTTTCAGGTAGTTTGCCATAAATAAAACAATGATGAACAGACATTTTCCACACTGACAACATAAACAAGCTACCCAACAGAGATTTTTACAGTCAGTTTTACCATAAATGAAACAATGATGAACAGACATTTTTCCCACTGACAACATAAACAAGCTACCCAACAGATATTTTTACAGGCAGTTTGCCATAAGTAAAACAATGATGAACGTACATTTTCCAACTGATGACATTAACAAGCTACCAAACAGATAATGTTTCAGGTAGTTTGCCATAAGTAAAACAATTGTGAACAGACATTTTTCACACTGACAACATAAACAAGCTACCCAACAAATAATTTTTCAGGTAGTTTGCCATAAGTAAAACAATGATGAACACACATTTTCCAAGTGACGACATTAACAAGCTTCCCAACACATATTTTTACAGGCAGTTTGCCATAAGTAAAACAATGATGAACATACATTTTCCAAGTGACGACATTAACAAGCTTCCCAACACATATTTTTACAGGCAGTTTGCCATAAGTAAAACAATGATGAACAGACATTTTTCATACTGGCAATATTAACAAGCTACCCAACAGATATTTTTACTGGCAGTTTGCCATGAGCAAAACAATGATGAACAGACATTTTCCACATTGACGACATCAACAAGCTACTCAACAAATAATTTTACAGGCAGTTTGCCATAAGTAAAACAATGATGAACTGACATTTTCCACACTGACAACATAAACAAGCTACCCAACAAATAATTTTTCAGGTAGTTTGCCATAAGTAAAACAATGATGAACATACATTTTCCAACTGACAACATAAACAAGCTACCCAACAGATATTTTTACAGGCAGTTTGCCATAAGTAAAACAATGATGAACTGACATTTTCCACACTGACAACATAAACAAGCTACCCAACAGATATTTTTACAGGCAGTTTTGCCATAAGTAAAACCATGATGAACAGACATTTTCCACACTGACAATATTAACAAGGTATCCAACAGATAATTTTTCAGGTAGTTTGCCATAAGTAAAACAATGATGAAGAGACATTTTCCAACTGACGACATTAACAAACTACCCAACATATTTTTTCAGAAAATTTAAATATTCAGAACTTCAATATAATATAATTTTTTTATTCTATTCCTTATGATACCAAATTAATTGAAATTGCAAATATATAGATAATTACATGGATATTAAGAATAGTGTTACTTGTACTTGAAATTACTTTGCTTTCATCTTTATAGTTTTGATTTGTCATAAGAACTAGGGTTATCTCACACACACAAAATAATCTTTTTTATGTTACTATTTTTCAAGTTGATGAAATAGTTTCAAATGAGTATTATTATGTAAAACTTGATGTAATACTGTTTTAATAGTACAGTAAACTCTCTATAATCTGGCTCTTCACCTATCCGGCCACTCCAGTAACCCGGTATTTTCGTCAAGGATGGAAGATGTAACTTAATTAATATATAAACATAATTGTTTTTCTTTCACTGCATGTTGATGTCAGTGACCTTCACGATGCCTGGGTTTAGTTGTAGCTCGTTATATACAAAAGATTTCGAGCTGTACGGTGACTGTTCGTGAACAATGTTGTTGGAGTATAAATAGAAATATATTAAAATTGTTGTTATTACTGTTAAAGATAAGTAACTGTATAAAATAAATTTTTATCCCAGGCTTGTATCTGCCGGATTACTGAGAGTTTACTGTAAATGAAATTAGCTAACTTACATTACAGAACCTGAACTGACCTTTAAAATATTCTTGACATTAGAGACTGTAAGATTAGTTTTCTCTGCTTTCAAGTCTAACTGCTTCTCTATTTCCTCTTCCAATTCACCCAAAACTTTTGGCACTTCTATCTTTTTAAGAGGAGTCACACATTTTTTTCTGAAACAATTTCATTAAATAAGGAATATACACTGTAACGTTTTTTTTTTTTATATATTACTGCCAAACTAGTATTTTACCGCCAAATAGTTCTGAGAGCAAAACCTATTATAATCTCACACCTATAATACACGAAAAGATACAACGAATCATAATGAAACACAAAATAAATACAATAAATAGACATAACAAAAAAATCGAAAATTTAAAAAAACAAAATAACCTAAAAACTAGCCTAAAAACAAACCAACACCCAAACCACACCTCTAACATTAAAAAATTCATAAACCTAACTAAAACACAATTCACTGAAAAAAAAAATAACAAATGCTTTCAAATATGACCTACCTAATTTTAACAAAAACCAAGTAATAAAAAAACTTAATAGTCGACACAGAATCTAACATCCATAAAATTACCCACCAAAACACTAAACACATAAGAAACAACATTAATAATAAAATTAACCTAATAAAAACAAAAAAAAAAAAACAAAACAATATATAAACAAAAACAAAATTATGAAACTTAAAGAAAAACTAGAAACAATGACTACATAACATTAAAATCACATAAAACAAACACCAGTAATAATTGAAAACACCAAATACATCAATTAAATGACAAACCACATAAAAGAAAATAAATACGAACAAATCCCATACCCAAATAACAAATACCTTAATACTATAAAAAACCAAATAGTCACACACAGAAATACCCTGAACTATAACAATAAATTAAAACACCACACAAGACTATACCCATTCAAACCATGTGCACCAATATTAACAGACATACCTAAAATCCATAAGCCCAACAGAAAATTTAAACTACTAATAAATATCAAAACAGCCCCATCTTAAATAATCGCAAAAATACTAGACAAAATAATATGATCTAAAATACATAAAAACAACACATACAATATAAAAAATGGATACGAAATAATTAATAAAATAATAAACATAAAAAGAAACAGGGTCACAAAAATAATTAGTTATGACATAACCAACATGTACCCCAGTATCCCAATAAAAGAAACCATAGAAATAATAAAAAAACAAACTAATACACAATAACAAAAGAGAAAACACAATAAATAGTATTATTACACTAATCAAACACACATGTAACCAAAATTACTTCCAATTTAACAATAAATACTATCAACAAACAACTGGACTCCCCATGGGATCACCCATATCATCAGTCATGTCAGAAATATATCTACAACTACACTTTGAACAAATAATAATGAAACCTATACTAAACACACATAATATTTTGCTATGGTCAAGATATGTAGATGATATACTAGTAATATACCAACCTACCATTCACAACAAACACATCATAATACTAAACAAATTAAATACATACAACAAAAACATACAATTCACCTTCGAAACAGAAACAAACAGAACAATTAATTATCTTGACATTACATTAATAAACAATAATAAAATAGAAACTACAGTACACAGAAAACCAACTTCCAACAACATCACAATATACTACAAATCTAACCACCCCTGGACACACAAAATTAACACTTACAGTAACATGATAAATAAAGCAATAAAATACACACAAGATAACAAACAAAAATTAAATAAAGAATTAGATAACATTACAAAAGTAGCAATAGAAAATGGATACAATAAATACCGTATAAAAAACATATACAATAAACTTACAAAAAAACCTAACCTCAACACAACACTACAACCTGAACAGAAAAATAATAAAAATTAAAAAAATTTACCTAAAATAGACAATAACAAAATAGAAAAAATAACAGATATTTACAACAAAGAATACTACACTCTAACATAAAAACCCAACAACAAAATAATAAAATATCTTAATAACACAAACTACAAAACAAATGCAAAAAACATAACCTATAAGGAATTTACAAAATTACATGTAATGACTGCAAAGCATTTTACATAGGAAAAACAACCAGATCATTTAAAATAAGATTTGAAGAACATTACAGAGCTTCAAAAATAAAAATACGAAAGCATCAAATGTTGCAGCACACCTAATACCACATAAACATGAAATAAAAAATTACGAAAATAACCTAACCATACTTGAAATAAATAATAACCCAATAGAACTAAACTCACTAGAAAAATACCACATTTATAAAAAAAATACACAATTTAATGAACCTACAGACAATATATATGCAGACGACGTACTATTCAAAAACATTATACTTGCGGCTCAAGAAGAAACATGTATGACGTCAACAAATACCAAAACCACAGACCGAACATCCACACCAGAAAAATAGAGAAAATTAATTCAGTGATTCGACAATGGTCAAGTAATTGTAAGGCTCCTCATCACATAAGGTAAAATTATTGCAGTTAGTGGTGGAAAAAATTATTTACAAGTTATAATAATAACTTCATAAAGTCAGTGCAACGAAAAAATAATGGATAACGTGAAATATCACGATATATATATATATATATATATATATATATATATATATATATATATATATATATATATATATATATATATATATATATATATATAGGAATTTTTGGACTAGATAGGAGACTGACAGACTCACCTAACGGCAATAGTCCAAAACTGCAATCTCTTGGAAATAAATAAATAGACACATATAAAAACTTATCACACTATTGAAATATTTCGATCAAAAATGACCTTTGTCAATCAAAAAAGAGAAAAAGAAAAGACTGAAGTGAACCACAGATGTTTATAAATATCCAAATGTCACAGATTTATAGTTTATGATATAGTGCTACAAGTGATTTGTATAAATATTGATTATTTGAAATTAGATATTATTAGTCTGACAGATGGAAGGTAAATGGAGTTGTTAAAAATGGTAGAAGTTAGGGGGAAGGTAATCGGAGATGGGGTTATCTATACAGATGGAATATCTATAGACGATATCTTCGTAATTTGGACACAGGGGATCTCAACACTGGAAAGTTTTTTGAAGCGCTTATCACTATTCTCTACACTTCAATTCACCTGGGAGAAATCTGCAGCAACAATCCCCTTCTTAGATGTAGATGCAACAATCAGAGATGGGAATATCTGTACAGTGTCCACATCAAACCGACAAACCATCTACAATACCTACATTTCAGTAGCAACCACCCTATGAATATAAAAAGGTCCATACCATACAGTCAGGCAATCAGGGGCAAGAGAATTTGTTCCAACGATATAGCATTGGAGGACTTTAATAGAAAGACCTTACTAGCTTTCCATAAAAGAGGATATCCTAAACAACTTGTTGAGGATCAAATCCGCTTAGCTCAATCATCTGATGAACCCAGACCACCTATGGAAGACAACAAACTGTCTTTAGTTACAGATTACCATCCAGACCTACAGAAGCTGAACAAAATATTAAAGTATGGCTTCAAGCTTCCATACACACCAAAGATCTTTCCTCAAATCCACCACATCATATTTGGTTCAGACAACCTTTTAATTTGAAAATATTTTAGTACATCCAAAACTACCAGATCTAAGTACTGAAATACTGCCTAAACCTCCTCATGGCTTCTTTCCGTGCAATAGACCTAGATGCAAGACATGTCCAATACACATCCCAACAAATAGTTCCATAGCCTAGCAACCAATGTGGACTTCAAGATTCAGGGTCATCATACTTGTAAATCCAAAAATGTAATATACCAGTGGCAATGTAAATTTTGCCCGGCACAGCACATAGGCCTTACTACAGATGGTCTGAGCATCAGAATGAATAGCCACATACATGACATTGGAACCATGAACATAAAAAGACCAACTGCTCAACACGATGCTAGTCACATCATATCTTTCAATGATTGCTAAACCACCAAAATAATTAAGGCCCTCCTCCCTGATTGCAACACTTCAGAATTGAGAAGATGGGAGTTATCATACCAGTGGTACACCAAATCTAGAGAGCCTCCTAACCTCAACATCAGATGAAACTCCTTTTACCTTCCCCCTAACTTCTACCATTTTGAACAACTCTATTTACCTTCCTTCTGAGACTATTAATATCTAATTTCAAATAATCAATATTTATACAAATCACATATATCACTATATCATAAACTATAAATCCGTGAATCTGTGACATTTGGATATTTATACACATCTGTGGTTCACTTCAGTCTTTTTTTTTATTGACAAAGATAATTTTTGATCGAAATATTTCAATAGTGTGATAAGAGTTTATATGTGTCTATGTATTTATTTCCAAGAGATTGCAGTTTTGGACTATTGCCATTAAGTAAGTTTGTCAGTCTCCTATCTAGTCAAAAAATTCCTAAATAAGCTTTAAGCTCTAGTAGAAATAACCTATAAATAAATATATATGTATAAACCTAGAGTGATTCGACAATGGTCAAGTGACCGAAAGGTGCCTCATCACTCAAGGTAAAATCATTGCACTTAATGGTGGATAAAATTACTACAATAGTAATATATTAACTTCATATATATATATATATATATATATATATATATATATATATATATATATATATATATATATATATATATATGTATATATATATATATATAATCTCATTTAGCACTGACGAGGTGAACCCAACAACAGTCGTTGGGTTCACCTCGTCAATGCTGGATGAGATTCTAGCGAAACGTCAGAACTGCGATTTTATGCACTGGAGATGAACAGATGTACTCCAGATAATAACTATTCATATATATATATATATATATATATATATATATATATATATATATATATATATTTATTTATATATATATATATATATATATATATATATATATATATTTTTTTTTTTGATATTTCTTTTTGTGTTTTCTCTTCGATTGACAAAGACCACTGTGTGGTTGAAATATATCATTGTTTAAGTGCTTTTATGTGTTTCTATTTCAAGACTACAGAGTGGACTCTTACCAAGGTAAGTCTGTCAGTCTCCTAGTCCAAAAAATCTGTATATATATATATATATATACACATAAAATACAATTTGTTTTATATGCTTATTGTATTTTTATTATGATAAGGGAAAACATTGTTCCACAAATATATAAAAATAGGCTTGACTTTATGTAGTCGTAGTCTTATTATATAACTTAATTATTTTGTTTTCATATTAGAGTCACTAGGTTTAAATCTTGTAGAAATAACACAACTGGTTTGTGGTTTAAGTAAATGACTACTTGACTTACAAACCAGTCAATTTATTTCTACCAAGTTTATTATTTTCTGCTTAACAGTATATATGTTTTACCCCTGTGAACATAACGTTTATATCTATGTCTTACAGTTTATGAGTTATAATTAAAATGAAGAAAAACAAACTATTTTATTTGTGTTCAAATGAAAAAAGGAGTTTGAACAAAGATATCTTCAGCATGTTATTATATTACATTATTCTCCAGTTTATAAGGAAAACAATTTTATCCCTAAGGTATATTTACTGTAAATTTTCAAATATTTTCTTGCAAAATAGTAAAATTTCACTAAGTGAATTTCCAATTTTTAAAATCACCAGTTATTTGTACATTAGAAAAATTGTTAGTTTTATAAGGGCTATAATAAAGTAGCATCACCCACCTTTTTTTAGATGAACTTTTGTTGGTATCATCTACTTCTTGTAACTCTTTACAAACCATTGAACATTTGTTGCTATCTCCTGAATGTTTATCAGACACTTGGAAAAAAAATTCGGAACCACTATTATCGACCTGATTTTTAGTTTGAGCAGTGAGCTTCAGTTCAGGCGCATTCCTGGACACTTGATTCATATCCTTATCATGGCCTCTCTTCATTCTAAAACCAAGTGGGGAATTATATACTAATAATATACCACTTCAAGCAAATGCACATTTGTTTTTTATAAGATATTGTTTATATTAGTGAGTATAGGGATGGTCAATATTTTCTTTCACTGTGACTGACAGTGGATATTTTTTGTCTCTTTTGGATGGGTAAAACGTCACCGTTGCTGGCTAGAAAGTTACTGATATTTTACCACGGCTGTCATTGGTAGATTTGTCGCTATCGCAGGCTGTAGTCTCTCCACTTCGCTCACAGCTCTGATCATTGTGCAGTGTTCTTGACTGAAGGGGGTTATCTCTGTTGTGACTGGGCAAAACACCGCCGCCGCTGGCTGGAAAATTAGTAATATTTTACGATGGATGTCTTTGGTTGATTTGTTGCTGTCACAGTCTCTAGACAATTTGTGTCAGGTTTCACGATAATGGCAGTGTTGTGTACAGTACACGCTATTTCATACTCGGTAGTTTGTTCTTAATTTTGTAGGAGTTTATTTTTAAATAAAATGAGCCTTCCAAAAAACAGTGATGCATGGAATCATTTCACCAGGTGGTATGCCTGCCCATTATTTGCACATACAGAGCTGTCTCAGTATCTCTTGTCCCCGGTACTAGAGTAACTGGTAAAAGTCACTGATCCAAGCCTGGCGCTGTCACTAAATCACTGACAACTTAAAAGCACTGGATCGATCATCCCTACATGAGTATTTGCCTGAGAGAAAATACAAGACAAACAAAAAAGATCATTTTTATAACTGATTATCTGATGATGATTGCTTAGTACAGAAGAAAAGTTTTGTCTAACCAAGTTTATTGAAATTTATTTTATTGTTGAAGCAGTTCTGATATTACAAAAGTTTCGACTTAAAGGATTAACAAAACCTCCACGGTATTGTCAAAAATCCGGATCAATTGGGACTGGGACCCATCCGGACTACTGATTTATCCGTATTTTGCAATGATCTTTATACTCCTCGATGTTATTGATATTTCATTAACTCTAATAGGTTTTAGTGCTTAGTGTATCGTACTTGTTTGAATTAAACCACGAATTATAAAAAGACATCAAAGGGCATAAAAAATACAAACGAATTTAATGAAAATGATATGTAGAGAAAAATTGACAGAAACTGACGAGTGGCGACTTGTACTGTTGAAAAAATTGCCATTACAGAAGAATAATAATATTACAATCACAATATAGGTCAAATTAGCTAAAATTAAGTTTAATAATAAATTTTATTAATTTGATGATTGGTTCTCGCGTTTTTGGTTAGGGTGCAGAACATACAAATCTAAAAAATTAAATCATGATTTAATATACTGTATGTTGCGTATTAAATTTTGTTATGACATAATTTTTCAAAATTGATTTTTGTTCTTTGCGTATATAATTAAAGATAACACTGAGCTTAGATGTGCATTGTAGTTGCGCCAAGCACAGCGATTTTCATGCATGTCATGCACACTGAAACCATGATCCGGATTTGTCGTGCTCTGGATTATTGACATTCTATTGTTATTTAAAGAAATCCATGAAACACCTAATGAAATATAAGATTTTAAATGGCGCTAAGCAATCTTCATCAGTGTCTAAGCAGATCATTGGAAAGCTAGATGGTAGGAGTTTTAAAGGCAGGTTTTCTATAATGTGGTCAAAAAGTGTGTCATTTGTCAATTAATAAGGCTTTAGTGTATGAGATGTGGTTCTTTTTTGTTGATGTGGAGAATTTTAATATTATGGTTGCTATCTGTATAAGTATAGCCTGTTTATATTGGGAGTTAGGAAAATGTGTAGTATTAAAATAGTGTTGTTGAAGGTTTGTCCAATGTAGAGTTTGTTACAATGAGTATGATTTTGTGAACTGTTTAGTTTAGTTGCATGTACCTAGAGTGGGAGGTTTATATCTTATTTGCGTTGAGTTGTAGTTTTTTTTAAACATTATCCTTGTTTTTTGGAAATTGTTTTTAGGGACTTTGTTTATATCAGAGGATGGTTTAAAATGCTATTTGTCGATTTGCAGCACTAATTTTTGTAAAATAAATAATGTCAATGTAAGAAAACCACGATAATTTTTTTTTTTGGCAAAACACCTAATATGGTTATTATTGCCTACAGAAAATATACAAAACTCTATAAGCATAAATGTTTTTTTTCATATGTTACATTAACATAAACATACTTTAAATTACAGTGTAGTTACATTACAAAACAGAATATTTTGACTCAGGGTTATCCATTTAATGAAAATCTGAAATAACGCAAAATGTTCTCTTTAAGTAGCAACGTTAAGTTCACGTTAAAATGCAAATAAAACAGAGAAAACTGTAAAAGGTTAATACAAAGAAATTGACTAATTTAAAACAAGTACAAGTTTTATTTTCAGCAATTAAAAAATCACATTTTCTGTGGCTAATGTAACGTAAACATTTAACAAAATTGCCTGTTTTTTTCACTTTTAACAAGAAAGTCTCCTAACAAGAAGATTCTTTAGAATGAAAGAATGTTGATGTTATTTTAATATGCAGAAATACCTAAATTCATAGATACAGTAGAACCTCATTATTAATGGACAATTGAGCCTGAGGGATGTCCGTTTTAATAGAAATCTATTATAGCAAAATGTTATCATAAAGTGGTTAATTGTAAATAAAGTAGAGAAAAAACCTGTGGTGGGTTATTACAAAAAAATAATAGACCAATTACAAACTTGTGTTAGTTGTAATTACAGCAATTAAAAATCCATCAACTTATTTACTGTATTTAATTCAATGAACATGCTAAGAATTGTTTCTTATATTTTTTAAAGAAGTCCTCACATTGATATTGAAAGCACTCTGATTTTGTTTTAAGGGCCAGAATCAACATTTAAAGCCAGTGACCCTTTGGTTACATCAAGGTGTATATTTGTCAAATCTTGATAAGTGAGTACACTCCAATCCTGGTAATTACGAATTCTGGTAGTTCAAAACTCCCACTAATCCAAAACGATTTTTGAAAATATCAAAACAAGAAATAAATAATTGGCTATAAGAGATGTTCAAAGAAAATAGTATAATTCCTAAAAAAATATCATTTCCTTATGATATTTTATATGTTTTAACTAGTTATTATGGTTGCTTGATGTAATAATCTTGAATTCACTGATTAAACTATTATTAAAAGGTACTTAACTAAGTGAATATGTAATAGCTTATTTGCTGGTGTGTTTCAAAACATTTGTTCCTTTTACAAAGGTAACCTTAAGAAACCCACCACCAAGTAAGCCATTACATATTCACTTACTTAAGTACCTTTTAATTATAGTTATTATGGTTAATGGTATTTGAAATCCAGTTTTATGTTAGAATGTTTATCTAAAAATATCTGAGAAATACTAATAACACATGTGGAAACAAAAAATAATGAAGTTGAAGAGAATTGGGTTAAGTATTACCATAATTTGTTATATACTGAAATGCAATTCAAGTTACTAAAACACTTGTAAATACAGTATTTAACAACTCGCCTATAGTAGAACTTATTATATTTTATCACTTTAACATTAGTTTATGACTATCCTAACTTTAAATATTGTAAATTTGTGAAAACTTACTGAGACAGAACGTTTTCGATCTCTATGTGGCGATCTTCATCAGTGTCTTCTGCTAGGAGATGTTGGATTAAGCGGTGACAGTTTTAAAGGCAGGTTTTCGATAGTATCAAGGAGTATGTGTAAATTGTATTGAGTTTGATCGTTTCATATGTTTGTAGTTTGTGTTTTCGTATATTTCATATTGTTCTAGTGTGTTGAGATGTGGTCCTTTTTTGTTAATGTGTAAGATTTCTAGGTATTGTGAATGTCCATGTACTTGTGTCCCAGTTCTTTTATATGATTGTAAAATGCTGAGTTGGTGTTCTGTTTGTGTTCCTCGACTCTTTGTTTGAAGCTGCGACCTGTTTGCCCGATATAGAATTTGTTGCAGTTTAATTTGTATATGCCTGGTGCTTGTAGTTTACCTTTGTTGTCGGTGTTGTGTTGTATTTTGTATTGTAAATTGTTATTAGTTTTGTATGCTATTTTGTATCCTGTTTGTTGACATTTGTGGACTATTTTATTTGATGTTTTGTTTATGTATGTTATCGTGATGTATTTGTTTTCCCTCTGTAGTGTTAATTTTAGTGTTTTTTTGTATATTGTGCCAAAGTTTGTCTATTATTGTGGTATTGTATCCATTTGTGTATGCTAAATATTTAATGGTGTCTAGTTCTTTTATATATATATATATATACACCTTGTTTTATATATATATATATATATATATATATATATATATATATATATATATATGAAGTTAATAAATTACCAATTTTGAGTAATTTTATCCACCATTAAGTGCAATAATTTTACCTTGAGTGATGAGGCACCTTTCGGTCTTTGACCATTGTCGAATCACTGATTGTTCTCTGCTGTGGATGCTATGTCCGTGAAGCCGGTGTTTGTAGAAGTTACGCGCACTATTTCTTGATCTGTGTGTATGAGGTTTCTGTATAGTATGTCTTCTGTATATGTTGTTTGTAAATTCATTAAGTTGTTGTGTATGTTTTTATAAATGTGGTATTTTTCTAGTGAGTTTAGTTCTATTGGGTTGTTATTTATTTCCAGTATGGTTAGGTTATTTTCGTAATTTGTAATTTCGTGTTTATGGGAAATTAGGTGTGCTGCAACATTTGATACTTTAGAATTTTTATTTTTGAATGCTCTATAATGTTCTTCAAATCTTATTTTAAACGTTCTGGATGTTTTTCCTATGTAAAAGGCGTTACAGTTGTTGCAAGTGATTTTGTAGATTCCTGATAGGTTATGATTTTCTGAATTTGTTATGTGGTTTTTGTTACTAAGATATTTTATTATTTTGTTGTTTGGTTTGTAAGTTGGAGTGTAGTATTCTTTGTTGTATATATTCGTTATTTTTTCTATTTTGTTATTGGTATATTTATATTTTAGGTAGATTTTTTTATTTTTATTGTTTTCGTGTTCCGGTTGTAGTGTTGTGTTGAGGTTAGGTTTTTTTGTGAATTTATTGTATATATTTTTTATAATGTGTTTGTTGTATCCATTTTCTATTGCTATTTTTGTAATGTTATCTAATTCTTCATTTAATTTTTGTTTGTTATCCTGTGTGTATTTTATTGCTTTATTTATCATGTTACTGTAAGTGTTATAAAAGTGTTATAAGTGTAATAAAAAACAAACTGATACACAATAACGAAAAAAGTAACATAATAGATAGTATCATTACGCTAACCAAACACATATGTAACCAAAATTACTTCCAATTTAACAATAAATATTATAAACAAACAACAGGTCTCCCCATGGGTTCACCCATTTCATCTGTCATGTCAGAAATATATTTACAACACTTTGAACAAATAATAATTAAACCTATAATAAACACACACAATATCTTACTATGGACAAGATATGTAGACGATATACTTGTAATATACCAACCTACCATTCACAACGAACACCTCATAATATTAAACAAACTAAATACATACAACGAAAACATACAATTCACCGTTGAAACAGAAATAAATAGAACAATCAACTTCCTCGACATTACTTTAAATATAAATGATAATAAAATAGAAACTACAGTATACAGGAAACCTACTTCCAACAACACCACAATACACTACAAATCTAACCACCCCTGGACACACAAAATTAACACTTACAGTAACATGATAAATAAAGCAATAAAATACACACAGGATAACAAACAAAAATTAAATGAAGAATTAGATAACATTACAAAAATAGCAATAGAAAATGGATACAACAAACACATTATAAAAAATATATACAATAAATTCACAAAAAAACCTAACCTCAACACAACACTACAACCGGAACACGAAAACAATAAAAATAAAAAAATCTACCTAAAATATAAATATACCAATAACAAAATAGAAAAAATAACGAATATATACAACAAAGAATACTACACTCCAACTTACAAACCAAACAACAAAATAATAAAATATCTTAGTAACAAAAACCACATAACAAATTCAGAAAATCATAACCTATCAGGAATCTACAAAATCACTTGCAACAACTGTAACGCCTTTTACATAGGAAAAACATCCAGAACGTTTAAAATAAGATTTGAAGAACATTATAGAGCATTCAAAAATAAAAATTCTAAAGTATCAAATGTTGCAGCACACCTAATTTCCCATAAACACGAAATTACAAATTACGAAAATAACCTAACCATACTGGAAATAAATAACAACCCAATAGAACTAAACTCACTAGAAAAATACCACATTTATAAAAACATACACAACAACTTAATGAATTTACAAACAACATATACAGAAGACATACTATACAGAAACCTCATACACACAGATCAAGAAATAGTGCGCGTAACTTCTACAAACACCGGCTTCACGGACATAGCATCCACAGCAGAGAACAATCAGTGATTCGACAATGGTCAAAGACCGAAAGGTGCCTCATCACTCAAGGTAAAATTATTGCACTTAATGGTGGATAAAATTACTCAAAATTGGTAATTTATTAACTTCATAAAGTCAGTGCAACGGAAAAACAATGGATAATATTAAATATCAGGAATATATATATATATATATATATATATATATATATATATATCGATATTTTACGTTGTCCATTATTTTTCCGTTGCACTGCTTTATGATTATATTAATATATTTATGATATTTAACGTTGTCTATTACTATTCCATTGGACTGACTTTATAAAGTTATTATATGTTAAACTCTTGAATTTTGTAGTCCATTACTTTTGTTGAGTTTTAATTAATCCCTTTAACATTAGTTTATGACTATCCTAACTTAAATTTTATAAATTTGTGAAAACTTACTGAGACAGAACGTTTTTGATTGCTATGTGGCGATCTTCATCCATTGACATTCATTTACAAAATTTAAAGTTCGGATGGTTATAAATTAATGTTAAAGTGATTAATTATATGTTAATTGTGAATAATTATTCCACCATCAAGTAAGTAGGTAATTTTATTTACCATGATGTTCAGAAAATTTAAATAAAATTTATGCATTTAAAGAAAAAATACGCGCAAAATTACTCAAAAGGAGGAAACAAACACATAATCACTAATTTTAAAAGTACACTAAGTGAATACGTAATTGCCATACTTGCTGACGTGTTTCAAAACATTCGTTCCTTTTACGAAGCTAACTCTCATACTAGCGGCATCGGTTGTGTGTAAAGGCTCTAACGGGAATGGATTTATGACTGTGGGTTGTTTGAGTTGTGTGTCATATAACGGAAAAGACTATTGGCTTCAAAGTGTGTGTGATCATTTAATACTTTTTCTTTATTTGTTGCGTACTGTTTGTAGATTTCATATTTTTCTAAGGTTGTTAGTTTTTTACTTTGTTTTAATGTGTGTAGAACATTTAAATTAGTGTGTATGTCGGTGTGTGTGACAAAGTAAAAACAACCTTAGAAAAAACAACTAACAACCTTAGAAAAATATGAAATTTACAATCACTATGCAACAGATATAGAAAACGTATTAAAAGATCACACTCACTTTGAACCCAACAGTCTTTTCCATTATATGACACACAACTCAAACAACCCACCCCATTCCACAGTCATAAATCCATTCCCGTTAGAGCCTTTACACACAACTGATGCCGCTAGTAGAGGGTTAGCTTCATAAAAGGAACAAATGTTTTGAAACGCGTTAGCAAGTAAGCAATTACGTATTCACTTAGTTAAGTATTTTTAAAATTAGTTTAATCAGTGAATTCAAGATGATTACATCAAGCAACATAATCACTTTTAAAAGTGATTACTCAAGTTTCACTGAACATAATGGACTACAAAATTCAAGAGTTTACAGACAATATTCCATGCACAAAACAAAATATTGCATTGAACAATTACACACCTTTAATTTTTAACTTCGCCCTAATAACGATAGATCTTACTGTGCAGAGCAGTGTGAAATTTGAAGTGTTAAAGTTGGTTTTTTTATAAAATGTGTAATTTTTTGAAAATCAAGTTTATTTATATTTCGAGGCATTTGCGAGTCACTAAGTCCAAAAAATAAAGACAAAACGTTGAATTAGTAACGGTTTTCGTGTGCCATGGACAGAATGGGGGGGGATTGCTAGATCCCAAAACTTTTAATTTTGAGACATGAGCAGATGTTTTTATAATTTTTTTCTTATTCCTGGTTGCTTCCTGCATAGCCCCGTATAAATTATTTTCTTAGAATCGTTTACGTGGAAAGGGTAAACAAATAAAATATAATTATTTTGTATGACAAAACCAATCCTAACCTAATACTTTGGGGGTATGTTGTAAAATAGCTATTTTTTTTTTGTCAAAATTTAGATTAGCCGACCATTTAGATATGAGAATGAAAATATTCATAAACATGTCTAAAGCAGGTTAAACATTTGTTAAATAACCAGCCGTTTTAAAACTGCTACACAACTGGTATTTGAATGTTCCATGCAAATATGGAGCCGGTTCAGAAATCTAAATTTTAACTCTGGAAGTTTATGAGTTTTCTTAAATACTGTTTGAACTAAAACCACATTTATATAAACAATCACTATATTTTTTTAACACCATTAACACCTCTATATTCAACTTACCTGCTTCTTTTAACTTGTTTTCAAAAGGAACATTAGATGGTATTAAAAAAATAGAATCATTAACTTTAAATTCATTACTACACTGCACTTATTGTATTGAATATACAGTAATACAAATTAAAAACTGATATTATACTGCCATCCACTTTATATTCAAATTACAAGTAATACCTAACATCATCACTACTCTACTACTATAGTACTTTTTAACTTTCGCCCACTATATTACAGATACAGACAGAGAAATATACGATCTACCAAAACTATTGCCGCTAAATTAATTTAAACCACTGTCAATATCATTTTGTCTCTATTCTTCTATACAAGGTACTATTATATAACTAAATATTAAGATGTAAACCTTTCTTCTTTCTATTGTACTTGCACAAAAATAATTTTCACTCTTAGACTTTATTTTTATTGTGCACTGAAAAAACTGAATAATAAATGTGTATTTGCGTGAAAAGTGTGAATGTGTCAACTATATATATATATATATATATATATATATATATATATATATATATATATATATATATATAATACGTTTTCTTGTTTAATAATTTAAAACAACATAGGTTATTCAAATTAATAAATATTCTTATATTTGAATAACCCATGTTGTTTTAACATATATATATATATATATATATATGAAGTTATTATTATTACGTGTATATATATATATATATACATATATGTAGTGGGTCCTATTAATGCAATTATGCATTGAAGGCCGATTTTTTATCGTAGTTAAAACTTCGAAAGTAGTTATAAGTTTACAAGTAGTTTGATGTGATAGTTCGTTTATCGAAGAAAATAACGGTTTAATTTAAACATTATTGTGTTAGTTTAGATTTTTGTAGTGAAGATATTTGAAATACATCATGTATGAAAAGCTGAGTTTGGGTGCATTACAATTTGCAATCATATCAGCATTGGAGAGATATAATTAATAGCAGGACAGCTGGTTGGTAGTTTGGTTGTTTATAAAAAATAGAAAATGTGTTACTTTTTGCAGTTTGTTTTTAATTTATTGTAGGCTTAAATTAGTTTGTTAAATTTTTCTGTTGAGAAGTTAACGGATGATCCCAATTCGTTAAAATAAAAGAAACAAATGTTTTCATTAATATATAAAACTTAAACAATTATTATTTCACGTAAAATTAGGTTATTATTTTAAAAGTATTATCTTAACTTTTAATGAGCTAATCGTAATATAATATAGACATAGCGAATCACGCAGTGTAAATTGTCTATATGTAAGTAGAAATGTGTGAATATAAATTTAAACATTATAAATGGAAAATAACAACAAGGAGTCATATGCACTTCTGGAGATAGATGACAGTGATTCAGCTTCAGATACTACAGAAATTATTATAGCACCACAAAAAAAGAAAAGGCTTACAAAACATAGGTAATTTTCTGATTTTTAAGTAAAGTCTTTAAACAAAGAGGTAATATTTTAGTTATGTTACACAAAATAATTTTTTTTGAATTAGATGTTATAGAAATTTGGAGTGGGGAATAAGTTTATGTAAAATACATGTTATACAAAATATGATAATGCTTACCTAAATAGCATTGAACTTTGTTTTTCTGGTAAAAATGCAGAAGCTCGGCGCCATACGATATTTTGGGAAATGGTTTAACATCATTAAATAGGACGATATCTACAAGAATTTTTTTAAAATTGACCTCGGAAAGTTACTTTTTTTTCAATTTAAAGTAGCGTAAAAAATTCAGCGCGGATGTAGAAGTTATGAATAGGCGCGGAGTGATACAAATGCTTCGTGATGTTACAACTGTATGTCAATGTATAAAATTAAAACCAAACCTAACCTGACTTTACACTTTTTCGGTATATTTTAATATAGGTATACAGTATTTTATAAATTTAAAACCAAATCTATCCTAACTGTAGAAGTTGTTTCTCAAATATCTACACACGTAAGGTTGCGTGACGTACCGCTGACAATGCGTACAACCTTATGCGCAGCACTGTGACGTAAGTATCACTCCGCGCCTATTCACAACTTCTACATCCGCGCTGAATTTAGTACCCTACTTTAAATTGAAAAAAGTAACTTTCCTACTTCAATTTAAAAAAAATTCTTGTGGATATCGTCCAATTTGATGGTTTTGAACAATTTCCCAAAATATCGTATAGTGCCGGAGTACTGCATTTCAACCGTTTTTCTTACTAACTTCTTTTATCTTCAAGTGAGCTACTAGTTTTTAACAAAAACTCTTGTAAATATATTACACTTGCTTATAGTAGCACTTTTAGTTGTTGAGGATGGCCGTTTCAGGAGATGTGTCCCATAGTCAACTCAGACTGTAACTGACATCATAGGTTAGGTTGGTGGTGGGATTTATGGTGGGAATCAATGTGTATTTTGGTGAGTATTGGGGGCTATGATGTCAAAACCATTTTTGAAATACTTTGTCATACATTTAATATTTTTTTCATTTTAAATACTTGCAAATATATCTGTGATGTCTATGATCGTGTACTTTTTGCAAAATGGAAAAGTGACAAGGACCTTTCTATCCAAAAACAAATAAATAGTTTATTGTGTTATAATGTTATTTCAGCGATTTTCATGTAGTTGAATTCAATACTGTTTAGTTTTGTAACTCTAGAAGGTAAAAATGATTAAAAAATCTACATAAGATTGAATATGGATGAGTACGTTTGTATTAAACATGAAATCCGTTATAATTTTGACACAAATTTATTGAATATGATTTTTTATAATTAAGAAATATAAGAATAGTACCTATTTGTATTCCAAAATTTGCTGTAAGTAAAAAAATTCCAATTATGAAGGACACTATGTTTTGGGCTGAAAACTCAATTTATTCATGTAATTTATAAATAAAAATACAATAATTGGGAATATTATGAAGAAGCTATATTTGTGACTTTCCCTTAAAAATTTATTTGTCAATATAGTATAGCTTCACTCATTCCTCATAAACGGGCCACCATGATGGTGTCGAATAAGCAGAAATGTCGGATAATAGGAAAAGTTGAAAAATGTGGTAAAATAGAAACATTTCAAGTTTTACAAATTTTTTATCCGTTAAGTTGATAATGCACAGGATTTCAAACATTTTGCTTAAGATTTGACTGGTACAGTAAATATTAAAAGAATGCACATACTTTATAAACATAAAAAATGTTGTGAACCTTGTCTGGTTTGCCGATGATTGCCTTTTTCTTGTTGCCAAGAGCAGATTTTTAATTTTTGTTGGTGTCATATAAGACAGAAGGTTAGATAAGCGAGACTTTACTGTATTAAATATTCTGTATGTAAAATATTAACAGTTTTAAGGTTGAATTCTAATTACTTTTTAACTGTTTGCAGGCGCCATCATAGAGCTTCCAACTCACAACCAGTAGTATATAAGAAACCAGTATGTGGGGGGAGAACAGTGAGCATGACCCTGGCATTGGTACTTCTGTTTTGTTGGTTTCTTACACTTACTTGGCTTGCAATAGTGCTCAATGCTCAAATACAACGTCTTGATAATACAATACAGACAGGTAAGATAAATCATCAATTAATTGTGAAATATAATCTAATACATACACGTATGTTCTGACAACACACCCGATAAACCAGAAAAACTCAAGAAATTTTAAACAAACAAAACATTTTAACTTTGTTAAAAAAACTCTTTCCCATTATTTATATCCCAACAAAATTAGTTCTTAGTCAGGAACTCACTTACCTGAATGAGGATATAGTAATGTTATATTTGAAAAAAATAGATACCATTTGATCTAATTATATCATATGTAAACCTTTGTTTTTAATAAGTAAAAATAAACAGAGCTTCTAAGCTATCAACTCATGAGATTTTTTCAAGTGCCAGAGCTTTAATGAAAAAACCCCAAAAGGTACGAATTGGAAGCTTAAAAAATGTCCATACACCAGAAAACGTTGGCACGATGCATATGGGTTTTTTTGTTAAGAAGTTCTACACATTTAAAATGTCATGATTTTTATTGCAGAGTGAGGAGAGTTTTATAGAAAATCTTCAGAAAATCTACATTCAGTGGTCACAGCAACAGAATTATCTTAAGCTAGTGTATTATTTTCAATTCCTGCCATTAGTTCACACTTTCTTTCTATATAGCTTGTACAAATTTTCAATCGTTAATAAAATACTTTTTATTCATCAACTCTAGTTCATAAATATTTTTTAAAAACTTGTAGTGGATTTCACTTGATGTTAATACAGTTCAAATAATAATTCATTTAAATTTAATAATGAAATAATTTTAAAACTTTATGCAGTATATTTGGCTTCCCATTATGTAGTTTATGTTCATCCCACTTGGCTTAAAATAATTGATACCATATGATTTCATAAAAAAATGGATTTTATGTTATAGGTTATGTGGTATAAAAGCGGTTTTTAATGCATAGGTTATTTTACTTTATTTATATTAAATATAATTATTTAATAAAAAGTAACTAAAACAAAAATTTTCTTTGTTGACACATGTATGAAATGATTTTGAAATTTTTTTGTTTATATTATTTAATTGATTATTTGTAATTATTATTAGTAAAACAATTATGATTAAAAATATGTGGAATAAATAAATACAGTAGAACCCCTCAAATCCGAACCCTCGCGAAATCCAAACATGACTTGATGAAAACCAAATTTTAAAAAGTATCTAAAATTTAATGAAGCAAGTACTGAAAGTTTACTACTTATATAAAACAGAACTGAGATGTGTAATATATTGGAACAGACAATGTAAAAACATGATATAATACGAAGGCCTATTCTGTACTACTGTATCACTCCATTAACATTGAATTTATTGACAGTAGAATAAAATAAAAAAGACAAACACTGAACTATATGTTTCACTTAAAAATCAGTAATCTTCATCTGGCAAAGACACCTAAACCTTCCCGAGGATGCGATGTTGCGCCACCGTCACATTAGCATAACATGGGTGCTGCATGTTGTTCTATGTAACACAACACAATGTCGAGAGCGGCGGCATGACTAACGCCATTTGTAGATGCAACTTTTTCCTCGCTATCGCTATCTGCTACACTGTCATCATGTTGATCCTGGACTGTTGACATAATGTCATGTTCGGTATATTCTTCATTGTTATCTAGTGCTACCCACTCTTCCATGCAACTTTCTTCAGCATCTTCATATCCTGGAACTCTTTAAATGAGCTGAAGGAGATCAGTTTCATCATCCCGTGTTCTAAGTGGTGTTTCCACAAATTCGAGGGTAGGCCAGAGCTCCTTCCAATATTTCTGTAGTAAAGTGTTACTGATATTATTCCAGGATTCAGCACGCAGTGAATTACATCCTCTATTGTAAACGTCTTAAGTTTTTCTGGAATAGAGAACAATCTTCTTCAATTATTGTTTGCAGAAGCTATTTTCTGTAGCTCAGTTTTATATTCTACAGCACACCTTGATCCATAGGCTGAAGTAACGATGTCACATTAGGTGGGAGTAATATTGCTTTCATGTCTTTACATACCAACTGCATGTCTGGTGAAGGATGTGAGCATTGTCTATCAAAAGTAGAACTTTTGGTAGAAGTCCATTTTTTTAATTAAATTTTGTGGATACAACACCACAATAATAGACAAATTACAAAAAAAAACACTAAAATTAACACTGCAGTCAGGGAAAACAAATACATCACATTACCATACATAAACAAAACAACAAACAAAATAGCCCACCAATTTCAAAAAATAGGATACAAAATAGCATACAAAACTAATAACAAGTTACAATACAAAATACAACACAACACCAACAACAAAGATAAACTACAAGCACCAGGCGTATACAAACTGAACTGCGACGAATGTAACAAATTCTCCATTTGATTTTCTAATAGAAATAATTTTCTGAGAGCATTGACCGTTTGTTGCACGGAAGCGTTTCCAGACTGCTGGATGGTGTGTTCGCGTTCATTGAACCAACAAAACTTTTCCATGATTTTCGCTTTGCTTCGATGATGGCTTTGCGCAGGGTAGCATTACATTTATTGTATAAAATCCTGTCGTGTAATGACCAGGATTTTTTCCATTTCTTCCTGACTGAAATTCTATTTTTCCTCAATTCTTGGATTTCTTGACTCCACCAGCTGTTCATATATTTTTTCTTTCCATTCTGGGGTTTTTTTGGGATGGATTTTTCAGCTGTGTTCTCAAAAATCGATTCAATGATTTCTGAAGTTACATTTTCCACTAATGAGACAATTTGAGTTTCTTTTTCAAGAGTCCAGTTAGCTTTTGAAAGTTTGTATTTACTGTGGACAATCGTATTGTTGTGGGAAATGATCACTTCCTAAGTCCTGGCCTATATGCCAATTTAATAATTTGTTCATCATTGCTGGAGATGAAATAGTCAAGTCTAACATACTCAAACTACCTGTTGAAGCCGAAATGTTTGTATATTTTGTATTGTTCAGTTGTGTAATGTTGGTTATTTCTGTATTGTTTATGAAGAATTTGTAGGTTGAATGTTATGTCTATGTGGTCATGTTTTGTGGACTTGAGATGTTCGACGAAGTTTAATTGGTACATATTGTTTGCTAGTGTGTTTATATGTTCTTGGTATCATGTGTAAAAAGACCTCCCTGTCTGGCCTTTGTAAAAACTGGGCCATGAACTGCAAGTTAGTTTGTAAACTATTTATTTATTCAAGTGCTTTTTACATCTCCCAATACAATTTGTATCTTTTTTTAAAAAATAACTGAATTGTTCTTTTTTTATATAAAGAACTTATTTTTTTATAAAGAACTGAATTCAAGAATTCTATCCATAAACTTATGGTTTCTAAAAACTACTATATAAGTGCCCAGTACATATGAAATCATTTGGCATCATAGATTACTAAATAGGTTTTAAAAAGTATTTATAGGACTTAGGTGCCAATAATAACCTGATTTATATCTTTCTCAAAACAAAACAATTTAGTTTAATTTTATATTTATTCATTGAAATAATATGTTAACACTTAAAAATAACTATAATTAAAAAATACTTAACTAAGTGAATACAAAGGGCTTACGTGCTGCGGGTTTTGAAACAATAGTTTTTTATGAAGCAAAGCCTCTACTTGCCACATACTCATTAGGTATGTAGTACGGGATGGATTTATGACTGTGGAAGGGGTGGGTTATATAAGGGAAAAGGGGGTTGGCCTCAAAATGTGTGTGATCATTTAATATGTTTTCTTTATCTGTTGCGTAGTGTTTGTATCTCGTATTTTTCTTGAGTTGTTAGTTTTTTTACTTTGTTTTAATGTGTGGAGTATGTTTGTTCGTGTTCGTGTGTCACGTGTTTTTTAGGTGTGTTGCGTAGCTGAATTTTTGGTATGTTTGGTTTCTTTGGGCAATGTGTTTTTCAAAGCGTGTATAAAATGACCTACTGGTTTGGCCGATATAATTGCTGGGACAATCATTACATGTTAATTTATAAATACCGGATAGTTTGTCTGTTTGTTTTTGAAAGGGTTATATATGCTGTCTTGAAGTGTTTGTTTTTTTGTAAGATATTTGGTAGTGAAGTTTCTTGGATTGGAGGCTATTATGAGTGTGTTTTTGCTGTGGTAGGTGAGGGATATATATTTGGTGTTTTTTGTGTGGTTTGTCTGCATGGCCGTTTGATGATGTTTCTGTTTAATTTTCTTGAGCATGCTGTCTATGATTGTGTGTTGGTAGCTGTTTCGTTGAACAGTCTTTCTATGTGTAAAATTTGTGTTGGTATGTCAAGTAGTTTTGTGATGTGATGGAATTTGGTGAATGTTATGTTTTCGTGAGTGTGGATGGGTTTGTTTTCTTTGTTGATTTTAGGTAAAGCGTTTAATGTGGTAGCTTGGTGTTTTATTTGTTTGTAATGTTTCTTTTGTTCGGTTTTCATGATTTCAGTGCTTTTATTTAGAAGGTTTTTAATTTAAGTTTGGAATTTTGGTGTGGGGTCGGATCGAAGTTTGGTTATTTTGTTTTCTGTTATGAAGTTGTTTACTTTCCTGTCAATGTCTTGTTGATGCATTATTAGGATGGAATTGCCTTTGTCTGCTTTTAAGAAGTTTTGGTAGTGCTTGTCACGTTTTTGTATAATTGATTTAAGGGTTTAAAGTTCATTATTTATGATTGGTTTATTATTTAAGGTGTTTATGTTGGGCATTTTATGTTTATTGTCTGGTCTAATATATTCATGATGTGTAGGATCTGTGTTTGGAATTGCTGTTTCAGTCACCCATCTGTCCACTAATTAATCACATATAGGCATCATCACATAAGCTAGCCAAATAAGTAGATAAACTTATCAGAGACAACATAAACTTTCAAAATCACATCCATACACAATAACTTAGACCTTATTCACAAAATCAAAGACATCCACATACCACACAACTCCGTCGCATCATTAGACATAAAAAACCTATACACTAATGTGCCCATAGAACAAACATTCCAAATATTACAAAACCTGCTCACAGCAAACAAAACTCCACATAAACTCATTCAGAAAATCATAACATTCACCAAACTCATCACATCACAAAACTGCTTCACATACCAACACAAATTTTTTACACAGAAAGATGGGCTCCCCCATCTCAGGAATCCTAGCAGAAATATTCCTACATCACATTGAACAACAATACATTCTACAGAACAACAATCACACACAAAAAATAATTATTACCATAGATTTGTAGACGACAATTTATATTACACAAACGGCAAATCAAATAACTACACAATTACATTAATACCATACACCTAAACCTCACATTTACTCTCGAATTAGAAGAAAACAATAAAATAATCTTCCTTGGCCTTACCATTACCAAACACAATTTCAAAATATACAAAAAACAAACAACTACCGATACTATCATACATAATACATCTAATCACCCCACACAACATAAACACGCTGCATTTAATCATATGTTACACCGCCTAATCAATATGTCTATACTACAGAAAGACTATGACGAAGAACTCAATACAATGAAATACATTGCTCAACAAAATGGCTACCAACACAAAATCATAGACAACATACTCATGAAAATTAAACACAAACATCAAACAGCCATGCAGACAAACCACATAAAAACACCAAATACATATCCCTCACCTACCACAGCAAAAACACACACATAATAGCCTCCAAATTCAAAAAATTTCACTACTAAATATCTTTCAAAACAACAAACACTTCAAGACAGCATATAGAACCCTTTCAAAAACAAACAGACAAATACAAACTATCTGGTATTTATAAATAACCATGTAATGATTTTCCCAGCTATTATATTGGCCAAACCGGTAGGTCATTCACACACTCCTAATTAAGAACAGCTATGTCGTTTTTGTGTTCATCAGTTTTGGAAGTTTTAATTTTGATAAGATTTCATCCTGAAATTGTAGTAAGCATTAAAACAATGTCTGACCTTATTTTAATTCAGCATTTGTTGTATTCTAAGTTGTGTTTCAATTCTACTAATAAAATTAAAATATTTTAATTATTTTCCAAACTTAAAACAAATCTGTATTTTGTGAACAAGTGAAAGTAAATTAAGAAAGGCTTCAAGACAAAAATAATGTTTCTATTGTGACTTTTGTACTTTCTTATCAGAGGTGCCTCATAGTAAACAAATGATAAGGTTATGTCTCCTAATAAGTTTCCATTGTTTACTTACTTTCTAAGCTTGCTTCATAAACAATACTACTGGCTCAGTTCCCCTAAAGAACAAAGTACTTATTCCTGGTGATACAAACAAATGATGTTTTTCACTATAATGCCAAGAGAATTCTATTTCCAACAACTTAAACATGAAGAGGAAACCAGCAGTGGAAGAGGAAACAAGAAAATGGGATGGATTTAAAGCTAATATAGAATTCATAGAATGTAAATATTATTTTCAGAGAAAAGATAGGTCCAGAAATATAACACTCAGATTAGAATAATTGTGTAAGACAGAAACAATATTTAATACTTCTAAACAACTATGTAGAGGCAAAACAATTATTGCATTGAATAATGCAATGATCTAGTGAGAAACACGTCCGCTAGACAAAATCAGTAAGTAGTAGTCTTTTGGCAAGTGATTTACTATACAAGTAGTAATTTAAAAACCTCAAGATCTACAACACAAAAACTGCAAGAATAATATTTACCAGGCAAAAACATTTGTCTGTAGGACGGCATTGAGACTGTAGGATCTGCAGGAAACATCTTAGGTAAAAGAAGTCAAAACAACCGACCTTTGAAAACGCCGTCACTAACTGTATATCTTACTGACAGAAACATTTCTATAATATTTACCAGTCAAGGTAGATTTAATCTGTGACCAGACAAAACCCTACTGAATTCACTGAGATAGAAAATCACTATGCATTACTAAAAAAATTGTTTCAAAAGAGAGCTTCCTACTTTGATACATTAGAAGTACAATTACCTTGAAATGTTGGCAGACAGTCATTGACTGAGAATGGAATCCGTAGAGCCTGCATTATGCACTCAACTCTTTTCTCCCATTTATTTTTGTAGATGTAAGTAAAACAAATGTGCCAAAGTAAAAGAAATTTTTATTGCAAATTCTTCTAAATTAAAAATTTAATTATTAAAAACTTAGTAATTCTGATTAAATCAAAAACACCAATTCATTAATTAACTAAAGGCAACTGAACCAAGAAATAAAAAATAATAGAGATAGAATCAATGCTAGAGACACCAAATAAATTTTATGGATTTGTCATCTTCCATTTTGTCCTGTATCATGAGAGCATGGCAGCCAATGAAATGTCTAATCTGTTAGGAAAATAGTGAACAACCCTTCATCTAAATGAACAGGGTACAGTGAATATCTTTAATGCCAAGGCTTCATATAAAAGTACTGTTTACACCAGAAAACTTAAGAAGCCAAATCATGAACAGAAATAAACCTTTTGGTAATAGAATATAAACAGACTACACACTTCTGACTGTATACCTGATTAGATATCACCTCATTAAAGAAAGGATAAACTCTCTAACTTTGGAATATACTGTATAGGAGCAGCTAAACTTCTTCCAGCAGCATAGAGCATTGAGAAACTGAAGCCAGAATACTTCACAAAACATGCTTTAACATTATCTGAATATTATATTATGGGCTGAAGAACAATAAACCCATCACATGTTAATAACCACCCACCCTAATAGTAGGTTAACCCCCACCCTAATACCCTAACCTACGAAAACCTTTAGATCAGTTACGGTCTGAGTTGACGATGGGACACATCTCCCGAAAAGGCTGTCCTCAACATATAAGTAAGTGTTACTATAGGCAAGTTTGTAAATATTTACAAGTGTTTTAGTATTAATATTTGAAAATAACTGTATTAACATCAAGTGTCATCCACTACAAGTGTAAACTTATGTATTTGAACTTGAGTGGATGTATAAAAAGTATTTTATTAACAATTGAAACTTTAATATATATATATATATATATATATATATATATATATATATATATATATATAGTAAGTTGTTTGCAACAACTGTTATATAGCAGCAATATTTGCAAAAATATGGCAAATTACTGCTAGTATACAGTTTTAAATTAGATGTTGATTCACAGTAATAAGGGCTTATTCATAGCAATGAAGTGTAAATGGGTAATTATGATTCAGGACAAACTTATTAATGACTTAATTTTTGAAAAATAATTGTTTTATTTCTTTTTAAAGATAATAATTATACCTGTACTTCTTAAATTATTCTATAATTATTATTTTTCAAGAGTGCTATGTAAATATTCTACTGATTGCATGCAAAGAACTTTTTCACATTTTTACTGCATTTTTTCTCTAAAGCAATGAAATACTCTAAGTTTGAAACATATATTTTTATAAAAATGTTCAATGTGTTTTCTGTAGTCGCTCATAAAACTTGTTTAATCTCTAAAAATATGTTTTTCCATCTGCTTAGTAATAGGATACATTCATTTTTGCTGTAAAATCCTATTTAATATTTTGCAAAGAGGCTCTCCATGGCCTACTGACTATATTTTTCACTTTATTTCCTTCATTGTTGTAATGTATACATATAAAATCAACTAAAAACACTTGTACACATGTTTGTATGTCAAGTTACGGTCCGAGTTGACAATGGGATACATCTCCCGAAATTGCCATCCTCAATAATCAAAAAAGTAATTGTTACCCTAGGTAAAGTAAACACACTAACATATGTACAAATATTTTTAGTTAAAAACTAGTAGCTCAAATGAAAATGGAAACAAATAATATATAAAATTATTCAAAGTACATTTTTTTGCCTAATCGGTTTCACTTCTTTCACCTTTTTTTAAAAAATTATAACTCATAAGTACAAAAACGTCTCAAGTTTTCCTTATCAATTTATCACAGTGAGAGTACTCTGGCGGCCGCTGTTTGAAGCTGCAAGGGTTTGGATCAATGTTTCAATGTCCGGGATAAGTCGGTGGTGGTGGTGTTTTGTTAGTGTAGTGCATTCTGTTATTCAACCGTTTTACAAAACATCGTTTTATGTTGTAAATATTTTGTAATACGAACGCAGACATTTTTTTAATGTTATTTTGAGTGTTGTTAATTTTGTAGTTTTCGATAATGAGCTTTTAAATGAGGTTCAAAGGCTTTATGAGTATTTAATAAATTTTATTAACTATCTACAATATTCGTAATATATTTAGGGTTGTATACAAATTTAGTTAACTAAAAAATCAGTTCATTTAATGTTAAAGTTAAAAAAAAAACTTGTTTGTTATTTATAACTTTAAAAGAACGAAAATTAAATTTGAAAATATAGAGTTAAGGCTAGTAAACAAAAATTAAAGTATTGCCAGATCCCTGATTTTTCTTTAATAATTATGAAACATTATCGCTACGTTTTTTGTTTGTAAAACTACTTGCTATCTTATGTAACATATCTTAGGTTGACATTTATTTATTGGGGCTGTAAATGTTTACTCACTTTGTTGCTTAGAAATTCATGATCGCGCTTCTCTAGAAAAATTGTTTACAACTTGTTTTAATCCTAAAAAAAATCATCAAATCTTATAAAAGTGAAAACATTCATACACGTTATTAGACCGTCGGCGCGACGTGTAAACCCAATGTATGTGTCAAACCAGTTTGGTAATACTTAACAAAGTTATTTCAGGTTTCTTTGTTTTTTCGTGTTATTTAAAAATACTTTCTGAACAAATAAAGGGAGATTTTAAGGGTCGCAAGCCATGAATAATGGTTAGAACTTACATTAATTGCAGTCATACAAACATAACCTCAATGTTATTATGTATTGCTATGTAAAGTGTCCGTTAAAAGCAAGTTACTGTCCTTAACAAGTTAGTATCGTAATGTCTCAGTGTAGGATAACCGATTACTGAATTTAACAATTTGCCTCCGTTTTATACTGTCTACGTACCTGAGCGAGCCCTTCACAGGTTTTGCAGAAGTACACGTCGGTGTTGAAATTCAAGTTCAGCTACTACTTTAAGTTCGACTTGGGCACCGTGGGGGGGGGGGGTACATGAAATTATAACGTTACAATGTTAAGGAGTATTTGACCGAGACGTACTCAGTGTTCAGATTTTCAATAAATAATAAAATACATTTTCTTCATTCACTCGAGTTCAAATAAATTTTTTAAAACTTTTACTGGATGACATTTGATGTGATTACAGTTTTTTCAGATATTAATTAATTTATTAATTTTAGTTTTATATGGGAGAAACACTTTTCACGAAAGAGGCGAGGTATGAAATATACTTATTTCGTCACGTTTGCCTTGAATGAGTGATAACATGATTTCGTAAAAAAATGATTTTATGTTATAGGTTACAAGGTAGAACAGTTGTCTTAACGCATAGGTTATGTTACTTTATTTATATTAATTGTAGTTATTTAATAAAAAGTAACTAAAATAAAAATTTTCTGTGATGACGTAAGTAGGAATCTATTTTAAAAATGTTTGTTTACATTACTTGTTTATAATTTTTAAACGATAGTCATAATTTTTTTACAAAATAGAATTGTATGTCTAATTATAAAATATTTTACACGGGAGGAAATTTCGTTACATAGCCCAAGTTAGTATTTGCATAAAGGTGCACAAATTAGGGCAAACTTCTAGTAACTCTAAATAAATACACTTTTTAAATTTATTTCTATTTATTTAAATAAATAGACGAAATTTGATACAATTTATTATGTCCCTAAAATGGTATACAAGATAATTCATACTTTTTACGGTAATATGTAACGAGAACTGTGTGTATGCTTTTTTTTTTGTTTACACATGTTACTTGAAAATACATTTTAAAAGAGATTAAAGTAGTTTTAAATGTCGCAAACTATAAAAAGTTGTTTTATTGTAAATTAATACAAACGTAACTTCAATGTACCATACACACGGAACTGGATAGACTGCATTGCTTTGTACTGTTGCACAATGGGTCCAGTTACGATAGGTTATGTTATGAACTTTATTGTTCATTATAACCAAATAAAATATCCATCCTTCCTATCAATAAATCTACATCATAACGTCAACATGAATTTATCAAGAAGCCGTTAAAAATTATCTTTGGTACATAAAATTTATTATTATATATAAGACGTAATTTAATTCTTGTCGTTTACGGTATAAAATTTAATTTGCAATACTTGTTAAGCGTATATGTCTTGCGTGCATTTTTTGACACGATAGTAGCGCGGCGCCAAAGGCTCAGTGTTGCCAACCGAACGTGGAATGAACATTATCATTCTAGCGTTTGTTCGTGGACTAATTTTTTAACAATCGCCTCGTTGATGAGGTCGTGCATAGTCACTAATGAATGAGATGAAATCAACGTTCTCAAATACAAACAGTAGCAAATTAATAGCGATTTAAAAAAAAAAACATCACTTCTATAAAATTAGTAAACGTAAAGTAAAAAATGTATTACGTTTACATTGTGCAAACCAGAAATATATTTTGCGGTATTAATTTTCTTTGTATGCCTGTCCCTCTAAAGAATGTAAGGATAGGTTAATTAAGAATTTTTTTGAGTTAAGAATATTAAACAAGTTTTTACGGAATTTGTTTAATAAATAAGTTTGAAATAATAGACTTAATCTTGCAAATTCGATAAAACTGGACAAAGATTTTACCAACTTTGATTTTTCAGTAACTACATATGTTATTAAAAAAATACAATTTAAACAAAAATAAAGTGACATCTTAAAGCATCTGTGGCGTAATTTTTAAATCAAATAAATAAACCCTCTTAACCACAGATAAAACTTTCTATTTAAACGCTTATGTACATATCACTTGCTAAGTTATTACAAAAATAATTGTTTGTAATTATCTCCTTGAAAGATGATTGCTTTGGAATTGAAATATAATTAAGGGTTTAAATCAAATAAGTTTTATCTGTGGCTAAAAGGTTTATTTATTGAAAGTAAGAAAGTGATTTTAAATGTCACAGAATATAATATGAGTCAAACTTGCGTAATTTTAGGAAATATTTATCAAAATATTGTTGAGGAATTACTGCAATATGTTACACACCATTACTTATAATTATACTAAAATATTGCTATAAAGTATCAGAATAGGTAAGATTTGTGTAAAAAATATCCTTATTGTAAATGACGCAATTACTGAATAGAAGTACTTGGGCTCCATTTTACGCACAACCCGCGTCCAAGTCTGTTCAGAAGGTTGTAGTATAAAACCAACTACCAAAATACGAAATAAAGGTAAGACCCGACGAACGAATGTCGCCTTTTTATTTACTGACGTGTCTAAACGTAACTGAAACTGTAATGGGAGGTTTTATTAATTAAAACTGCCGGTGTAAGAACACAACAGACCTCTTAACAAGCATAACGAGGACGCCCATCAGTGGAGTATATAATTACGATTTTGTACCATTAATATAATTTAGGAGAAACAAGGTAGAGGTATTACTTGGGGCAGTAGGAAATATATTTCCTGGCGCTGGAAGGTTTAGCGAGGAGAAGGGGTCGTCCGGTCGGAAATCCCAAGTATAGTCTAAACTCTAGGCACACGGAGCAACTGTTTCGAAACCTTAGTTGCAAACTGGTTTTACTTGCGACCAGTTTTGAACCAAAATGAAACTATTGTCCGCACACGACGTGAAATCAGTTGATTTCGTTTCGTGCAGTGGAGCGTTTGCGATGTCAAGTTCTGATGAGGAAGATGTTTTAGATTATTTGCAATGTCGGAGACTTCGCAGGTATCAAAGGAAGCATTGGATCCATCCTTACATAAAGGAAAATAAAAACTCAAAGTTGTTCATAGCAGCAGAAGAACTGTCGCAGAGCGATAGAAAGTTTATGGTTTTCTATAGAATCTCCAAAGATTCTTACTTAGAATTATCAAGGCTAGTTGAAAAGTTTCCACACACGGGTTGAGAAAACTATAATAACAAGCACTTCCATTCTACGGCGCTCATGGCCTGTTGCGATGCGGATGGCAATTTCACCATGATTGAACCAGGTTTTGCTGGACGTAATAGCGATGGAGGAATTTTCAAAATCTGTTCATTGAACTGGTGGATTACCCACGGGGGCTTTGTCATCCCTTCATCTTCTCCCTTGCAATACGATGATAGCAGGATTCCGTTTCCATACTACTTGGTAGGAGATGAAGCGTTCCCATTGACACGCCATTTATTAAGGCCCTATTCGAGCAGGGGATTTAATGTAAACTCTAAGCGTCTTCTGTCTGACGGAAACTGTTACAGAACTACTTTGTGACATTACACAACGCAACCGTCGGAAATGGCTTTTTATTTTACATTTATAGTGTTATTTTGTAGTTTACAAATTTTCACTTTTCCATATTTTGGGGAAGGACTTCAGCCTCAAAGGATCTCCCTCCGCCCGCATAAATTCGCTACTGACTTGAGCCATACAATATCCAAAGTAATGTGTCCATAACGACGCTTCGTTCTGTGCACATTGTTTGCTTACTACTGTGCTGCGACCTCTGTACAACACTGTCAGGACGTTCAAACCCAAGGAAACCACTAAGGTGCACATGACATTCATCCGGAAACTCAGCTTCTCATTGCTAACATGGAAGTGCAGTATTGAATTCGGGTTGTTTGGTTTATGCAAGATACACATCTTGTAGGGAAACCATATGTTTTTGAACATTTTTCTCGCCAGTGTATTGCTTGGATTCGGTTTCAAAGATGTTCGGTTTAGACTTCTTTTCGGTGACTGTAACACTTGGTGAAACACTCTTCCGTGATTTTCATTTGTACAGACAGTAGTTGGGCGACTTGAAAAGCTTTCCGCTGAGTCCGGAACACTTGAAATTCTGAAGAGGCCTATCGCATATTTAGAAATAAATTCAAATTTAAGTTTAGGCCTATTTACATCCATAATATTATTAACTGTTAATTTGTAAATCTAAGAAATTATTTAATTTTATAGGAACTGTACGTGAAAAGTATTGCAATACTGTAGCTGCTTCATTGGATAATGGTTACCGCGTGTTATATTAATATTTTCTTACTGGATTAGTCATTCCACACCTGACCCCGCCTCGTCACCATGGCAACAACATGAATGTTTTACGTTTGTAGTACGCCTCGACTCGCAGCTGCTACTGCTGACGGTCCGAAACGGGTCGTACATTTAGAACAGTTAACACTTTCTAATTTTACTTTGTGATAATATTTAGCTTTATTTTCAAGTACTTGGGCTTAATTTTCTTCCAAAAATATAAAAAAAGTTTGTTAGTTCGCTCCAGTACAATAATTCGTTATATTTTCATAAAACATTTTCGGAAAAAACTCTTTAATTAAAAATTTATCAAACTTTTGCATAAGTATTAAACTTAAAAACCTTATTTTTTAACCGTTATTAAACAAAATTAGATATTTTATATATTTCCTTAAAGTTTCTTGATGTAATCATCTGAAATGAGTAGAGGCTTTGGTTTGTAAAAGGAACGATTGTTTTGAAACGCGTCAGCAAGTAAGCCCTATGTATTCACTTAGTTAAGTAATTTTTAATTATAGTCAAAACTGATTTAATACCCTTGTTACGTCGTAAATAACAATGCCTCATATTCGATTTGTTTTTGAAGTATAATATTAATGGAGAAGGTTAATGAATATTTTAATTATGAGTTCTTTTATGAAAAAGTTCCTATTATGTAACGTATTCAATTTTGACTTGCTTTAAAGCAGGGAACATTATTTATCCTTTGAGAATTTTATGTCAATTCAATTCCGTTTTAAACTTATTTATAAAGTTAATTTAGTTAGTAAACTTTATTAGTTTACACTCTTCTTATAAAATACGTTTTACTCATTAATTCGATTTTAAAAACATTTTGTTATACTTGCAGTGTATGACACTTGACATTAATACAGTTTTTTCAATTATTAATTCATTTATTAAATTTAATGAATTCATTTTAGTTAATTGTAGGAAAAACTTTTGCAAAAAAGGGGCAAGGTATGCAATATAGTAATTTCGTCTCATTTGACTTAAAATAAGTAATAACATATGATTTCATAAACAGCTGGTTTTATGTTATAGGTTATGCGATAGAACAGCTGTTTTAACGCATAATTTTTTGTTACTTTATTTATATTAATTGTAATTTAATAAAAAGTAACTAAAATAAATTTTATAAATTTTATATATATATATATATATATATATATGATGCTAGATGAAATTCTAGCGAAACGTCGGAACTGGGATTTGTGCACTTCAAAATGAACGGATGTACTCCAGATAATAACTCTTCATCATATATATATATATATATATATATATATATATATATATATATATATATATATATATATATATATATATATATATATATATATATGATATGTTAGTACTGTTAACCAACATTCTTGTATTTGAATAACCTATGTTGTTTTAATATATATATATATATATATATATATATATATATATATATATATATATGCACATATATAGAGATGAGAGCGTGAAGTAATAGAAAGAATTGAATGAACTTAGACATAAATTCGTTTAGGGAAAATTATGTACAAGTTATAATTGTCTAATAAATTATTTCTCATTACAAGGTTTGAAAAAGAAGTCAGTTGAATATTTTCAACAATTAGAAAGGCTGAATTTGTATTTGCTTGTCGGGGAAATTGCTAGGAAATAATTGACGAGCCGACTCGGTACAATTCAACGGTCGTTATAAGAGACCTCATTTCCGAAGGCCCCGTCTGCACTACATCGTGACGTCACAGTTCAGGCCGGTTCTAATCACTTACCTTCAGTTCCAGTGCGACACCAAGGCGCATGACTCGCTGGCTTATCACTGTGCGGAGTAACGTACGTCAGTGTTGATAATAAAGTCCTCGTGCTTAAGTGTTAATTGAGTTTTGTGTGCTTCGCCTTCAGGCAGTGTTTAGTTCAATTGAGTGCTTTTCGTTCATGTTTATTTATTTTTGCAACCGCCAAGATGAGATGTTAATATTTTACACTATGTAATTGAACCTTTGGTGAAAATGTTAGTATATGTTAGAAACACGTTGTGTGTAAATTTTCTGAGGGCTGAAAGAATTTTTTTAAATGTTTGAGTATATTCGTATAACATTGACGCTAATTGGTAATTTTAACATTGCGATTAGACCTATAAATAGATAGGTTAGAAAAACATGGAATGTAGTGTTTGTGCCTACATTTCTATAGGCGCGGTAGCCGTTTGCCTTTACGGATTAACGTTAACAGAGGAATTTGTTTTCAAAACACGACATGGGCAATCACTCGAAAAGTACGACAAACCTCCGTTTAGCCGAATTAAATGTTTTTGCCAGTAGACGAGAAAATGTAAAGATAAGTTTGAAAACAAGTGACAAAAACTGAGGTAGGAATTTATTTTCAATACACGCCATACTGCAATCAGTGAAAAAAATAAACGACAAACTCCCGTTTATCCAAGCTGAATGTATTTACCAGGTGATAAAATGTGTTTAAAACAATTTGAAAATAGTCTTGGAAATATGTTTTTAATGCAAACTATTCTGCAATCAGCCGAAAAGGAAAATACGATAGAATCCTGTTTATCCGAATTAAATTTATTTATTGATATACGAGAAATTCTGCGAAAAACTCGTTTAAAAATGATTGATAAGAAACAGTTTGACATTTCAATCCACGCTATGCTGCAATCAGTCGAAAAAATAATATGTCAAACTCTCGTTTATCCGAATTAAATTTATTTATTGATATACGAGAAATTCTGCGAAAAACTCGTTTAAAAATGATTGATAAGAAACAGTTTGATATTTCAATCCACGCTATGCTGCAATCAGTCGAAAAAATAATATGTCAAACTCTCGTTTATCCGAATTCAATTAATTAGCCAACTAGTAGACGAAAAACGTGTTTGAAAATAAATAATAAAAATGTATTTTACAATTAGCTATCACAGTTTGAAAGTTGAAGTACAAGTCCTGACCACCAAACGCACGGCGTGAGATAGTCTGAGTTCGAAGGAACCTGGAGATCGATTAGAAGGGTTGAGCAGAACAGCTAACATTAGACAAAGATATGGAGCGTCTCGGACTAGCTACGATCAGTACGTCCCCGTAAAGGAAGATATACAACTGTAAAGCCTGTTTTCTGAGGTACGGTAAGCCAAACCTATGGCGTGAGATCGATGTAGGGGGAGGAAAGAGAAACATATTCGAATAATATTTAATGTTCATTATCGCTACGCCTCCAATAACAAGTGAATTTTGTGCACCAAGGTCCAGGGCTCAGGTTAGATCTGTTCTGCTGTACGTGTGGAAAAACCTGAGAGCATCGTGATCGCATTACCATACGTTTCATATCTGCAAAAACGCTCGTGTCATAGGGAGTGGAACCATCTACAGTTGGAACTATTGCTGCACCGGTAGTTAGTTAGTACCAGCTGTTACTGAACAGGGTGAGCACAGAAAGCACAAGTTTATACCGATATGTAGGCCATACTGTGTAGATATGCGCGTTAAGAAGGAATCTGGTCATAGGGAGTGGAACCATCTACAGTTGGAACTATTGCTGCACCGGTAGTTAGTACCAGCTGTTACTGAACAGGGTGAGCACAGAAAGCACAAGTTTATACCGATATGTAGGCCATACTGTGTAGATATGCGCGTTAAGAAGGAATCTGGTCATAGGGAGTGGAACCATCTACAGTTGGAACTATTGCAGCACCGGTAGTTAGTACCAGCTGTTACTGAACAGGGTGAGCACAGAAAGCACAAGTTTATACCGATATGTAGGCCATACTGTGTAGATATGCGCGTTAAGAAGGAATCTGGTCATAGGGAGTGGAACCATCTACAGTTGGAACTATTGCAGCACCGGTAGTTAGTACCAGCTGTTACTGAACAGGGTGAGCACAGAAAGCACAAGTTTATACCGATATGTAGGCCATACTGTGTAGATATGCGCGTTAAGAAGGAATCTGGTCATAGGGAGTGGAACCATCTACAGTTGGAACTATTGCAGCACCGGTAGTTAGTACCAGCTGTTACTGAACAGGGTGAGCACAGAAAGCACAAGTTTATACCGATATGTAGGCCATACTGTGTAGATATGCGCGTTAAGAAGGAATCTGGTCATAGGGAGTGGAACCATCTACAGTTGGAACTATTGCAGCACCGGTAGTTAGTACCAGCTGTTACTGAACAGGGTGAGCACAGAAAGCACAAGTTTATACCGATATGTAGGCCATACTGTGTAGATATGCGCGTTAAGAAGGAATCTGGTCATAGGGAGTGGAACCATCTACGGTTGGAACTATTGCAGCACCGGTAGTTAGTACCAGCTGTTACTGAACAGGGTGAGCACAGAAAGCACAAGTTTATACCGATATGTAGGCCATACTGTGTAGATATGCGCGTTAAGAAGGAATCTGGTCATAGGGAGTGGAACCATCTACAGTTGGAACTATTGCTGCACCGGTAGTTAGTACCAGCTGTTACTGAACAGGGTGAGCACAGAAAGCACAAGTTTATACCGATATGTAGGCCATACTGTGTAGATATGCGCGTTAAGAAGGAATCTGGTCATAGGGAGTGGAACCATCTACAGTTGGAACTATTGCTGCACCGGTAGTTAGTACCAGCTGTTACTGAACAGGGTGAGCACAGAAAGCACAAGTTTATACCGATATGTAGGCCATACTGTGTAGATATGCGCGTTAAGAAGGAATCTGGTCATAGGGAGTGGAACCATCTACAGTTGGAACTATTGCTGCACCGGTAGTTAGTTAGTACCAGCTGTTACTGAACAGGGTGAGCACAGAAAGCACAAGTTTATACCGATATGTAGGCCATACTGTGTAGATATGCGCGTTAAGAAGGAATCTGGTCATAGGGAGTGGAACCATCTACAGTTGGAACTATTGCTGCACCGGTAGTTAGTACCAGCTGTTACTGAACAGGGTGAGCACAGAAAGCACAAGTTTATACCGATATGTAGGCCATACTGTGTAGATATGCGCGTTAAGAAGGAATCTGGTCATAGGGAGTGGAACCATCTACAGTTGGAACTATTGCAGCACCGGTAGTTAGTACCAGCTGTTACTGAACAGGGTGAGCACAGAAAGCACAAGTTTATACCGATATGTAGGCCATACTGTGTAGATATGCGCGTTAAGAAGGAATCTGGTCATAGGGAGTGGAACCATCTACAGTTGGAACTATTGCTGCACCGGTAGTTAGTACCAGCTGTTACTGAACAGGGTGAGCACAGAAAGCACAAGTTTATACCGATATGTAGGCCATACTGTGTAGATATGCGCGTTAAGAAGGAATCTGGTCATAGGGAGTGGAACCATCTACAGTTGGAACTATTGCAGCACCGGTAGTTAGTACCAGCTGTTACTGAACAGGGTGAGCACAGAAAGCACAAGTTTATACCGATATGTAGGCCATACTGTGTAGATATGCGCGTTAAGAAGGAATCTGGTCATAGGGAGTGGAACCATCTACAGTTGGAACTATTGCAGCACCGGTAGTTAGTACCAGCTGTTACTGAACAGGGTGAGCACAGAAAGCACAAGTTTATACCGATATGTAGGCCATACTGTGTAGATATGCGCGTTAAGAAGGAATCTGGTCATAGGGAGTGGAACCATCTACAGTTGGAACTATTGCAGCACCGGTAGTTAGTACCAGCTGTTACTGAACAGGGTGAGCACAGAAAGCACAAGTTTATACCGATATGTAGGCCATACTGTGTAGATATGCGCGTTAAGAAGGAATCTGGTCATAGGGAGTGGAACCATCTGCAGTTGGAACTATTGCAGCACCGGTAGTTAGTACCAGCTGTTACTGAACAGGGTGAGCACAGAAAGCACAAGTTTATACCGATATGTAGGCCATACTGTGTAGATATGCGCGTTAAGAAGGAATCTGGTCATAGGGAGTGGAACCATCTACAGTTGGAACTATTGCAGCACCGGTAGTTAGTACCAGCTGTTACTGAACAGGGTGAGCACAGAAAGCACAAGTTTATACCGATATGTAGGCCATACTGTGTAGATATGCGCGTTAAGAAGGAATCTGGTCATAGGGAGTGGAACCATCTACAGTTGGAACTATTGCAGCACCGGTAGTTAGTACCAGCTGTTACTGAACAGGGTGAGCACAGAAAGCACAAGTTTATACCGATATGTAGGCCATACTGTGTAGATATGCGCGTTAAGAAGGAATCTGGTCATAGGGAGTGGAACCATCTACAGTTGGAACTATTGCTGCACCGGTAGTTAGTACCAGCTGTTACTGAACAGGGTGAGCACAGAAAGCACAAGTTTATACCGATATGTAGGCCATACTGTGTAGATATGCGCGTTAAGAAGGAATCTGGTCATAGGGAGTGGAACCATCTACAGTTGGAACTATTGCTGCACCGGTAGTTAGTACCAGCTGTTACTGAACAGGGTGAGCACAGAAAGCACAAGTTTATACCGATATGTAGGCCATACTGTGTAGATATGCGCGTTAAGAAGGAATCTGGTCATAGGGAGTGGAACCATCTACAGTTGGAACTATTGCAGCACCGGTAGTTAGTACCAGCTGTTACTGAACAGGGTGAGCACAGAAAGCACAAGTTTATACCGATATGTAGGCCATACTGTGTAGATATGCGCGTTAAGAAGGAATCTGGTCATAGGGAGTGAAACCATCTACAGTTGGAACTATTGCTGCACCGGTAGTTATTTAGTACCAGCTGTTACTGAACAGGGTGAGCACAGAAAGCACAAGTTTATACCGATATGTAGGCCATACTGTGTAGATATGCGCGTTAAGAAGGAATCTGGTCATAGGGAGTGGAACCATCTACAGTTGGAACTATTGCAGCACCGGTAGTTAGTACCAGCTGTTACTGAACAGGGTGAGCACAGAAAGCACAAGTTTATACCGATATGTAGGCCATACGAGAATGACACATTGTAAACAAATAGTGAGAATATTTTGCAAACAATGTACTGGTTTTTTTTTTAAATCGTAAATTGATATTCGTGATATTCTCGTCTCGCATAATTCTCAGAATAATGGAGGAAATGTTTGTTATTCATTGGCATCTGGTGACAGTGACTTGCGAAATATATAATTGCATTAAGAGCATGGTCAACCGGTAACCGAGGGCCATTTGCGTAATTGCTTGCATATGTAAATTTGTCGACAAAAGCTGTGTGAACCATTCGGAAGAAATAGTATTTACAGGTGTCACTTTCCTTGCCCACAATCGCTAATATATTAACCCTATCGCTAATTAAGGACTTTGACGTTGATATTAATCTCAGCAGCTAATTAAGGATCTTGATTTTGACGTTGATATTAACCCCAGTAGGTAATTAAGGATTTTGACTTTGACGTTGATATTAACCTCAGTAGCTAATTAAGGATCTTGATTTTGAAGATTATATTAACCCTATCGCTAATCAAGGAATTTTACTTTGATATTAACCTCAGTAGCTATTTAAGGATTTTGACTTTGAGGTTGATATTAATCTCAGTAGCTATTTAAGGATTTTGACTTTGAGGTTGATATTAATCCCAGTAGGTAATTAAGGATTTTGACTTTGACGTTGATATTAATCTCAGCAGCTAATTAAGGATTTTGACTTTGACGTTGATATTATCCCCAGTAGGTAATTAAGGATTTTGACTTTGACGTTGATATTAATCTCAGTAGCTAATTAAGGATTTTGACTTTGACGTTGATATTAATCTCAGTAGCTAATTAAGGATTTTGACTTTGACGTTGATATTAATCTCAGTAGCTAATTAAGGATCTTGATTTTGACTTTGATATTAATCTCAGTAGCTAATTAAGGATTTTGACTTTGACGTTGATATTAATCTCAGTAGCTAATTAAGGATCTTGATTTTGAAGATTATATTAATCCTAATCTCTAACTTATGATTTTTACTTTGACATTGATATTGACCTCAGTAGCTATTTAAGGATTTTGACTTTGAGGTTGATATTAATCCCAGTAGGTAATTAAGGATTTTGACTTTGACGTTGATATTAATCTCAGCAGCTAATTAAGGATTTTGACTTTGACGTTGATATTATCCCCAGTAGGTAATTAAGGATTTTGACTTTGACGTTGATATTAATCTCAGTAGCTAATTAAGGATTTTGACTTTGACGTTGATATTAATCTCAGTAGCTAATTAAGGATCTTGATTTTAATGATTATACTAACCCTATCGCTAATCAAGGAATTTTACTTTGATATTAACCTCAGTAGCTAATTAAGGATCTTAATTTTAATGATTATACTAACCCTATCGCTAATTAAGGACTTTGACATTGATATTAACCTCATTAGCTAATTAAGGATCTTGATTTTAATGATTATACTAACCCTATCGCTAATCAAGGAATTTTACTTTGATATTAACCTCAGTAGCTATTTAAGGATTTTGACTTTGACGTTGATATTAACCCCAGTAGGTAATTAAGGATTTTGACTTTGACGTTGATATTAACCTCAGTAGCTAATTAAGGATCTTGATTTTGAAGATTATATTAACCCTATCGCTAATCAAGGAATTTTACTTTGATATTAACCTCAGTAGCTATTTAAGGATTTTGACTTTGAGGTTGATATTAATCTCAGTAGCTATTTAAGGATTTTGACTTTGAGGTTGATATTAATCCCAGTAGGTAATTAAGGATTTTGACTTTGACGTTGATATTAATCTCAGCAGCTAATTAAGGATTTTGACTTTGACGTTGATATTATCCCCAGTAGGTAATTAAGGATTTTGACTTTGACGTTGATATTAATCTCAGTAGCTAATTAAGGATTTTGACTTTGACGTTGATATTAATCTCAGTAGCTAATTAAGGATCTTGATTTTGAAGATTATATTAACCCTATCGCTAATCAAGGAATTTTACTTTGATATTAACCTCAGTAGCTATTTAAGGATTTTGACTTTGAAGTTGATATTAATCCCAGTAGGTAATTAAGGATTTTGACTTTGACGTTGATATTAATCTCAGCAGCTAATTAAGGATTTTGACTTTGACGTTGATATTATCCCCAGTAGGTAATTAAGGATTTTGACTTTGACGTTGATATTAATCTCAGTAGCTAATTAAGGATTTTGACTTTGACGTTGATATTAATCTCAGTAGCTAATTAAGGATTTTGACTTTGACGTTGATATTAATCTCAGTAGCTAATTAAGGATTTTGACTTTGACGTTGATATTAATCTCAGTAGCTAATTAAGGATTTTGACTTTGACGTTGATATTAACCTCAGTAGCTATTTAAGGATTTTGACTTTGAGGTTGATATTAATCCCAGTAGGTAATTAAGGATTTTGACTTTGACGTTGATATTAATCTCAGCAGCTAATTAAGGATTTTGACTTTGACGTTGATATTATCCCCAGTAGGTAATTAAGGATTTTGACTTTGACGTTGATATTAATCTCAGTAGCTAATTAAGGATTTTGACTTTGACGTTGATATTAATCTCAGTAGCTAATTAAGGATCTTGATTTTAATGATTATACTAACCCTATCGCTAATCAAGGAATTTTACTTTGATATTAACCTCAGTAGCTAATTAAGGATCTTGATTTTAATGATTATACTAACCCTATCGCTAATTAAGGACTTTGACATTGATATTAACCTCATTAGCTAATTAAGGATTTTGATTTTAATGATTATACTAACCCTATCGCTAATCAAGGAATTTTACTTTGATATTAACCTCAGTAGCTATTTAAGGATTTTGACTTTGACGTTGATATTAACCCCAGTAGGTAATTAAGGATTTTGACTTTGACGTTGATATTAATCTCAGTAGCTAATTAAGGATCTTGATTTTGAAGATTATATTAACCCCAGTAGGTAATTAAGGATTTTGACTTTGATGTTGATATTAATCTCAGTAGCTAATTAAGGATTTTGACTTTGACGTTGATATTAATCTCAGTAGCTAATTAAGGATTTTGACTTTGACGTTGATATTAATCTCAGTAGCTAATTAAGGATCTTGATTTTAATGATTATACTAACCCTATCGCTAATCAAGGAATTTTACTTTGATATTAACCTCAGTAGCTATTTAAGGATTTTGACTTTGACGTTGATATTAACCCCAGTAGGTAATTAAGGATTTTGACTTTGACGTTGATATTAATCTCAGTAGCTAATTAAGGATCTTGATTTTGAAGATTATATTAACCCCAGTAGGTAATTAAGGATTTTGACTTTGACGTTGATATTAATCTCAGTAGCTAATTAAGGATTTTGACTTTGACGTTGATATTAATCTCAGTAGCTAATTAAGGATCTTGATTTTGAAGATTATATTAACCCCAGTAGGTAATTAAGGATTTTGACTTTGATGTTGATATTAATCTCAGTAGCTAATTAAGGATTTTGACTTTGACGTTGATATTAATCTCAGTAGCTAATTAAGGATTTTGACTTTGACGTTGATATTAATCTCAGTAGCTAATTAAGGATCTTGATTTTAATGATTATACTAACCCTATCGCTAATCAAGGAATTTTACTTTGATATTAACCTCAGTAGCTATTTAAGGATTTTGACTTTGACGTTGATATTAACCCCAGTAGGTAATTAAGGATTTTGACTTTGACGTTGATATTAATCTCAGTAGCTAATTAAGGATCTTGATTTTGAAGATTATATTAACCCCAGTAGGTAATTAAGGATTTTGACTTTGACGTTGATATTAATCTCAGTAGCTAATTAAGGATTTTGACTTTGACGTTGATATTAATCTCAGTAGCTAATTAAGGATTTTGACTTTGACGTTGATATTAATCTCAGTAGCTAATTAAGGATTTTGACTTTGACGTTGATATTAATCTCAGTAGCTATTTAAGGATTTTGACTTTGACGTTGATATTAATCTCAGTAGCTAATTAAGGATTTTGACTTTGACGTTGTTATTAATCTCAGTAGCTAATTAAGGATTTTGACTTTGACATTAACCTCAGTACACAATAGTATTTGATTATTTTTTGTGGTATTGGGGTTCTTTCTAGTATTTTCATTGTGATTAACCTCAGTAGCTAATTAAGGATCTTGATTTTGAATCCTAATCTCTAACTTATGGTTTCTACTTTGACATTGATATTAACCTCAGTAGCTAATTAAGGATCTTGATTTTGAAGTTTATGTTAATTTAAATGTGTCTATAGAAATGTGTGTTAGGATTAAACGCGGCCCAAATGTGGATATTATAGTAAAAACATTTTCTCTTGGCTAAGATTGAACCTTTCGTAGTAGACAGCAGAAAATAACATTGTAAATTTGACGAATTGAAAAATGATTATGTGAAACATAGTGTTAGAAATAGACTTTATTTTGAAGATGGTGTAGCAGGCGCAATGGGAGACGCAGTGCGCAATAGCACAATGGTCAGCTGATAAGGTGTAATGAGACTTTAGATAAGTCAGTTCGCACCTGGCGGTACGATGGAGACGCGCGTGAATGTTCCTCTACGGACTGGTGGCAAGAAAATGCGTAAACGCAAGGAGCTCGACGCTCTGGGCAGACGCGGCCCGGGGAGTAAGCGCATGGCCAGTGGCGGAGTGAGTTCGCAAGATCAGCTCTTGTCCGATTCCACGGACGAACAGGACGACTTTTGGATATCTGGCACGAAGGGACGCTGCGATTCTTCACGGCGAAGTTTCATGGCGAAGAGGCGAGCGTGTTGGTCGCTCCTTCGCGCCTGTACGCTGGCGCTAGTGTTCGCCTGCGTCGTAGCAACGACGACGGTCATGTGGCTGTTCATAGATGTCCGAGAACAGGCTGTTTTCCTGCGCAACGAGTTGGACCAAGGTTAGAAGTTTGCTGAAACTCAGTATACTGCCTTTCCTAACATTACAATGTTTTCATTTCTTGACGCGTTTCGGAATTGCATCGTATTTCAAAACTTGAATAGTCCTTGCTACTAACGTTAAAGGGTTTTAAAAATGTAGTAAATCCGAAACGCGTCAATAAAGGGAAATTTTGTAATGTTAGGAAAGACAGAAAAAATGTACTCGAATATATAACGGGTTGGGTTCAGTATTTCGATGAAATTGTTTTAATAATGTTAGGTTTAAAATTGCACCATTGTTGATAATCATTTGCTGGTCCTAAGAAGCTTGTTTATGGGGAAACCAACTTATGGTTTTCATCGAAAATACAATTTTTTAAAATCTCAATGAATCATGCGATTTATGTTTAAATCTGCTAAAAATACAAATGGTTAAAAAACAAAAACTAACCAAAACTAAGTAACTTTAACTTCTTGTATGAACTATTTACAATATCAAGACCACAATGGTACAATGTAATGAAGTAAAATTATTGTACCACAAAAATAATAAAAAATAACTAATGTTGCAACTTACCTAAGATTAAACCCTTATGTAGACTACATTTCGATGACCATGTCATCATCATCAGAGAGCCCTGTTACAAAATTACAATCTATAATAATACGACCCTCTGATGATGATGACAAGGTTTTAATCTTAAGTAACTTGTATTATAGTTATTTTTGTGGGGTTTTTGGCAATATTTTTATTGTTGTAAGTCCTAATGTATAATCTTGATTGTGTCGATGTTTCCGACATTTACAGTCTCCTTATGGCCATTAAGTCTCAAGACTTTCTCATTAAAATCTATGATTTGTTGATTTTTTGTTATTGTAGTACATTTTAGGTGACTTCTAGGATTTTAAGCTCCATAAGTACACTAAATAGCTGAAACACAAATACAAATATTGGAGAAAATTAAGTCACTATTTGTATATTGGCTTGTGCTGTTTATCAGAATTCTTATTATATATGAACAATTTTTTGTTGAGATCTACTCTAATGGGCTGCAGACGCTTTGAATAGAAACACACAATTGTTGTGTGAGGGGTACTCTTCCACATCCACAGACAATAGGAGTAACTTAATATGCTTTTATCTGTGGTGTAATCCTTGCTTTATGTCACATGACTTGTTCTATACCATGCATTAATGCAAGCAATCGTCTCATAATGTATTGATCACCCACTTTCAAGTTGATGTAACTTCTAGTTAGAAATACATTATCTACAATGACCAATTATAGACTAAAACCTTGAAAATAATTTTTTTAATAAAAATTCTGTTAGGAATATTTGTGTTACATTTGAGTACATATTTTTGCCTTTCCTATAATTTCATATAGTTTTCTTTGTTGACGCATTTCAAAATAGCTCAACTCAGAAAACTACACTAGTATTCTATTAAAGTTTTGCGAATTAAGTTGTTACAAAATTGTAAAAATAATAATGTTAGGAAAAGGATAAGGTACTTAAATGTATGTAATCTTTTAATATATTGTTCTTCTTTTAGATTCACTTATCCAGTGGCGGATCTAGAAAAATAGTTTGGGGAGGGCTGGCAAGTGAGGGGAGGAAAAGGGTTCCCCGTCTGGAAAATATTTGGCAAATACGGTAGTTATAGAAACCCTAACGGCCTTCTATCTGAGGGAAATAGTTTTAGGCATTCTCTGTGATATTAAACACTCATTAATTAGTCTCATTTACCATAAATTTAAAATACAAGTCACCTATTTATTACATTGTGAGCAGTTGTGATTGTAGTATGATATTATTATGAATAATATGGGTTTGTAAACATATCCTACTAATTATTAAGTAGTTTTAAATCAGAATGCAAATATCGGCAATGGCATTTTAGTTCACATTTATAGTGTTATTTTATAGTTTAAAAATTTTCTCTCCTCCATATTTTGGGAGGGGCTTTAGCCCCAAATCCCCCCCCCTTAAATCCACCACTGCACTAATTATTAATCTGATTATTTTCAGGAGACAAAGAATATTATAAAATCGAAACTTACTTAAAACAAACCAATAACAATAATATATAAAATCAAAAGTCAACATTTTAATATAAAACATCAAGTCATCATGATCTTAAAATATGTTGCCTGATACAGCAAACACAGATCAGTGAGTAAAGAAATACCGAAGAAGAAAAAGACTTGAAAACAAAGTCTTGAATTTTTAAAAAAATATGTTATCTCTGAACATTTTTGATAATAAGAATTGTCAATTTATTTGACACAATATTGAAATTTGATGTAAAGAATTGAATTAACAGAAAAGAGGTGGTGCAAAAGCAGTTTGTGTAAGAAAGGGAGACAACAATATAATTACTGATCTGAAATATTTCCTAATGGCTTACAATTCTATTATAGATAAAATTTAATTTTGTTGATTATGTATATAAGAAAGATAAAACATTATAATTACTTTATGTTTGAGGATTTGTTGGATTTTCTTTGCTAATTGGCCGTTTTTGTAGAGCGTAGCATGTGAAACTCTTTAATATTATTTAATTTACTTTTGAGTTATTATTATTCCTTTTTTAAGTTTATATAATGTGTTTTTGTTTTATAATGTTTAATATTGTTTGGTTCTTGAGAAGGATTCAATAGATGAATAATGTAAGCAAAGTATTAAAAAACTATTTTTGAAGTACATTGGTCTTTATAAAACCTATTTAATTATTAACTACAGGCATAAGGTTATTTAAAAAAATAATATTTAATAATCCAGTATAAGTTTTATTATATTTTCACTCACAGTAGAATCTTGGTAATTCAGCCTAGCTGGCCCATCCGGGTTAGCCAGACATTAAGAGAAAATTTAAAAGACATTGCACTTCCAGAGAAACTCCTTTATATTTTTGAAACAAAGAGTATTATGCACAGTATACGAACATACATATTGCATATACAGTTAAACTCCATTGCAATTTAATTCTAGGCAAACAAATCTGTCAATTTTGGCGGTTTAGTCAATTTGAATACTGCATTTTTGCTGTGCAATCCCTTAGTCTTTTCATCAGAAGACGCACGAAACATTACATTCATTATTTTGTTTATCTGTAGGACTAAAATGCTTTTATTGTTGTGTTAGACGTTTTATGTATGTACTGTACTTTATTCTACTTCAAAATCATTCCGAGTTATCGGAGATCTGAGTTAACGGAGTCTGACTTATCGTGGTTCTAATGAAAATATTTATTTAATAGATTATTTTTTAACTTAATCATTTCTTGGCAAAATTGAGATCTATGAATAACTATAACATATGCATTTATGTTCATTATATATTCTGTGGAAGTATCCCGCCTTCAATATCATATTTATGCATAGAATATTCTTTTAATTATTTATGCATTCAACTATGAGTATATATTTGTTTACGGAATTTCTATAACTTCTATTAATATTTTTTGCAAGGACTAATCACAGCTCGCTTTTTTTCTCCACTTTAGCTAATGCTCCATGTATATTAGCGACCATGTTGCTTATGGTAAACATTATTTAGTCTTTATTCAAATGTCTCTATATTTAGCAGTATTTTTGTAGAGTTAATCTTATTAAAAACTATTTTTGCATATGATTAAATGATTTATAGAATAAGTATATACTATTGCAAATAATATAAATATTTTTTCATATGAAACTATTAGTGCATTTAAATATATATTTTCTTCAAAAAAATAGTGTTCATGGCTTTTAAAAATTTTGAAGTTGTTTTTCAGTAGACTAGATAAATAAGAAAAATGATTTCTGACTGATAAGTAATTGGATGGGTAGTTGAAAAACATAGTTCCTTTTGGCAGATATAATTCTATAAACAAAGATTATGTGTAATAAATTTTAGTGGGGTTTTGTAAGTGTGAACTTTGTTATATTTTTAAATGTTTTCTAACCACTTGAAACTATCAGGGAAATGTAAATATGTTCGACAGTTAATCATGATCTTTTGTAAATGTCACACATTTCTTTATGAAAAATTACACATTAAAATTGTATTAAAATAAAAACATTGTAATTACAAAAAAAATTATCTCTTCTTATATTTTTATTTTAACTGCACATAAGTATTCTGTAAAATAATATTTTATTTATGTATAGCTTGCATGAAAACCACCTGATCTGGTACTTTCTACAAGAGCGACCCAAAAATAACCTAACTTTTAAAGCCTTATTAATCGTTAAAATCACGCTTTATCCAGGTAGCTACTTTTAGGTTAACACTGTAAAACCACATAAAAGAAGTAATAAGAATTTATTTGAGTTTTATATTTAGATATACAATTTGTCTCTGCTTATTAGAATCTGTAGATTTTAGCCTCATCATAGTAATTGCTAAACAAGCAGCTAGTTTTTATCACCTAATATTATCATTTTAATCCAAAGCACTTCTGATAATACAGATTATACACAATAGGGCTTTGTTATTCATACATCATCTTAGTTTATGTTTTTAGTCTATTTTACTCTTGTATCAAAATAAAACTGGAGCTAGTTTAAAGTAAAATTGAAAGTGCACTGGAGGTTTTCTCATATTATGCAATAATATGTAATAGGTGATTTGTATGTAACATATAAAGTTCTATACACTCCCATAAATTGGAAAAGGAATTTGTGCTCTCAACATATATCAGTGTTTACTAAAACACTGTATAACACTATATTTCTTTCTATAATGTTGTCTGTATTATGAAGGCAGACTCCAAGACGGTTATCAGAAAATGGAATATTAATATAAAACCGGTGTCAGTAACAGTGTTAAAATTTAACAAGTTTTAGTAATCCATTGTAACAAAATTAAATCCACAAAGTAAGGATAATATTTAATTTTTGATCCTTATACAGGGTGTGGAAGCATAATTTCCTTTTTTCAAAATTCAATAAAACCCATTGTATGAATCAGAAAATCTTTCTGTTTTTTATAATCTAGTAGCATAGTTTAAAGTTTGGTTTTGAAGATAAATCAGGTCCCTTACTCTCCATACACTGGGTAAACTCATTTTTAGCATTTGCCATGACTTGCCAGCAGGCGTTATGTTGGCAATTTCTTCATGCACAATCGCCATCTTGTAAGGATGTTAATGAAGATCATCATGGAGGATTCTCCTCTCAGAATGATTGGAAAGTCCAAGGGTAGATGCATGTTTGTGTGCAGAATGACGTAGTGTTTGCAACATTAAAGCTGACACTTCATCGATGGGTCTCAGATGATTTGATGGGCTGAGGGACTCCAGTTTTTCATCTCGTCACACTTGCAGTTTGTCTGAACGTTGTGACCCATGTAACCATTGATTCTGGTCCAGGACATGGTCCGGAAGGTTCGTTGGGCCGCAATAACAGAACATCGGTTCAAAAACTAGGCCTCAATGGGAAAAGCACTCTACTCACTGTTCTAACGCAGGATGGCGACTGAACTGTGTCTAGATAAAACTTTACCTCTCCGACTCTTGAGCAAGACCACTAGCCATCACTACAACATCAATAGACTTACACGCAGATTTTAAAAAAGGGAATTATCTTGCCATATCCAAGAAAGTAGACACTCTCTTCACCTCAGTTAAGAGCAAGTCAACTTGAAGTAAATAACCCTGTCCATTCAATGCTATAATTTCCTTATTCTAGTACCAGGGAGTCATGTCATTCCCACAGTTCTATCTAATTTCATCTACCCTTCCTTCGATCTTCCAAAAGGGTGTAACAGGACTCGATAGAGAGTATGCTTCAAGTACAGGACACTGCACATTTGATGATCACTGTTTACTACAACAGGGAGTTTTCCTTTATGTCCCTAATTTAATCTAATTTTATTCACAACATTTGTAGTTGTTATTAGTCACTGTTACTGGTTATTCTAAAATTGCAAATTATGCTGTGAGTGGATCCCTAGAGACTGTGGTTCAGTTGGAAATCTCTGCATTAAATTGTTTAGGAAGGATTCACTGAAAGAATTGTTGTTTGGTTTGTTATGTATATATTATGAGACAGTTTAGAGATTGGAGTAGTTGAGTGAACAATGAAGAACTTGTGAATAAAGCTATGGAGTGATTTTAGTTCTTTGTCTTATTGGCACACAAAAAATTACCTCATGAAGTGTGCATTTAATTGTATATGTCGATTCACCTTGCTAGAAAATCTGAACTAATAATGCCAAGTGTAGTATTTGTATTAGTGTTACCTACATGTGCAGCTTTAATTATAATTGTATAAAAGCAGTAAATAATTGGCACCATGTTGCCTTGTTTATTTGTAAAATCATATGTGAAACAATTAGAGGTAATTGCGTTGAAAATACATTCTCATTACATAACTGTTTAATTTCTTCATTGAAGTTTTTTTAAAATAATTCATGGGGTTTATTGTCTGTGATGATTCACAAAAGTTTTAGTCAGAATTAAACAAATTAGTGACTTCCCAAACTCATAATTAATTGAACATAAATTATAAAAATGTTATAAGAGTTATGTAACTGTAGTAGTTATAAAAAAACTGTAAATTGTTACTTTGACGGCAACGAGAGCACTGACAAACTCGCTAGCGTGTTTGTGATTCTTTCTAAAAAGCTCTCCCTGCATCTTATCCAGCTAATACGAATATTATTAGCAGACATTAATGAATATATCCTACAATTATATTTCGTCATTAACAACTAAAAGAGGGAATTTTCAGTAGTAAGCCTATAGAGATGTAAAGGATAAAGGAGTACTTTGTAGTAAAAACATGTGTGGAAGGGCAAGGAGTATTTGTCAGTCCAGAGATAGATGTATTTTTCAGCATTCAATATATATATATTGGAGGGTAACAGAAACAAAGTGTAGCTCACTAAGCCTGTTGCTGACGGAGGTTAGAAATTCAGTTTTAGCTAAAGTGCTTGGTAAAGAATATGAAACTAATGGGAAGGAGTATTAGTTTTATTGAGGAGTAAGTTGATAAACACTTTAAGATAGTGAATTTTATAAATAATGTTCCTATTTCAGTTTAATGATAACATAATGTTAATGATAACACTATTAAAGATAAATAAATATGTCAATTTTTTTGTTCAGTTGTTCATTTCTGTTTTATGTTTGCACATTATATAAAATCAATATTACATTAATATAACCCATGGTAATTTTATATTAAGCTTTAACCTTGGTAAAGCATAAAACCTATTAATCCAACATTTTTTACTTGAGATTACTAAGGCTTTTGATTGATTTATAGAATCTTAATCTTGCCAAACATTAGCTATTCAGAATATCTAAATAAAATAATATATATTTTTAATAACTGCTTGTAAATATATAGTAAAATGTTTTATTTGTTGAACAATTTCTCATGAGTAAGCCAGATAAGATACCACTTGTATTTTGGGAAAAAGTAGTGATTATTTTATCTGACATCTGGCATTTAATAAAGACTCAGCAACAAAAAATCGGTGAGCATTATTTTTAGATTAAAATAAAATAATTAATATGATGGTTCAAATATAATAAAATATTATTTCCTGCAGTTGTTGCGGGCAATCAGGGTGTACCAGATGCTTTACAAAAATGTCATTCACTATCCAAAGAACTTCAGCAGAACCAAACAGCATTGTTCATCCGACTTTCAGAGCTAGCTTCACAGTTTGCCAATTTTAGCAATCAGGTAAGTTCTTGAGCTTATTGAAACATTCTGCACTATAGAGAATCTCCAACATCAGAACGTTCTATGAACTCCATTATATTCAAATTTTGTCACTAAAATGGCTTGGCTTGCCACATTAAAATTATTATAACAAGTTACTGCTTGCAGTGCTGTCCTTATTTAGATGTGACCAGTGTGGTCTCACCAGGGTCAGCAATTAGGGGCCCCCACACACAAAAAAATTAGGCCTGTGCTTAGGTTACAGAAACGAAGTTTAATACTTTTTTTCCGGTGTGCAGGTGCATCTTTATAGTTTTAATACTCTTAAATAAAAAAAATCCCATCTTTATTTAGATTTAGAAGAAATTATCAATGACTTTGCTCTCAAGAAAGCATGGAAACAAAATTGTTTATAAAGTGATTGATAACTAGCTAGAAAAATTCAGAAAAGTTTGTATCTGTATACAGTAATGTACAATGATTTGTAAATTTATCTAATGTAGATATTTTGTTTCTCAGAACTCATAATTTGAACTGCAGTAAAAGTCTGCACTGAGGCTCACACAAGCTAAATGTTGACCCTGACTGCTATACATCAACAAAAGTTAATGTGACAATGCTAGAAATGACAGTTAATTGTTATACATTGATCCATTGTTTGCGGGTGTTACATTCCCCGAACTTACCGCGAATACTGAAACCAACTGTGTATGGAAAGGGGAGGGCAAGGTTCCACATACAAAATGGTGCCATTAATTACAGCTATACTGTTCACTTATAATACAGTATGGTGAATTTATGTACTATATAATTACTTAGACTGCATAATTTTATTGTTTATTTACGTTTTCCTTCAATCCAAAAATTCTATTAAATATGCAGTTCACAGACACACACACACACACACATATTATTTATTGTTGAACACTATCCAATAAATTTTTAAACATCTAATTTTAGACAAATAATCTTTTAAACACTGTTAATTTGATTTTTAATATGTTTTAATAATATTTATTCATTAATTTATATTTTAAAAATTTGATATCTCGGTCGGATTTGAACTGAGGAACTACATGTTTGAAATCCAGCATTCTGGCACTGAGCCAATTAACCCTTAGCTAGAAATCAATTACTTAAAGATGTATATGCAATTATAAGAGGAAGGTTCCTAGCAATAGTGAAGCATTACAAGAGATGGGGAGAATGAGAAGTTATTCATTTGCAAGAATTCGATAGAATGGAAAATTGCAAGGAAATTCAATTTCTATTTTAGTACTTAATATTGTGATATATAAAACATATGTTTTAATTTTTGTAAAAATATTTTGTTACGTAATTATTTTCCTGAAGATGCTGGTACTGTTTACCAATGAAAAGCTTTGAATATAAATTACTAAATATTCTTGTATTTGAATAACTTATGTTGTTTTAAATTATAGGCCTATAGCTTGGATTATTGTAATTTTCAATCCTGATGATATTGGTACTGTTTACCAACAAAAAGCTTTGAATATAAATTAATAAATATTCTTGTATTTGAATAATTTATGTTGTTTTAAATTATTAAACAAGAAACACATATTTTATATATATATATATATATATATATATATATATATATATATATATTTATTTAAATAAATTGTAATCATAAAATAAAAATTAATTAAAATAATTTTTTTTGGTTGACCTCAGTAGAAATTGATTTAAAAAAATATTTTTTATATTATTGTTATGTTATTGCTACTTTCAAGAAAGTTTGAGTAGTTTTGCTTTACTGTATAATGTGTAAAATTGCAAAAGTTTTATAGTACTATAAAACAATGATGGAAATTTATTTATTAGATATTTATTCAAGTTAACTTGACAATTAATTTTTATTCATTGAGTGTCTGGAGCACAACGACAGTTTTGTGTTTTCCAACAGACCACTGTAGCTAAGGCCTATTATAAGTTATTTAAATATATATGTGTACTGTAAGCATAGTCTCAGATATTATGATAGGGCTTGTCTGATTCTCGGAATATTTAAAAGGTATTCATTTAAGGGCTTTTAAGTAGTGTTCTTTTGTTTTTATATTGTTAAATAAATGGTTTGTTTTAAAGGTCACTGCTGTTAGCAATGGTTTGAATCGAGTGGAACAAAGGTTCAAGACATCCCCTGAGCTTATTAAAGTTCCACAAGACATCGAAACACTGACGTCCAATGTTGCCTCATTTGGCAGCCAAATTAAGGACCTTGTGTCAACTGTTGCACAGCTTAAAGATGCTAACACTCACCTTACAGAAACAGCTGACCTTTTAGACCTTAACATTACTACACTCAAGGTAATTCCTCAAGATTGTGTAGGCAGTAATATAAGTACAAAATACAGTTAGTGCCTTTTTGATAAAACATCTTTCATAAAACTAATTTTTTTATTACAATGTTAAACTGAAATGACAAGACTTGCTTTTCTTTCATGGAAAGCTTTATTTTACATTATTTCTCAATCTTTCATTTCTGGCATTTTAAATTTCAAACTACTTTTTCAATCTTTTATATCAATGTAAGGAAGTAGCATATAATTTAAACACAGAAGGTTCAATATAATTAACAATAAATCAATGCCAGCAATGCAAGAAATTAATCAAACAATAACATCATAATTGTTTGCAAATTTCCTTCTTGTTTTACAATAATCATTTATGTGCTTTTTAGATTAAAACACAAAATCTAACCCACTTTAGCTTTCTGGGTGTACTACTGAATCATGCATTTTATCTTCAAACATATCTATTTCATAATAAAAATATAACAAATAGATTGAACAGATGAAAAATAAGAAGTGCTGTATCTAAAAATTGTGCTTAAATTTATACATTCCATATATTACATAGAGTCCAGACAAATTCATTACAAAAACTTGTGTGATGTATTGGTTTTAACTGCTTTTAAATTTATATTTTAAAAATTGTTTCAGAAAAAAGTATCAGAACTCTCCTCTTTGACATCTGAAAAACCTCTACAAAGTGCTGATACTGAGATCTTGAAGTCTTCAATTAACTCCGTCCAAGCTAACCTTTCCATTATAAACCAAACACTAAGCAGTAAATTACAATGGGCCGTTGAGGACCAGGCTAAGGATCATGTAAGTAATGCTATTCTATGAAGGTATTTAGATCGATCTCACAAGTAAATGATATTGCAAAAATATTGTACCTGGTAATGCAGAAAATCTCAAGGAACATGGGAAACATTTTAAAATCCTATAATTAAAAAAAAAGATAAAATTAAACTCACTTTACATTACATTCATTGTGTTTAAGGGAATGTTATAAACACTATTACGATTCATGCAACGAAAATTTGCATAACTCACAAATGCCTCTACTTTAGCCAATGCCCGCTTTTGGCTGTTGAACCATTCAGCATTGAGCCTCCCAATAACGACCGATTCTGGACAGCTGGTCGTCCAGCTCAGGGCAAGTTCAGATGTGGCCTCATTCTTGACACCATCGAGACAGAGCGCAAATTTAAATACAAAGCAGCATTTAAAATATCCAACACAACGAAAAAAACATTTACACAATACAAAAACACACCAGAACAAACACGGCAGGGCAGAAGTATATAAGAAAGATCACATGTAACCACTGCACCAGCTTTTACATGGGTCAAACAGGGAGAAACCTTACCACACGATACAAGGAACACGTAAAAAGCACACAACCCAAATCAAACTTTGTCACACACATCAATATAGAACCTAATCTAAAAATACTTCACTACATAAAGAAAAGCAACAAACTAAACACAACAGAAAACTACAAGATATATAAACATTGCCAAAACCATCCACAACACATTCTAAATGACAAAACACTCACAATCAACTACTGTATTTGAACACATATTTAACAACTACTCTATGAACAATGGTACACTACAAAACACCAATACACCACAGACTCACATCAATACAACACACCTGAGCAATAGTCTTGTCCGTGTCAGACAGCATTGACAATGCACTGACCTAGTGCGAAACGTGTGCTGAAAAATATTGTCGAGCTATTGCCAAGTAATAAAATATAGGTTTTTGCTATTTCACAGTGTTCTACATGGCATGTACTTACAGAAGACAACTTTCGTGACTCAGTCCCAGTCATTTGTTTAGCCTAAAGAAAAGTAATACAGAATTGTTACATAGCTATCAGTTTATTAGGTTCTTGTTTACTAATAATATTTCAAATTTTATATATTCATAACTAAAATAAGTGTTTTTTTGACATTATTTATTATTATCTATTATTAATTACAGTTATTTTCAAAGTGATGATGTATGTTTGGTTGTGCAAATACGTGATTTGTAAATCTTGTATGAATACAGTAATACCTCGACTTACACGATTCCCAAGTTACGCGGTTTCAAATCATGCTGTCCGAGTTGCGCAGAAACGGTCTTAATTTGAAAGAAAATGCCTAAGATAACTTTTATAGGGCATGAAGAGATAATATTTCTCGGTTTTAAGGCCGCGAAAGACCGATTGACAGTGATGGTAGGCGCAAATACAGTTGGTGACTTTAATATGCAACCTCTCAGTTTATCGCTTAAAAAATCCAAGGGTATTAAGAAATATTTCTAAAGCTAGCTTGCCCGTGATTTGGAAGTTGAATTGGAAGGTTTAGGTGACAGTTTCCCATTCTGAGGACGGGTTTGGTCATCATGTCATACGTCAAGTCGAACGTTATTGTCGGTCTGAACAAACTCCTTTTAAAGTAATTACTGTTAATTGACAATGCATCTGGCCATCCTCCTACTACTTGAACTAATTTTGACACACGCGGAAAGTGATATATTTGCCACCAAACACAAATAGTTTGCTTCAACCGATAGATCAGGGAGCCATCAGAACATTTAAAGGTTATTACACAAGAAGATCATTCGCGCTTCTGAATGACGCTATGAGATAGAACAGCGAACTCTCATCCTTGAAAACCTTGAAGGTTTTTGGAAAATAATTCAATGTCTTAGATCCTTAGAAAATTATTGGACATTTTCGTATGAAATTTCACAAAAAACTTTGAATGGAATTTGGAAAAAGGTTTGTCTATTTTTTTCACCACTGAAACTCAAGCAGAATCACTACCAGAGTCTGATAAAATTGCTGATGTGATGGAAGAAGTTCTGGTTTTGCCAGACAACTCAATTTGTAAATTGATAGTGCTGATTTAAAAAAGGAGATTCTTTAGACCCAGTTGACGTAGAAGATGAAATGACGGTTAGAAACTTGACAAAAGACCTTAGTTTAATTGAGAAAGGCTTACAAATTTTGGAAAACATAAACTTCAACAATAAGCGTATTTCTGCCACAAAACAAAAAATTAGTGAGTTGCGAGGTAATTCTGTGTGAGAAGAAAAAAATCTTTAATTCGTCAAACAAATATACTAGATTTTATGAAGCTTTCTGTGTCAAAAAAAACTTTTTTTTTGCTTACTTCTTTGCAATATGTATGTATATAATATAATTTTTGTTGTATTGCGTATTTAAGAGTTTTATACATACACTTTTTTCTTCTAAATTATTGGTTTATTTAGTCTTTGGTCCCAACTAAACATGAGTCCTATATGATTTTATGTAAAATTATACTCTGACTTGAATGGTTATCGGGCAATCCCACCTATCGTGTAAGTACGGGGTATTACTGTATTTACCAGATTTTGATTCAGACTATAACTTGGATGGAGGTATTTCTAGATTTTATGATAGGCCTAACAAGTTATCATTATTCAGTATGAAAAGTTATTTGAGCCGGACTATGATTCTGGTTAGAAAGTGAATATGTCGATGATCCAGATTGTAACCATGACTTTGAGACTAGAGTGAGTTCAAGAACAAAAACATTGTCATTAAAGTAAAAAAACCTTTATAACTACACATTTTGTACAAACAACTTTGACATTATCAATAACCTTTGATTTTATGTTAGGCGGTGAAAAAGCATGTAACATAAACACAATGTCACAAATCTTTTTGTCGCATAATCTAAAATTGATATAAATTTTCTCTAATGCCCAAAGTACATAAAGTATATATTTATGACTAAACTCACTTCATCTTTTTTGTTTAAATATTTTGTTTTGTTTTGTTTATTTATGTATTGATTTTTGTTTTTAATGCTTTTCTATTTGTAGAAAGCAATTGTGGTGCTTCAAGACAAAAATGAAAATGTTAGCGCTCGTGTGACAACATTACAAAACGAACAGCAAGAGTGTAATGCAAAGACATCTCAGATTACGTCAATTAAGTCAGATATTGAACACCTTAATTCTCAGGTACAAAAAAAATTATCCTATTCAATATGTTTAATAATTTGGATATTTAGGTAATTCCTAAATATTTAAGTAATTGAGTATTTATTCAGGCATTTTCTTACATAACGTAAGCTAATCGTAGTTCAGGATAGAAAAATAAGGCTTTTACTATTTAATACCAAATTTTTGTTCAATAATTATATTTCTCATTCAACTCCAAACTCTGAATAAAAACTGGGTCTTTTTAATACTGGTGGTAAATGGATAAATACATTTAAAGCAAGTTATTTTTTTTACTTTACCAATAAATTTTTTCAAGTTTTATACAGAAATAAAGTTTTATGTAAATATTTCTTCTAATAGCGGACATAACAGAACATAAGACTAGGATAAAAATCAGTGAAATATTATTTTTAGTTCTTTGTAAACCACAAAGCATTGTAAACTGTTATGTACTCCAAGTAGAAACAAATTGTCTTTCATACTTTTAAAAATAAAATAGGAATGCGTTTTGACAGTCAAACTTTACCCATGCATCTTTTCAATGTAATAAAAGACATAATCCAGAGACACTTAGGTGCGTTGTTTCTGTTACTTATCAACTTGAGAAGTATGCATAAATAAATTTGGCTTTTTTATTGTGCACATACAAAACAAAATCCATCTCAACTGAAATCAACAAAAGTCTGAACTTAATATCCCTTAATGTGGCAGATAATGCATAAAAAAATGAAGTATTTTTTTATGTATTCAAAGACATAATCTATATACATCTAGGCTTGGTTATATGTTTCTTTTGTTTGTAAATATGAGAAACATCCATAGCTAATTCAATAGAACTAACTAGAAAAAATAATTTATTAATTACAATACATACTCAAGATACACTTAAGATATTAAATATTTTGAGAATTTCGAAATTGTATCAATTAACACTTTCAAGCCTATACTCATGTAAAGCTCGGGTTCCTGTATTTATCTCCACAGCTTCGTAACAAAATACGTTGTGTATTCCCAGCTACGTCTATATAGTTTTTATATTGGTTATTTTACGAACAAAAATGTATTTGGTCAAGTTTGGTGACCAAGAGCTATCAGACATTTCTTTGACAGTTGTTGGTTTGGTTAGATAATGAGTGTTTTATTAGTGCATGTTGTTTATTCTAAATCTTATCATCTGTCATTTCGTTTATTTAATTTTTAGTTTGTGTAATTTTTGTTAGGCTTCTGAGTGTGCTGTTTTTTGCTTTAAATTTATCTTTCAGTTATTCAATATATTTAATTTATATTGTTAGAGATATTTAGTTATAGAAATAATGGGTAAAGACACTTTTGGAAGCGATTCAATATGAAATATGTTGATTTTAGACAGTAATATTGGCAGTGAAAGTGATCTTGGTTGATGTACAATCAGCATATCTTTTATTGACGAACTGAATGGAATTGTAAATTACCTAATTTTAGAGAGTTTTCTAAATTTTAAAAGAAATATTAGTAAATTACATTTTTTTTAGCTTTAAAATGATATACATGTAATATTTATTTATATTACAATGTAAAATATGTATAATGATGTAGTATTGCTGTTTTATTTTTTTGACTTTTTTATACATTTCTCAAACCAACATAACGCCATCTATATATAAGTAATCAATTCATATGTATATATTTCCTGAGATTTTGTTTCATTCCCTTTACAACAATGTATATTTTTTTGTAAATATGATAATTATTATAAGTGAGGAATTTTTTATATTTTACCTAAAAACCTCCAACCAGATAGAGACGGGCGCCTACTAAGGGGCTAGGCTTGAAAGTGTTAAATTGTACCATCAGCCTCTTTTATCGCAGTGCAGCACCCTGATTACTGGACTGCCATCGCCAGCCTAGCACGTGGATTTGCATTAATGAGTTAAACCGTATAAAATATATATGCATGTTACCCCGAATAATTTGTTACCAAAGGTAAGGTTTGGATGTAGCTTAGTGGTAAAGGTATAAAAGAAATAAAACCACAAACACTGACATACTTCAAGAGTCTTGTGTTTCTTATTTATATGAAATCATGAAGAATGAACTGGTATGTCAATAATATAGAAAACACCTACATTTGCAAAGGGTGTATCACGCATATGATTTAATGTTTAACATTTTTTAGACCCATATTTAATACAATCTCTGTTTGTATAAACAATCCTTTCTACAGTTACACTATAAATGTAAGTGCATAGCTTTCTTAGAAATACCTATAAAATCTAATGTTCGTAAGAATTTGATATTTAATTTCTGTTGTAGGTTACAATGATTGACTCTCATTGGAAGGATTTATTAAATCAGACCAACGCACTTTCAAAGTCATACAGTCAACTTCAAAGCAATAATCAATTACTCCAATCATCTGTTCAAGAGTTGAAGCAATCTCTACCTCTGTCAAACCCTACAGCTCAAGGTAACATCTACAATCACCTCCCACTTCTCATTAATTTTATAATATTATTCTAAATATTTAATAAATAATAAACCAATCTGAATTGAAGTTGCTTGATGTAATCATCTTGAATTCACTGATTAAACTAAATTTTTAGTTCAATCTGAATTATTCTAAATAATTTGTCTTCATATTTAATGTCACAATATGAGGGATTATTTTTTATAGATAGATACCTCATTTGTGGCATTAAGGACAACTGACTATAATTTTTTATTTTTACTTATAGCAACACTATTTTCTTGTAATCACTTACAATTTAATGTGTTTAAACAAGAATCTTACTTGATATATTTGTGTCGAATTTCAAGAGCTATATTACAATGCTCTCATTTTTGAGCACTGGAAAATCAACCAACAAAATATCAAGTAAGATTCTTGTTAAATTACATTAAAGTGTAAGTGATATATTTTTTTTATTGTAAAAAAAACTATATTATAGTTCTTGTTTCAGGAATTATCTGTTTTTATATTAACACAGTGATCTATCACTATTACATTCCCCGAACTTACAGCGAATACTGAAACTGATTGTATATGGATATGGGAAGGTTACATTCCATATAAAAAATGTTACAATTAATTGCATACATATTTTTATTATTTATTTATGTTTTCCTTCAATCTGAAAAAAACCAAAATTCTATTAGATATGCTTGCTCCCTCACACAGACACATGTATTCTCTGTTGTTAAACACTAGCCATTAACACCTAAGTTTAGACAAATAATCTTTTAAACACTGTTAATTTGATTTTTAAAAACACTTATTTTTTTGTCTACTTTTTTACAGTTTTTGATATAGCGAGGTGATAGTGCTTCTTCCAGCTCTAGATTAAATTTTTTGTCATTGACGATAACGCCTTTTGTTATAAATATGGGATGGCTATCTTTTGAGTAGTAGGCCTAGTAGTTTACATTATAACAGATGTTTTGAGAATAATCAGGTTTCTTTGTGATAAATAACTACAGTTCTATACAAAATAAATAAGACGAGAACACATTATTGTACAACCTCCACAATAACTATACTGTCTTTCTTTTAAAATACAATACAAATTAGTGGAATATCCTGTAATTTTGCCAACTGTGAATACCGAAGCTTTGAACAGCAAGGGACTACTGTACATTTTAAAACTTACTAGTTTACTGTGGTTAAATGTTGAAACAAATATTCATAAGAACACTTGGTATATATTTACACTGGGATCTGTTAATGTCCTCTTTTGTTATTGCTTGTATTTGTGTCTTTGTATTTATCAACAGGAAAAAATTCAAGATAATAAGAATATAAAGAATATTATCTAATATCAAAGACAGTCAAGGTACTTGCCTGATTGAGCAAAGCATAATACTTGGGGTAATTGCTTGTTGTTTACATTAGTATGGCATATTAATAAGTTTATTAGAGCTTAGATAGTGAGTAATTCACAAAGGTAAATATTAGAACAGTTCACTCTAAATCTCACTAACACTAGTATTACTAATACATACAGACTAGTTTAAACAAAAACATCACTTTCATCAGCGACTGGCTACTACTATGGTATCAGTGAAATAGTAGTCAATCACTGATGAAGGCATCATCAAAAGTAGCTTGTATTTATTGTGTAGTAAGATTTTAAGTGAACAATTTTAATATTATTTAAAGTAATGTTGTATAGTGTTTTTATTAATATTTACTTTTCTTTGTAGGTGGGACGAGTCAAGCTCCCAATGAAACCTCCCATTGATTACTTAGCTATAAACTAGAAGTGATAATCTAAACTTGCGGTGAAGTCCAGCTAGTCGTTTTATAGTAATAAGGTCATACAAGTAACTATAATGAACTTATCTTTTAACATCAGTTACTGTAAAAAGAGTATGAAAATCATTGTTTTTAAATATATATATATTTTATTTAAAAATTTTATTACTTTTTGATTTTATATACAGGGAGATTTTATAAATAAATATATATATGTATTATAGAAATAATCGTATTTTTCTGATGTAATTAATGTTTCACTTAATTTAGTTTCAAAGGTTGGGCTTGTTTAGTAAGAGTTTATATTTTTATTTAACGTAAAAGTTTGTACGACAGAGTTACATTGCAGCTTTTAGCGGATTGAATGTTCAAATTGTGGCAATCGAATTAAGGCATATTAACACAATTCTTTAAATTATATCAAATAATTTTTTACATTTACTATTATGTTTCTGATTTACATATAATTTTTATAATATAATTTATTTATTAAACCAAAATACATTAATATTTATCTGCTCTGTTCTGGCACCTACCATATCTTTCTCTATTGTAAAATATTATATTCTGCGGTTAAAGGCCTTATTTGAGCCTGAATTACATTTCAAAGAAAATTACAAACCTGTTTATATTTATTATTTGAATGTTAAATTACTTTTTTCAAGGAAAGAATTTTTTCATAAACACCGTTAAAGTATTATATATTTAGCAAAGTTAAAATTTGTTAACTTATAAATATTTTTAGAAGTATGACACACCAATTGGCCATCTAACCATACTGTAAATATAACTGATTATTTGAAGAAATATTTCTATTAAACTATTTTTTTTTTTAAATTTCGCCCCTGGCAGTAACTTTGTCTTAGGAAGTGACAGTTTCTAGGCATTTGTATGAGGTAATTAAAATATGCATTAATTGTTTTAATAAACAATAATTTTAAACACTTGTTACAAATACTTACACAACCTGTGTACATCTCGTTAATATAGTTTGCTTACCTCGGTGATTATTCCAAATACACTCAACTGAAATGAAGAAGTAGCTTGGCAATGTATTATTTTATTTATAGCAGTGTCCAACTTACAAGGGTGGGGGCCGAAACTCAATCTTTGGGCCAAACCACGGGCCATACTTATGTGTGGTGCAGAGTCTGAGAAATCTATTTACCAGGGGGTATGAAATTAACACGGTGGGTACTTTTTTAAAATTAGATGAAAAATGGTGCATTTTGAGGCGGTTAGTTGGCTTTAACTGACTGATACACTGGTCCGATTTTTTATAACTTTATTAAATAACTATTTCTTTTTAAGTTTGAAAGACTGTTGCCGGGCCGCGCAGAATAGGCCGTCGGGTCACCAGTGGACAACCCTGATTTATAGTATAAAAACTACACTATATACTAATACGTTGAATGAAACAAAAATAGTCTGGTTTTTGTTACGAGCTGACTCTCTTTAATGTTACAAATCTGTTGCTTTATTAGACTTGAATTCTGATCATAGTGTGAATTTAGCCGTGGCATTGTGTCCAACAGAGTCACTGTTAAGATCTTAGCATCCTCTGAAGGTTTGTTCGAGGATTTATTGTGTGTGCTAATCTCATGCGTAGTAAATTTGCTGATTAAAATAAAAGGATCCTGTGTGTCTATATTTAAATAATCATTTTTTTGAAACGTGAGTAAATTGTTGCCTATTATCAATTTATATAAAGTAAACATAAAAGTATATTGGTAAAAAAATTGAAGTGTGTGGTGTAAGATAAATAAGAACTGTAAAGATAAGCATACCTAGGCTACTATATATAAACAGAATTAACCACATAACAGTTATTAGGATCAGGTAACAAACTAATATTAAAACATAATGCATTAAATAGCATAGTAATGCTTTAGCATTCCTACAATGCTAAAATCAAATAGTTTGATGAAATTCAAAGATTATCTCACACATGTCTAGTTTCCCACTACCAATAGACATACATGTCATTCATATTACACCCCTACTGCCAGTACTAAGGTTAGCTATTATTTACTACTATTTTAAAAACATTGACCAAAATAAATGCTCATAAATTTGTGCCAAAACTTATTTTTGTGATTTTAACATTAAAGTGAGAATTAAAAAACATTAAAAACATGTGTTTAACCTCTTAATTGTTCCATTTCTTGTAGGAGTAATCTAGAATGTGACCTTTAGTTGTTAGCTTTAAAGGTTTTGCACTCACTCAAATGAAATGAGAGTGATTGAGTATAGAAACATGGCTGGAAAAGAAATTGAATTTCATAGCCAACTGAGCAAATTTAAAACTGTTCTAACCTGGTTACACTAACCTAACAGGTTAAGTTTAACCTGTCCTAACCAGTGAGTAGTTAAGTGGTAACCAGATATATTTTGTTCAGTAGTAAAAGCCATGTAATTGTTGTGCCATTGTCAGATTGTAACTGAAAAAAACAATATATACATAGTAAAACTAGCCTTTAGTTTTTGCTAAATGATAGCTCAATATATTGTGAATTGCATGATCAAGATAAGGTTTTATGTTTTAGAAGAGAGGATGTTTGATGAGGCAAGGACATTCATAACAGCCAGGAGTAGTGTGCAACCAGTTAAGAAACACAATCGTAATTTCATGTAACATTTATAGAACTGGTTGTTTTTTGCTCCCCCCCCCCACACACACACACACACACATTATTCATACATCCACACACACGCATGTGTGAAACATGTTTCGTTATGAAAACCAAAAACTTTTTTAAAATATTTTATAATATAACTACAAAATATACATCTAAGGTTAAATCTGTTTGTTTATTCTTTGTTTAAGGATAAAGTTACTTTATGTTCAAAAAAGAAACAAAGTCATGGAGAGTAACAAACAAAACATGTTACTTGTAGTAGGTAAGGAGTAAAATATGGCATTAATTTTCTGAATTAATAAAGTGTAGAAAAGAACGGGAAATGAAGAGTTGCATTAACCTACCTACTATCTAGAAAGTAGGTAGTAAAATTTATAGAATAGGGGATTATAAAGTATATTATATAAGTTCCTGGAAGTATATTGAATTTAGTAACTAATTTTAAAATGTTTGTCCTTTCTTCAGTTCTAAACAATTTTAAAAAATATATCAAATTATGATGTGAAAAGATAGTGTTTTAAATATTATTTATGTTTAGAAAGATGAAAAATATAAACATTTCTTACACTGACTGATGTATTTATCTTAATTAATTATAAATACAACCCTGTTTGAAATGAATTGTGCCATTTTTTATAATTGGCATTTAAAAAAAGTTATATATTACAAAATTAATTTTATTTTACGAATAAGGTTTTAAAAGTGTCTTACTTTATTTTACTTGGTTAAGTAGATAGTAAAAGATATATATTTAGATAAAATCATTGCCAATAGTATTTCATTGTTTTACTTTCCACTGTCAACATTTTAATTAAAACTATTACTACAACTGTAAATGATGTTTTTATCATACTTTAAAATTCATTCCCTCAGTTTTTGTCACTGAAATAAATTCACAGTGGCCTAGGTTTTATTTAAATCTACTTAAAATTGTAAATGAGGGTAAAGTTGTATAACTATTATACACGAGTGGATTGGGCAATGTATAACTGTATTAAAAATCAAAGTGTGTTGCTATGAAGAATGATATAAATTTGTGTGCAAGATGAGCTTTATTGCGTAAAATATCTCGCCTGGGCTGGGAATTTGTAAACTTTAACAGTTTTATTAGGAAACCAAACCTGAACTCATTTTTCATTTAGACTAAAATATTTTGTCTGCTTTATAGAAAATAAAAAACAAATTCTTTAGAAGTTTCCCTTATTTCTTTTTCTTAGCAAAATTGTAGTAACATCTATAACTATAGATGATATGTACACTATGACAGCAATATGTTACAGTTCTTTAACACTACAAATGCGAAGTAGGAAATTAACTATGCGTGTATTAGAAACATAGTTATAAAGTATAGAAAAACTATAAGAAAGGATTAAAATGATCTGTTTTAACCTTTAAAAGCCAAATTGCCTAAATTCTAGCTTTTTTTCACCAGCAACTACCATGAAAGATTCTATATTATATTAAGTTGAAATTTTTAAAATCGAATAACTATTTTATAAAAATTAAAACACTGTTCTAAGCTAATATTGTTCTTCATTGGTCTTAATGTTTGTCTAATAAAAGTATATAAAATGCATTGACGAAGCCTGATAAATTCTGCTATTTATCTCTGATGCATAAGGTGTGTTGGTCGGTCACCAATTCCTCCCAATTAAAGTAATAAGATTTCAGCCATTCCATACTAAAATGAATGCTAGTGATAGGTATTTAACTGAATTTATATTTAAATTACATTATAAGCAATATTTAATTATAGTAGAATTTTTTTAATTAGATTTAAAAACAAATTATTAAACAAAAATAACATAACATATAAAACTCGATTTTTCCAAGTGAACTTCTGGATCACGATCGTATAATTCTCTAATTTTTCCAAGAGTTTATTTTAGATAGTAATGACAGATTACTTATCTGCTCTTCCCCTTGTTTAGATCTCTTACTACAAAGCCGCTCTCCAGTGAAGTATTAGTTGCCGATGTTGTGCAGATAAGGTAGATGTACTCAGTGTTTTGTGTGTGTTTATTGGTCAAATCTGAACCTGAGGCAATCAATGCATTCACAGGAAAGAGATGGCTTCATAAAAAACCTTAAACTTTTGTGGATTTAAAACTGCAAATTTTCTAATGGCGGAAGTATCGTTTGCCCTAAAAGATTGTCAATAATTCCTCAATAGAATCTTCTACTGGACATGACCTATCCCGACAGCCGACAAGTGGAAAGAGCTGAGCCTAAAATAGATGCTGTAAATGGAGTTTATTACTCCACCTTAAACCTAAATGTGTGTGAGTTTAACAGACAATTAAGAATTTTTAATAATAACCTTTTGTAAAAGGATTTATTTTCAATAATTTTTTTAATATCTGTTGGGCACAGTTTGTCCTATAGTTTTTTTTAATTAGATTTGATATGAGGAAAGAAAAAAGAATTTATAGTAGAGTAGCACCTCACAAGGGTCAAAATAAGTATAATAGTATGCAGTTTGTATAGATTGTGCTCTTCATACTCTAATCAATTTAAGGGTACTTTCGTAATAACGACCCCACACCTATATATAGGCAGTGTAGGGCATTACAGAATGAAAATTCACATAAACAATCCTTTACATTGAACTTTTGCAAAAGTACCCAAAAATATTTTATGTACAGGAAAAAGTTATTAAATGTCAAATCATGAAGCAGTTAAAACTTACCTTGAAGTTATATAGCAAAGAGAAATATAACCTTATTTTTTAAACATTTTCATTTGTAAACTAATTGTTTAAAAATTATTGCACCATTTTATTCAAAATGTTTACATTTATACCTATATTAAAATAAACCTATAAAATATCCAGTTAGGATAGATTTGGTTGTGAGAAATGTAAAATTTAATGTAAAGGTTTATTTACGTATATTTTTATTCTGTGATGTCCTACATTGTCTATAGGCGTGAGGTCGATATAATACCAAAATACCAATTTAATTTCTGAGTGGACTGGAGTGACTAACATATACCTGAAGAAGCAATTATGAGGAATTAGAGTACGCAGTAGTTATACTGTGCATGAGCATTAGAGGCTCCTTGCACTGCACCATATGATTCTGAACTTTCGATATTTTGTTCATCGATACCTAAAATGGTTTTCTCTAACAACTGTGATGGTTCT